>JANBXA010000141.1:31085000-31582500 GCA_030556225.1 Cricetiscus sungorus
TTGAAACAGCTAGTGTTTTCAGTTACTTAAAATTAGATTAAAATATAATAAAGTTTTAACATGGTAAGCATAAAATAATTTAGGGGCTTTGGCTATCTTTCAGTGGTAGACATTTTGCCTATTATGCATGAGACCTTGGATTCAATCCCCAACATGGAAAAAGACAAGCAAATAAAAGAATTTAAATAAAAAATATACTGTCTGTTTTTTTGATGACTGGCACATTTATGACCAAACAGAAGAAGATCAACTGTAACAATTATAATAACTTGAAATTTCATCACAATGAAAAATAAAAATAAAAAAGAATATGGGGAAATTTTGCACTTGCTGTCTAAAATGGTGTTCAGGAAACAAACTTTATTCAAATCTTCAGGAAAACTATTTTACAAATAAATAAATGAGAGGTAAAAGAAAATAAATTTCAGTGAAACATATAAAACTATATTTTTAAAATATGTATTATGAATAGTAACCAAATATCACATCATACATTTTTACAATTTTTACATCATATATTTTATGTACATCAACAAATCACAATTTTAATAATTTGATAAAATATTTATAACATAACATCTAATGCTAGTGAACTCACAATATACTGACCCTCATCTCTGATATTATTATACTTTTACACAAGTTATTTGGAAATCAACATCATCATTAAAAATTTAATTATGTAAAAATTTTAAAAGCCTGGAAATTTTTTATTTTATATATTTTTTTTATTTTGCATATTCCAGTTACCTATCACTCCCATCCTCCCATGCCCTCTGGTCCCCCCCCCCCCCCTGCACTTTCCCCCTTCCCATTCCCCATCCACTCCCCAACTCCAGGCCTTCCAGGAGGGATCATCAAAATCTGTCAAGTCATTTGGAGTAGGGATTAGGCCCTCCTTCATGTCTCTAGGCTAAGGGAGTAACCCTCCTAGGGGAATGTGCTCCCAAAGTCCTTTCGTGCACCAAGGATACATCCTGGTTCCATTGTCAGAAGTCCCTTAGACTGCCCAAGCCTTCTAACTGAGACCCATGTTTAGGGGGTCTGAGTCAGTCCATTGCTATTTTTGCAGCTACCAGTTGGGGGTCCATGAGCTCCCCCTTGTTCACGTCAGCTGTCTCTGTGGGTTTCTCCAGTCTAGTCTTAAACTCGTTGTTCATCACTTCTCCCTCTCTGCAACTGGATCCCAGGAATTCAGCTCAGTGTATGCTGTGGATGTCTGCTTCTATTTCCATCAACTACTAGATGAAGGCTCTAGGATGGCATATATGATAATCATCAATCTCATTATCAGGGAAGGGCATTTAATGTAGCCTCTCCACTATTGCTCAGAGTTTTAGTTGGGGTCATCCTTGTAGGTTTCTGAACATTTCTAATTTTTAGGACATTTTTCTGTTCAGAGAACAATTTAGATTTAGAAATTTTCACATACCTACCACAGAGTTAGAGATTTTAATATATGCCATGCCTGTGGTGATGTATGTCCATCACTTAGGATCCATAGTTTTCAGCAGGTTTAGTTTTATTGATGTACATTTTATGGGTTAACAATTGTAGATTGAGGTGCATTCTCTATGAGAAAAAAACACAACTTCAGTGGGTAATTCATTTCTTTTGTGAGCCCTATGCTCATCACTTTTTATCACCTAATTCTTAGGAACAGCTCGTCTTGCTACCATCTCCACAGTTTTGCCTTTCCCATAATGTCAGTGTATAGCTGAACCTTTAAAATGCATAACCTTGGCTTTCTTCTTTAAATAATCTGCATTGAAGATTATTTTTTTATCATACCATAGATTGAGAGCTGGCTCTTTTTTCTCAGTGCCAAATAAATCTCATTAGCTGTATATATCCCAGTTCTGTGATCCACTTACGGGGAGATATAATGACTGCCTCCAAGTTCCCAAACTTGTCAAAATGTATGGACGTGTTTGGAGTGGATGTGTTTACAACTTTTAGAAAAAAAAAATACCAAGGAAGTCTAATTCCTGGCTGTGTGGCAAGAGCATGTATAGGCTGTAAGTGATAGCTAAAGTGTTTTCCCACCAGCCATGACCAAGGGCTGGCACCACCCCACATCCTCATTAGAACCTGCTGTTTGCTGCTGTTTGCTGCTTATAGACTCTGTCTGGTTTCTTTCCTTCTACTGCCCAGTAAGAATGGTCCACTTGCTAGAACTTCTCGAGTTTGTTTAAGAGTGGTTTTAAAAGTCATTGGATATGCTTAAAATTTGATTTTGGTCTGAAAAAGAGTGTCAGCAGGCAAATTTAACCCAAGTGTACTGAGTCTGCAGAAATAGCTTTGTTCATATTAGTGTATTATTAAGCTCCAAATATTTAGTAACTTTGTTATCATTGAGATGATTTAAGCTTTGTAAAGTATTTGAAGATTTTAGATGTTTTGTTTACCAAAAGAGAGAGGTGTTAAATACATGCTTGTTTCCTTTTCACTTATAGTTTTACATACTTTTTTCAAATCAATAAACAAGAACTTACACTTATATTAAAAATTATAGTTAATTGCATGTCATCATCATAATTAATTATTGCAAAAGCTTATCAATAATAATTTAATTTGTTGCCAAGTTATCGTCCATACCATGCTATCATGAGCATTCAAGAATATATCAGCATATACCAAATATATTTTACATGCTAAAAATATATGTGTTTGCTAATATTCAAGTCGGCATAGTGTCATTTTAGATGTCACTGTTGATTAATACAGATTATTTCTCAAAGTCAGGTTGGCCTTTCAAAATTGAAATCAATGATCAGCCCTTGTCTATATGATAGCATTTAAACACACTGGTTGCAGAATGTGCATGGTTTCTTGTATGAAACAGTTTTCATAACAATCAATTTCTGTATATTTTTTATTTTTCTTCTATATGTACAATTTTAAAACTTGTCTATGTTGGAAAAGTCCTCTGTGGTTATACAAAATGGAATTTAGAAGAATGGAAATGCATAGCCTCACTGCACATTAGGAATGCATTAAGTGTGGTCTGGCAGCAAATATGCTCTTCTTAAATTATTTCTAGATAAAACACAGCATATTGACAACAGGTTGCATTTGTTTCTGACTTGACAGCTATATTATACTGGAACTAGCTAAAAGACTCACTTTGCAATCAGCCAATGTGTGCTGTTAGGATAAACAAGCAGAAGCAAATTATTGTATTTTAAAAAGCTATGCTACTCAATATTCAAACTTTTCTAATATGCATTTAGCTAGCATATGGTTTAGAATATTACTCAATAAGCATACTTCATATACATATTTTTATTTATGTTTTCTCATCTTTATTGTTGACAGGTAAAGAAGGACAAAATGATAGAAAAGATATGCAGAATATGTATGTTCTTCACAACATTAAGCCTCTTGTAACTAGTGGAGCAATTGCAGTTAGTGATAAGTAAAATATTCATACAAGTAAATATGTTCTTATAAAGTCAAAATAAGTGTTGGTGAAAAGTCACAGTATATGAAGAGAGTTCGGTAGAGAACCTTGTAGTAGTGTAGAAAAGTTGCCAAAGGCCTTACCTGGAGAGCAAGTTCTTTGGTCTCAGAGCCCTCTTTGTTGGTTATTTCTACCCAGGAAAAATCTAATTCTGAGTGTTTTCTATGAGTTCTTTTCACTTTAGTTAATTTTTATTTATCTTTATACCTTAACCCAAGTATTGTCTCTCTCTCTCTCTCTCTCTCTCTCTCTCTCTCTCTTTCTCTCTCTTCTGTCTTCTATTCCTCCCCTGACTCGATCTTCCTAGCCCCACGTGCTTTCCTCTCCTCCCCTTCTCTTTCTTCTAGTTCCCTCTCTACTCACTGCCCCCCCCAACTCACCATGTGCTCTGGAGAACTTGCCCCTCCCCTCTTTTGTGAGGGACCTTATATGGCTCTCTTAGAATCTGCCATGTATCCTAGTTCATCTGGCAGTGTGAATTATAGGCTGGTGATCCTTTGTTTTAGGTCTAAAATTCATATATGAGCGAGTACATACCATGTTCCTCTTTTTGTGACTGGGTCTCATTCAGGAATGTTTCTTCAAGTTCCATCCACTTGCCTGAGAATTTCAAGATTCTATTTTTTTTTTTTTGCAGTATAGTATTCCATTGTGTAGATGTACAGGTTGTTGTGGCACAAGCCGGTAGGATTTGCTGAAGGAGGCAGAGGCAGGAGGATCACGAGTTTGAGGCAAGCCTGGGCCACCCAGGTTTTTAAAGTAGAGAGTTACCATGATAAGATTTATATTTTAACATAATCATTGGCTAGCTTGGGATAAGAGAAACAAGCAGAGGCTGTTTGAGTCTTTTATTGTGTTCAAGGTAAAAGGAGATAGAAATAGGTCTAGTTTAGCAATAGTCAAAGTGCAGAAAAGAGGAGGGATTTGAGAGGAAGATAACAATGATCATCATCAGCTTTCAACCTTGAACATGTGACATTCACCAACTGGTTCTGTTTGCTGGATAAAGGAATGAGGAAAAGCCAGGACTGGAGAAAGGATCTGAACCAGCTTTCCCCTTAATCAGATTCCTTTCTACCCTAATTGTAATCTAAAGCCTATATACAGTAACTGATAGAAACAGATGCAGGGATCCACAGCCAAGCACTGGTCTGAACTCCTAGAGTTTGGCTGAAGAAAAGGAGAAGGGTCATATGAACAAGGGGAGTGAAGAGTATGGTGGGGAAAAACACAGGGGCAGTTGACCTGAGCTAGTGGGGACTCATTGACTCTGGACTAACAGCTGGAGAACCTGCAGGGGACCAACCTCTGAATGTGGGTGACAGTTATGTGACTTGGTCTGGTGTTCTGGCAGTGGGACCAGGACTTATCCTGAGTGAATGAACTGGCTTTGTGGTGCTCTTTCCCTACTGTAGAATGCCTTGCTCAGCTTTGATACTGGGGAGTGGCTTGGTCCTGCCTCAATTTGGTATGCCAAACTTTGTTGACTTCCCAAGGAAGGCCTTATTTCCTCCGAGGAATGATTGGATGGTTAGTAGGGGGCAGGAGAAGGGGGGAACTGGGATTGTCATATAAAATGAAAAAAAACCATTATGTTGTCTCTTTTAAAGTTTCCCACTTTGCTACTGCCAATGAAAATTTAATTTAAAAATATAAGAACTCTTAGGATGCATTCTTGAAGTCCTATACCAATGTGAGGACTATCACTTTCATTGTGACACTAAAGAGACATACATCTCAAAATTAAGGCCAAACCCAGGGGCTGTGGCATCCTTAAAGCACAAAAAGAGATTCCTCAAGACTTAGAACTTCAGAAGATGGAGAGGGGAAGAGATGGATGAACAATAAGAAAGGAGGTATCTGTAATCACTGAAGCTTGGGGGTTGGAGAGCAGAGTCACTCATCCCTAGCAGAGGCTAAACTTGCTCTATTCCTTTTACACTGGACAATTCTGAGCATTTGTTTTCTCGGTAGATATAACATGTACTACAGTCTCTACATATGAACATATGTCATAGTCTCAGTACATACACTTACATTCTCTAGCATAATCTAAAAACTATGTGCAATTTTACTTGAAATCAGTCAAGAATGGGTCTCATTTTGACAGTATACATGTGTTCTTCAGAAAATCATTTTGACGACAATTTCCTCCACATGTGTTATTAATTGCACAGTTCTGACACTGAGATCCTTGAAAAGCATACAAAGAAGACAACTAAAACACGTGAATATCCACTAGCCAACCTTAGGTGTTATGATTCCAATCCTGCCAGGCTTCTGGAAAAGTACAGATTCTGGTCTGGAACTGGAAAATATCCCAGTAGTGCAATAAGAAAACAATACTGACCTGAACAAGGGGGAGCTCATGGACCCCCAGACTGATAGCTGGGAATCCAGCATGGGACTGACTCAGACCCCCTGAACATGGGTCTCAGTTAGAAGACCTGGGCAGTCTAAGGGACCTCGTACAGTGGAACCAGGATGAATCCCTGGTGCACAAAAGGACTTTGGGAGCACATTCCCCATGGAGGGATACTCCCTTAACCTAGAGGCAATTGCATCATGTATTTAAAAATAAATAAAATGTATTGACAATTATCTGAAAAAATCCTAATTGACTAATAAATATGTCAACCAACATCATTATTAAATAAAATTCAATCTTAAATATTTACTTTCTGGAGTCAAAGCTCTGACCATATCAAATGCCATTATTCTTGGTGATGGAAACTTAGATGAATACTTACCCAGTGAGGATAAAATTAGAAATGTTGTGTTATAATAATATCTATTGAAAAAAAAGGAATGTCTTAAGGAATGTCAGAGACTCAACATTTGCATATTGCACCAACTGTTTTACTGTTGGAACTATAGAAAAAGCGACATGAGTAATTAATATAACTTTAGTGTTTATTGGTCCTCTGCTGAAGGAAATGAAAAGGGGAATGAAAATAAAAGTATAAATTTTTCTGTATTATTGATGAAAAAGTTTGGATTACAACGTTAAGACTTTTTAATGGGGCTGGGGAGCTTGTGGGTAAAGTGCTTCAACCCTAATCTCAAATGTATTACTCCATATCAAAAGATATTACTCCATTATGCTGACTCTTGGTGTTGTGAAATAGTTTACAAAGTATGATATGTTCTATGTACAAAAACAAATGAATTGGAAATACATTTATTCCTTATGGCTATGAATATATAATTATTAGAATAAATATAGTATAGTTTGTTTATATTTTCCCAAAGACCATTTAGGATAAATTAACAATAAAGGAACCCCCCTAATTCATTATTCTTTATTTTTCATTATTTATTTATCCTTTGTTATTTCATATACTTACATAATAAATTTTAGTCTTTTCACTTCTGTTACCCTCTTAGTCAATACCTCTTCTGCTTAAACTCTTCTATTTTGTAAGGTGTGTGTCTGTGTTGTATCCTTATATACAGATGATATTGCATTATAGTGTAGTTCTTTATGTCACCTCCAAATTCAAATTCATATTGAAACTTTATCACTATAAGCTGATATGGAGCATGCAAACTTGGGGGCAGAATGGATCAGGCAGGAAAACAGAACACTCAGTCATGGAGATATGCTATTATGACTTAATATCTAACAGTAGTTCTCAATTTGTAAGTTGTGACACTTTTGGGGGTTGCATATTCAAAAAACTAAATATCCTTCATTTAAATTATAATTCATCACAGTATCAAAGTTACAGTTATGAAGTAGCAACAAAACAATTTTATGCTTTGGGGTCACGACAACATGAGTTGCAGCATTAGAAAGGTTGAGAACCACTAATCTAGATTGTAATTCATTTATTCCATTATTTGATGTTTCTGCAAGGAGACACTATCTGAGACTGGCCTTTTACTAGACACTCTACTGGCACCTTGGTCCTGAATTTCTCATTTTCAATATCTGAGCAAAATATATACCTGTTCATAATATACTACTCAGTTTATGCTATTTAATGACAGTGGTCATCATTATTAGCAACAACTGATGGTTCCCACACATTATGTCTTTGGGTATCATTTTTCAGTACTTTGTGAAACAGGTGACAAATGTCTCTAGTTAGAATTTTGTACCATAATGGCAGGCCAGAATTGTATTAGGGTTGCTCAGCAGTGATGTTTAACTTCAGATTTTTGTTGATGAGCAGGATATAAGTTTAAATATCAGCATTGTATAAACAACAAAAAATTAAGTGCTTATGTAGACATCTGTTACTTTTATGTACAAATATTATTCATCTGACTTATTTGCCAAATTAAAAAACAATTATTCTTATACATTTAAAGTCACTTTCTCCCACTTCCAAAGTTGTGTGGTACATTGTAATGATCAATATTGTTGAGTGTGTGTTCCAAGAAGACTCAAACACTTAGAAATGGATTTTTACTTGTTTTTCTGTTTGCAAAAGTGGGATTAATACTTAGACTGGAAATGTAACTTGGATATAGTAATTGGCTTTCTTCAGTGCTATATTAACAAAAACTGTAAATATATGAAATAGATCTATTTAAGCTTTTCTGATGCAAGTTATGTGAAACTGAGCACTGCCTCCGACCATGACAGCTATTGCTATTTGATGATTCCCAGGATTTGGGCTATAAGTCACTGGCTCAGAGATCCTACCTCTGACAATGGTAGAAATGGTTTCTAATTATTCACAAACAAAAATAATAGATTCTTGGAAAATAAAGCATAATTAATTTATAGATATATGAAGTTGCCCGACCAATATAGAAATGTCTGAAGTTTCTGCAACCTAATAAAAGTAAAACAAACATATGACCCCTGCTATATTATTTCTTGGCACATTCTTGAGTGTCTTCAAGTGAGTCCACTACAGACATTATCTCTCATTCATGTTTACTGAAGAAGTTTTTGGTGGCCAAAATATGGTATGAGTCTAGGAATCTACCAACAGATGAATGGAAAAAGAAATTGTGGAACACACACACACACACACACACACACACACACACACACTTACACACCACAATTTATTCATAAATAAAGATAAGTCTTTGCGATTGTTGGAAATGTATGCAACTTGAAACATTCATATTAACTGTAGTAAGCTTGGTAGAGTAATATAAATATCACTTATATTCTTTCACTTAAGGATCCTAAATTTCATAAAATTACACAGGAGAATTAAGAGAAGATAAGTATAGGCATATACCCAAATGATCCACATCCATGCAACAAAGACATGTGCTCAACTATGTTCATAGCAGCATTATTTGTAATAGCAAAAACCTAGATGCCCCTCAACTGAAGAATGAATAAAGAAGATTTGGCACATTTAAGCAATGGAATACTACACTGAGGAAAAAAACCAAAAACAATGGAATCTTGAAATTCTCAGGCAAGTGGATGGAACTTGAAGAAACCATCCTGAATAAGGTAACCCAGTCACAAAAAGAGGAACATAGTATGTACTCATTCATATATGGATTTTAGACATAGAGCAAAGGATCACCAGCCAGAGAAAGTAGGATACAAGGAAGAGTCTAAGAGATTCATATAAGGTCCCTCACAGAATGGGAAAGGGACAAGATCTCCAGAGCACATGGTGAGTGGGGAGGGGGGCAGTAAGTGGACAGGGAATTAGGAGAAAGAAAAGGGGAGGAGAGGAAAGCACATGGGACAAGGAAGATTGAGTAAGGGGAGGAATAGGTGACAAATGAGAGAGAGGGGGGAGACATAAAAAAGGGAGCCATTATAGGTTTGAAGGGAAAAATTAACCTAGAGAAATGTCCGGAGAACTACAAGACTGACCCCAACTAACAATTTGAGCAACAGTGGAAAGGCTACCTTAAATGCCCTTTCCTGATAATGAAATCAACAACTAACTTATCTACCATTATGGAGCCCTCATCTAGTAGCTGAGGGAAACAGAAGCAGACACCCACAACTAATCACTGAGCTGAACTGAAATCCAGATGCAGAGAGTGAAGAAAAGACCAGGCTGCAGAAACACATAGAGACAGCTGACCTGAACAAGGAGGAGCTAATGGGCCCAAGACTGATAGCTGGAAATCCAGCATGGGACTGACTCAGACCCCCTGACCATAGGTCTCAGCTAGAAGGCCTGAGCAGTATAAGGGACCTGAGACAGTGGAACCAAGATGTATTCCTGGTGCACAAAAAGACTTTTGGGGGCACATCCCCCATGGAGGGATACTTCATTAACCTAGAGACAGAAGGGAGGTCCTAGTCCCTACTTCAAATGACTTGATGTAGATACCCCTCCTGGAGGGCATCACCCTACAAGTGGAGTGGGGGGTTGGGGAGGGGAAGATGAGGGGTTGGGAGAGAAGGAAAGAGGGAGGGAGGGGAGGGAACTGGAATCGATATGTAAAAAACAAAAAAAAAAAAATAAAGAAATCACTTATTTTTCATTTGACCGTGTTTTGAAGTAGTATTTTACAGATGGGGTTAAATGAAACAGTTCATGTGACTGACTTACATTTGGAATTCATGTATGATGGATATATTATTATTGGATAGTAATCTACACAGAAAGGAATGTGAAGGGAAATATTGAATAAGCTGTTATTATTTAATTTTAATACCACTTTCTTAATATTTTCATGTGTCTCTAACATCTACCTTTCTAATATACATTTTCAAAATCTGTATATGCTTCTGTGTTCTGAATTGTTTGATATTTTAAACAGTAGCCCAGGTTGGATCTTATAGATACACGAGACTCTTAGTGAGGGAAAGATCTGAATTCCCTGTCAAATCTATAAATGTTTCAACTAAAATTAAGTATAATATAATTTAAGACTATTATTATTGATTTGTCAGATGTGCTGCCAAATGAGAATTTTGTAAAATAGATATCTGAGCTTGGGTACAAAGTGCAAAACAACTCACTGAAAAGTAAGTCGGATTGCTTCCAAGATAGTATTTTGACACAGTAAACACATGCTTCCCCCTTTTGTTGTGTTTTGTCTAAAGGTGTCATAATTCTGAACACTAAAACTAAAAGCATTTTCTGCTTAATCTCTCAGAATACCAGTCCTCGGGCCAGGAAGTGTAATTACTTGTTCGTTTTAGTTTTTAGAAGAGTTCATCTTTTTAAACCCCAAATTTCCTTCCATAAAGAATTTATTTTCCAAATACAGAGATTTCAAGACTCAAAACAGATTTAAAGTTTTATTTAAGCACCCATGTTTGCTCTTTTAATTGCTTGGAGAAGTTTTACATTGCCACTATTTAGTGCTGCAGAGCCCCGGAACGTTGATGTTATGAACTTCTGACCATGAAAGCAGAGTCAGCTATTTGGCAAATCTACTTAGGATCTGTTTTTACAACGCGGAACTTATTTCACACCACCTTTCTGTTCAGGTTTACATTGACGCTTCCCTCCCCTTGGGCATGAGTAGCAGTGTGTTATGACACTGGCTTCAATAAGCAACTTTTTATGGAGTTTAATCATGTGCAAATGTGTTAAAATTGGTAGTTTTTAGCAAACAGTTATGGAACATATTACCGTAAGGCATTTGTTCATGGCGTGACAATGATTGGCCCTTGGCCACTTAAATGTTTTATTTAATAATGTGGGAATTTCAGTGTGTTTTCCTTTCATTATTTTTAACTTGAAAACAGAAACAGAAAGCCCCTTCTTTAAAGTTAAAACTTCAACCGCCTACGGTCTGTCAAAAGCAATCGAAGTATCTGGGCTTTGGAGCAGGGTTTTTGCAAGATGTTAATTTAATATACCAGCATATTTCATGCATGCTTTTTATATTTTATATGCTTGAAACTATCTCTACAGTGGCCACCCAGTCATGATAGACTTATTTTCGATATTGCATACTGAGAAGCAAAAATACCTTGTCCACAAAAGTAGTACAAATATTGGAGTCAGACTAAAAGTCCTTCCACTCAATGCCACTCATAAAATTCTAGATACGCATTGACACACAGCATTTAAGAACAAGCTTTGGCATCCCACAAACAGTGATATCATTTTACTTGTGCCTCTCTAAATATCTAACAGTAATGGCTCCCTATGAAATATATAAGATGTTTATCTGTTCACTAAATGAGTTTTCAAATAATTGTTGGAAATAATACTGTGTTTTGAAATCTGGAATATTTCATCAGAATGGATAGTGAGATAGTCTTCTGGATGTCTACAGGGCAGGGCACTATATATTTTAATGTATTCTGATATCAAGGAATTGAAATATTTGTTATTTCCAACATAGCTCAGTAGTGTTATAAACAAATCTCTCAGGCTGACTTCAAAGAATTTTCATGAGACGGAATACTTCAGTAAATTTGGAATTCACTTCAGCTCTATTAAAAAGTGAAGGACAGGTATAGAGAGCCAACTCAAGCTTTAACATGCACTGTTAGATTTGGTTTCAAACTTTGAGATCTCTATTTAAAAGATTTGTGTTCAGTGTACAAAATATACACAGAAAAATGTGCTTGTGGTCATTTGCAAATTCATTTACAGAATTCAATCCATCAGTTCAGAATTCATAAATGAAATCGAAAACTTGTAAAAAGGTTTTAAGATTGAAGTATTTAGAGTCTTCGTGTGTGTGTGTGTGTGTGTGTGTGTGTGTGTGTGTGTGTGTGTGTGTGTAGAAAGCAGAGATGATAAGATGTGCTGTGATCATTAGCCTGGAGAAGCTAAACATATCCAGAATTCCAAATGCATGTCAGCTGTTGGTAGTTTTGTAGACAGTACGTAACAGTAACACATTAAGAGCAAACTCATCTGACTTGCTAATAGTCATTGTAGACAGGGAATACCTAGAGATAAAGTAATCTGTGTGACAACATCACATGGATAGTCAATAGAAAATGAAAAATTTTGTAGCCTGGTCAGCAGACACATTTTGAGTTAGGACATAAGCATTCATGCCCTAGAATTTTTAAATTAAGCTTTAAAATGCTTCTGTTTATGCTTTTATTAGAGATATTTTAAATATTATGGGAACTGCTTTGCAAATTTAATAAAATCTTATACTTAGGTTCTGATGATATTTCCTTCATGTTTTTTTATACTTTATTTGTTTTTATTCATTTTATATACCAACCAGAGTTCCCCTCTCTTCTATCTTCACCCTCTCCCACCTTCCCCCAGACCACCACCACTTAGTCCTCAGAAATATTTTCTCATCCAGTAAGTTATTCCATAAAATAATGCACATGAGGATTAGAAATTACACAATATATAAGAAAAGTACAAAGAGGAAAATAAGTCAAAAATATTATCACAGACTCATCAATAGATATACTATAAAATATAAAATTTGTATATATATTTAAAAAATAATTTTATGTTGTATAATAGATAATATGTCAATATACTATATACATGCACACACACATATATATGTATATAAATATATACATATATGTATGCACACATGTATGGATGTGTAAATTTTTTATTTTTTATTATTTTACATATGGATCCCAGTTCCCTCTCTCTCCCTTCCTCCCAACCTTCCGACCCTCCCTCCCATCTCATTCCTCCCTGTGTAAATTTATATGCACATGTAATGTAATATATATATATATGTATATATATATATATTATATATATCAAGGCTGATGACATTTTCATGTAGCCCTTAAGCAGTTGTTAGGAATTTCCAACTGTTTCTTGAAATAGTTTGAAAACTGCACACACACACACACACACACACACACACACACACACACACGCACACTTACACATACACACAAAGAAAAGCATGTGTTGTAAGTTTAATCCATATTATACAGTGAAAGCAGGTGGGACTTCTAAGATGTGATTAAGTTGTGAGGGTTCTGTTCTTAGAAGTGAGTTAGTACTCCTGAGGTAATAATGAGTTCACTGTCTTTGGAGTTATTTTCTCATTAAAAGATGGGTCTGCTATCTGTCTGTCTGTCTGTCTGTCTATCTATCTATTATATATTAACATATCCTATTTGTCCATCTACTGTGTGATGAGGTAGTAAGAAGATCCACCACAGAAGCTACCCTTGAATGTTGGTCTTCTTGACCTCAATAAATGTGAGCATATGCATTTTGTTCATCATAAATTTATAGCACTTTATGACAGCATCATAAAACAAAGACAATAGTCATTCTTCTTCCTTGGTATTGAGGACAGCACTTATTCACATGAGTACTATGGTCAACTCTAATACCCACTTGTGTAGATTTTATTTCTAGTGTGAAGACACACTTTAAGCATTCTGGCTTAAAGAATCAAGGAAAGAAGAAAATTAAAGGTAAGAGTAATTAGTCAAGTTTTAGCACTTTATTTCCATTTTAATGGGAATGATATTGAAGGAGGATGCTATTGAGCCATCCAAATTGAAGTGTAGAATGTTAAAAACTTGAGAGTAAATTAATCTATTTACTTTCCTATGAAGTGTGAGGATAGATGCTAAGAGAAATTCAACTCCAGTTTGGCTCCATTGCAATGAGAAAATTAACATTGAATGACTAAATAGATCCAGAGTCCCAGACACTGTTTTGAAGGGTCACAGAAGTATGAGGTTGGCTGGTATAAGGAGTGTGTGTGGACAAGCAGCAGCAAGGACTATGGAAAAATAGGTCATAGGCATCTGGGAATATCTATTGAATGTTAAAGTTTAAACTAGATGAGTTGCAAGTGTCTTGGCTGAATGATTGATACCAGCACAAAGCTCAAGAGAGAAGATAGGGGTAGAACTTTGAATTTCCATTAGACAGTGATTTCTTCATTCCCAATAACAAAAACATCATATGAAATCCCTACTTCCTGACTTGTCATTTAGAAAGTATCAATAGGAATGTCATGGGAGAGTTTACAAAGAATTTTAAAATGTTTGGCATTCACCCCAAAGCTAGTATCCTTGGAATGGAGGTCATTAAATTGAAATGGAAATGAATGAAGTATTGCTACTGGTGCCTTTACTTAGACCTTTCCACCCATCCTGTCCAGCCCTGAGGCAAATTAATCAGTAAGAGAAGTGAAATTGTTTTCTGCCTTTGTTGTAGATTATAGACTTGTGACTCTAGTGTTCTCTCTCTCTCTCTCTCTCTCTATCTCTATCTCTATATATATATATATATATATATATATATATATCATCAAGACAGGATTTCTCAGTGCAATAGCCCTAGATGTCCAGGAACTAGCTTTGTAGACCAGTATGAGCCCTCTGCCTCTGCCCCCCAAGTGCTGGAATTAAAGGTGTGGGCCACCACTACCACCCAGCACAACTTTTACTTTATATAATATTATAATCTTTCTATCCTAGTAACTTCATATATATAAACTCATTTTACTATATTGGTCACATTGTCTATCTTACCTTTCTTTTATCTTATGAATGTATATGTTTTAGTATTAGCATTGTTCATAGGCTAAAGGTGGTGACATTTTAACATTGTGGAAAGTTTGGATCCTTAAATGCTTCTTACTCAAAACAATGGCGACTAGCATTGTATTGTAAATCAGCATTGCACAGGGTTCCATGATTGCATCATCCTCCAAATGCTTGTCATCCTCTCAGAACTTTAGGAAGTGGACACACTGGATAAGGTTCACTAACCTGTATTGTTTGTCTGTTTCAACATGACAGAGACTCTGCTTTACCTAAGAGTCATCTTAACAATATAGGGGCTGAGACAATAAAGAGAGAGTGATAGTCTTTATTAGAAAAATAGAGTCAGAGTACAACAGTAGCAGCAGGGTACGTCAAACAAGAGTAGATTTACTATCACTACTGGAGAGAACAATTAGTGCAATTGGGAGTTCTGGCTTCTAACTGCTACAATGAGGAAATAGACAACTGAAGCAAGAGTCCTTTATACATATGTAATTGTGATGCTTCAGTTCGGAAGAGATGATTTTTCCACCCTTGTTCTTTCTCGTCACTTCACTGCAAACGACTGTCCTCATCTACCCTGGAGATAATCAGTGGCTGTAGGAGGAGTATTTTTTTGATTCAAGGACTGTAATTCTCATTAAAGCAAGTGCAAGTTTGGTTATGGCACATTACTTTGAAAGCAATTGGGGTGGTGAAGGACAATGAGAGAGTGTGTGTAAAAGAAACAACTGGTTCATATTCTGGGAACGCTGCCAGCACTTGGTTCAAAACCAGAACAAGTGCTGGCTGTCAGATGAATCTGTGCTTAAAATAAAAGAAAGCTCCTAAGAGCCCAGATTAACAGAAAGAAGCAATGATCTTACTACAAGGGCTTGAAAATGGTGGGTACTATCTCTGCATTTTTTTTTTTACCAGTTTAAACAAAAATGCAGACAATTTAGTTGATGCAGTTAGATATTATTCTCATCTCCAAATTTTCAGATGAAATGATTAATGGTATTTATAAGCACCATGGACTTGTATAAGCCAAACATCACTACAAACATGATTAAAATAGGTTTGTTTAAAGCTCAGAAACAGGCCCTAAACCGCATCTAATATTTCCCCATTATATTTGAAATTAATGACTTGTGGATAGACAATAATATTTTCACATTTTGATAGAACTCATTAATTTTCATAGTTGTTATTTAGATGTATGAGCTGAGCTCAAGTTCCCTAATACATTCCTTAGTAAAAAAATCAATTCACTATACAAGTTAAATTTACCATAAACAAACCTGTAAAGGAAATAATTTATTCACACATAGAAGTCTCATTCTCCAGTTATCACAACAGGTATATACAATCAAGATCATTGTAAGTCATTATATGGAAACATAAGAATGGACAAATAGGTCATATTTCTAATTATACATTCCTAATACTTTGTTGTGATTAAGTATACATGCTTCAAAATAGATTTTAAAAAAACAGTATATAAATCTCCTTCTTTATTTCAGATAGCCTTGCCTATAAAGTAATGGTGAAATTTTACTGTATCTGTGATCGTGCATTGTTTGATTTCATAGGCTTTTAGTTGTAGAAAGAAACCACCTTGAGGCTTTTATTACCGAGAAACGCCAATGCTTCTCATTCTGCAGGGACATATTCAGTGATTCATGTATTCAGTGATTCAAACTAGCTTGTGGGTGGGTGGGAAATCCCACACAATTCAGCCATCACAAAGTTGACCAAGATGCAGAATGGCTTTGTACTGTTCTGCTTTAAATAAATACAGATAATTAAATAAACCTTCGCAGCAGTAGAAGAAAGCATAAATCCAAACTTTACCCAGCCGAAGGCTGCCTTGGCCACTAGCCAGAAGCCAGAGGGCCAGAGCAAATTTGCATAAAATTGAACAGATTGCTGCAGCTGCTGTCCTTATTAATACCCACGCGTAATCATAATCAGGAGACACTCCACCGGCAGCACAGTGCCACCCATTGCTTTGTGGGACCTATTGCTGCTCATACGTGGTCCTGATTTCAATTGGAAGACTACTGACACAAACAAACAAAACATCCAAAAATACCACACTTATCAACTTACTCAAAATACTATTTAGCCCTTTCACTTACCATGGGTGATGTCCTTATCAAAACGACCTACAGATCCTTCTGTACATTGTCAATACTTGGGTAAAATCAGTTTGTGGAGATTAATAACACTACTGACTTCAAAGTTTCTTCACAGGAATTATGGTGAACTTTTCACAACTTAAAATTTTTTTTACATGTCTGCAAAGTATTATTTATGACACAATGACTGCTACCAGTTGCTGATGATGTCACACTTGGCTTTTTGCATCCTGTCACCCTAATTTCAACTCCAGGAAACTCTACATAGCAGTGAAATGCAGAAGATGTCAGAAAGCATGTGCTGTGACTTATCACGCCTGGAACATGCTGAGAACACAGACACTATGTAATGGCTGATAGAGTGCTCTCGCATCAGCATATCAACAGCTCCCTCTTTGTCGGTAGTGCTAAGTGAACTGGAGGATCGCTGTTCTACAGTTTCTCAGTCAGAAGGGCTGTCAGCAGCTTCATGAAGGCCAGCTGGGGAAAACAAACTCTTGGCCCAAAGAAAAATGACGTAATGTACAAGGAGCACTGGCAAGGATGGAGTGGATTATATTAAAAACCTATCATATTTGTTAGCTAACTGTGGATGACAGCATTGGAGTGTACAATAAAAAGCTTTTATGATGCTCTGAAAATCCCCAGTTTACCACACGGGAATACATCTTGAGCTCATCTGCTGGTCTGGAACACAGTAAAGGCAGAGTGTTGTTCTTTATTGATCATAGAACATGTATTAATATCAGCAAGGGAAATATGTCCTCATGTAGCACCTAATTTTATAGGTAAAGTTTAATATTGTGGATATGCCTGTTTCCTGATACCTATTATTAAGCATTATATATTCATCACCACATAATTCCCAGTGCACATAAGGGTGTGTGTGTGTGTGTGTGTGTGTGTGTGTGTGTGTGTGTGTATGCACGAACATGAGCACATTTCATGTGTGATAATCCTGTGATCCTGACATAGACTGTTTAGGATTCATTCTTTAAAATTTATACTTATAAAAATGGTTAAAATTTACTATAGTACCTGTTGATTAAAATAAAGCATTGTGTGATTTATTTATTTTTCTTAGCGTTGAGGACTAGTCTTTAGTGTCCTCTAATGTCCACATGTAATTCCTAAATTTATGTCTCTAATCTTACATTTGACTTAACTTTATTTGCATGTTTCAGATGAGTATTGAGCTTTCCTTATAAATATTATTGAAAGGATTCAAATATAGAATGGTTCTCTCCTTAAACTCAAGCTTTACATGGTAAAATTACCTCTACTTCCCAAGTTTCCTCTACTTCTCCACATTGTAGCCTGCCTTTACTGCCAAGGTCTTTGTGGGGTAGTTAAAATCTGACCACTGCATCCTCTTTTTTACTGTCATTTCCTAGAAATACCTCTCCCTGGTACTCTTTTGATTTAGATATGCCTGTCTCTGGTTTGTGATTATATTAATAACATCTAATCATTAAGATCATGTTTCAGCTTCAAACTTTCTGTTGGTTGAAAAGATGGTCCAGTAGATAAAATGCTAATTGGACATGTGAGACCCTGTGGTTGTTCTTTGATCTCCACATACTTGCAGTAGTGAGTGCAGGGACACACACACACACACACACACACACACACACACACACACACACACACCACATGTGTGCAGGTGCTTTCAAAAACCTGTGGGACAATTTGCATTTCTGGATTCTCCCTTACCATATTTTTATAATAGGGCAGTATGATGGTTTGAATTAAAATGATCTATGTAGGCTCATAGGTATGAGGGTGTGGTCTCTTTTGGTTGAATTGTTTGGGAAGGCTTAGAAGATGTGGACTTGGAGGAGGTATGTCAATGGAAGCAGGCTTCGAGGTTTCCAAAGTCTCCAGCTGTTCTCAGTGTGCTTTTCTTTGCCTCCTCCTTGTGGGTGAAGATGTAAGCTCTTAGCTGGTCCTGCCACCATACCTTTGCTCTACAATCATGGACTTTAACCCCATGAATCCATAAGCCCAATTAAACATTTTCTTTTATAAGCTTTATTGGTTATGGTGTTTTGTTACAATAACAACAGAGGACTTAATAAAGGCAGCAGATAACTGTTTAGACTCAGATTCTAGGGTTCTGACAAGTGAGTGGCACCTCACTTGCCATGAGGAAGCCCTTAGTGATATCTACAGAAAAAGAATACTGCTTTTTTGCTTTGTGAAAAGATATAGAATAAGTCACCATTAATCCATAGTGCTGTCCCTGGGAGTTGTATGAAAATGCTTATATAATCACATTCAGGATGTTTTCAGCAGATTTTGGGGGATAGGTTCTGATTTTTTGCTGTCTTTTTTGTGTCTCAACTCTCCTTTTGAATCACATGTGCTTGCTACAAGGCAAGCTTGTGGTTAATTCTCACTCAGGAAAGACTTTCAACCCCACATTCCTGAAGGAGAACTCCAAATGAAACAGCCATGTGAATCATTTAGGCCTATAATCATCTAAGGTATATCCCATCTACTCACACACACGGAGGGGTTTGAATGGCATCTGACTCAGTAACAATCTCAACTATTCATGGGTTTGGTGTGTTGGCCTCCATCTGAAATCCTGGGAATAAACTGGAAATCATACCAGCCACTCTTGCAGAAAGGGAACAGTTGTCCTCCTACTAATATTCAGCCCAGCTAGATGACCTCTTCAACACAGGTTTAAGTTGATATGTTTAAGTTGATACTTCTCAAAGACTGAGAAAGTCTATGGTCTTTTAAATTGCATGGCAATCATTCTTCCTTTTACTCTTCCTTCATCTCTATTCCTGTGGAAGAACAGTGGATTCCATTTCTGAAATCGTGTTAAACAACCAGAGTTGAAATTTGCATCAGTGAGTTTTCCTATGGAGTTTTCAGTCCTGTAACATATCCAGAACTTGAAGCCCTCCTTCTTTGCAAGGTTTTTCACTTATGGTTACTTGCAGGGTGTCTATGTATCACATAGTACATATACACCCTCCCATTTTCTTGTTCTTCTTCTCCTTCTGCCATATGATTTGATGTTGATTATGGGTCTATTGATTTTTTATCTCAGAGTAAATTTTGTTGTGAACTTCACCATGGCATGACTCTTGAGCCCCACAATACAGGCAAAATCATGGATATCTTAACGCCAAAGGCAGTAAATAGAAGGACCTCCCCTACTTTTGCTTCTCTTGGCCTGGACCTGAGAATGACTTCGCCGAAAGTGAACCTTCCCTGTCCATCCTGGATTATGTTTCCTTTCACTTGAATTTCTCAGAAGGACTCAAAGACAAGCCCTGAAAGCCATAGGAAAATACAAGCAAGCTACTTCCTATTTAAAATGAGCTATTTTTCTTTCCTTCATTCCATAGACATTTGGATAGGTACAAGTGTGTATGTGCGTGTGTGTGTGTGTGTGTGTGTGTGTGTGTGTGTAGAGAGAGAGAGAGAGAGAGAGAGAGAGAGAGAGAGAGAGAGAGAGAGAGAGAAACAGGCAGAGAGAGACAGAGGCAGAGAGAGACACAGAGAGAAATACAGAGAGAGAATGTGTACTATGTGTTGTCTTTTGTTTTCTTTCACCCCACAACCCCACCAGGTAGAAAGCTCCTCAACATATCAACTCACTCAGATAGCATGTTTGATTATTGTAAATGAGCATAATATTTCTCTTGGAGAATGAAGCTTCTGCATTCTAGTCTCCTGGCATAAGTATGTCATGTTCATATCGTTATGCTCTAGTTTGAGCATGAATGTCACATATTCAGAACTCCACAAATATTTATTGCTTGAATGAAAAATAAATACTATCAAAATTGTTAAGAGTAGTTTATCCACTATAGATCATAGAATTGGTTCATAAGAACCATATGTTTTTAACTAAAAGTGTAACTATATAGCAATAGTATCCTACAAAAATTCCAAGACATTTATAATTCAATCAGATCATATACTAAGTGGTACGTGCTCCAGAATCACATCTGTAGTCATATAGTGTACTTCACTACTGAACTATAACTTTATCAAACATAATGTCTCTTATCTATATAAAATGGTTCTTAAGTATTAAATATAACATCTGCCCTATGGGGGGATGTAGTCTCAATCTAAAGTATATTCAACATTTATTTCTTTCATGTATTACTTTGGTCTGATTTCTTGCTTCTACATCAAAAATGAAATACAGGAAACAAATATTGCAAATCTCTATTCCTTGCTTCATAATAATATTTAGAAAAACAGTGTTTTGTATCTGTACTATAGTTTGAGACTTTCACCTGCTTGTCTTTGAACTACCTTGAAAGAAATCAGTAAAACCCCATGAGGCTTTCTCTCGGCCTCCACCGTATTCCCTCTAAATGAGGACAAGACCATTGTAAGTATTCTATGGCTATGCTAGCATGGGCTCTGCCTCAAGTCTACATTCCCTCCCATTAAAAAGGTGAACTGTAAAGTAGATCCTGAAAAGTTAATCCTTATAATTTAAGCCCTTATTTGTTCCACATGAACTAACTTCCAGATTGTTACTGAAACAAATTTTCTTTTATTTGTATATTCAAATAAGCATGATTCACTTAAAAAGCAGTCCCTCTGAACCACATTTGCATATCCTAATTAGTTTAGCGTGTTCATTTTCCATTCGCATGTTTTTCAAATAAATGCTTTTGAAGAATAGTAAAACTTAACTAACATCTGAGGCTGTAAGTTCACAAAAAAGAAAATAAAAAAGAAAGAGCTGACATACATGCTGGCTAAAAAAAAAGGCAAGAATTTCAATGTGTGGCACAGAGGATGTGGATTTGATTCTGTTTCATAATGAAGCTTGATTTCTGCTCCATGTATACCAGGATGTGGGTGGCTTCAAGGCTAGCTCATCCATATATTTGTATAACCAACACAAGGTAGGAATTAAAGCAATATTTTAAGACTTATGTATATGAAAAAGTTATCAATATTGGTAATATATATTTTTTCTAAATTAAGCCAAGGGGGTTGGGATACATCAGCAAGAAATCATTAGGGGACAGAACCTCAATGAAAAAACAAACAAACAAACAAACAGACAGACAAACAAACAAATTAACACCAAGTCCCAAAACACTGTTTCAGAAATATAGCTACAGATTTTGTATCTCAGGTGGTGTACAAGCTACTGATTTAGCTTTTATTATTTTCTACCAGACACAGGGTCTGTGACTGACTTTCAAAGTGGGAAATGGAATGAATTCTGTGTCATGTACCTTGTTTCAAAAACCCAATTTCCTGCCTAACTTAATTCCCAAACCCCACCAATTTCTATTCCTTAAAAGAACACAAAATGGAAAGCTGCCTCAGTCATGTTAAGCGCCAAAGCATTATTATGCTGCTCAGCTTCCATTGTGAGTATTTGTGCATAGTTTGGGGAACAGATGTAAACTGAGGGCACACACTCGACTTACACCTCAACTCTCTGTATTTGTAAGATGTGCAGGAGACAGAAACTTCTATCTCTTCAGTCCAGTTTCAGTCCTGTTGTTATTTCTATCTACTCTCAATGCATCATGGGACTGAGTCCTTGTTCAATGCATTTAGCTAATCTGAAATAGTCAATATTTGATTTCAGAAAAGAGCCTAATTAGAAGTTCACACAATGTTATCCCTCACTGGAAAGACAGAAGCATTAAAGACATCATGGGAACTCTGAAAAGCTATTGTATATTAGTAGAGTTTATTTTTCTGCCAGCTATTTTAAAATAACAACATGGTTAGCCAATGAAGTTATCTAGTAGCACTTGGGATCAAATTATGTAGCTAGCATATCATACAGTACCTTAGTGTTAGACAGAAACAGCATTGAATTACAAAGTCCTGGAACCTGTGACACTTTGCAGTGCTATCTCCAAGATGTGCAGAGTACATATTACATTTGGAAGAATAATTCTAGTAAATAATAGTAATCTTGATCTAGGAAGATAATGGCAGAATCTTGATTCTGGGAAGACACACTTTCCCAACAGAGTGTGACAAATTCCCCCATTTACAGGGAATTATCTACAAATTCATAAATGTGCCATGGAATAAACATTTAATAGAACTGAATTCGTTAGCATGAGAACCCAAACCATGCATTGTTTGTGATAATAATCTTGTTTGTACAAGTCCACTCTTGGGTTTTATGTACCAAGCTGTTAGAAAAGAAAAGACAGACACCCCAAACCCTCAACAAAAGCATGAGTTTAGTATGGGATGGATGACACATGTTTACGATGGTGTCACAGCTGCTCATTTTCCTCTTTTATTTGAATTTCCTAGAACTGAAGGAATGTTGAAAAAAACATCTTTGAGCCAAGACTGCACAAATAGAAGAATATCTGTGCTCCAGCTGAAAAGAAAAAGCATAACCGATGTCATGTTGGAGATAATTTCCAACTCCATTGCTTTATTGTACGAGAGATGAAGCTGAGGTGCTTGGCAGTTCTTGTCAACAATGTGTCGAGGCAGTGCTTGTATGATATTGTAGCCTCACAGCTTTTAAACACAGACATCAAAACCTGAGAAGTATGTGTCTGTGATTTGTACCTCATGCTGTGAGCAGTAGATGTCCAAGTTCACTTTTGTATGATAGAGCTTCTTTATTAAGTGGACTGATAGTGTTCTGTCTTCTATTAATCACACAATGACAAAAAGATAATTTGACTATAATCAGTTCTTGAGCATGAAAATGTTTGTTTCTTTCTTGTCCAGAACCATCAACAGAAACATATGAAACTATAGACATTGACATTCAAGACCATCATAAATAACATATACAAATTGAAGATCATAAAAATGCTTACAAATTATTTATCTAAAATGGCAGGAGGGATACCATGTTACTTCCACAACTATACTCCTTCCAGAAAGAAATATAATATTTAAGACAAATTTTAATCTCTAATAATAGCCTTTCATTTATTTTCCAAAATAAATAGAAGATGTATCCCAAAAATGCCCTAAATTGCAAAATAGTTGTTATAAGAACATGTCTTTCTGCTATGCAGAGAGTTACCTAGCTATATCATGTGCCTGTTTGATTAGAAATCATGACTTCTATTCTCAGTGAATCACGAGGTTACAAGGAAAGGATATTTACCAGATAAATTTGTATGAGAGAGAGGGGGGAGAGAGAAAAGCAACAGGAGAGAGAGTCAGAGGTAGAGGGAGACACACACACACACACACACACACACACACAGAGAGAGAGAGAGAAACAGAGAGAGAGAGAGAGAAAGAGAGAGAGAGAGAGACAGAGAGAGAGAGAGAGAGAGAGAGAGAGATTGACAGAGGGAGAGGAAAAAGTAGAGGGAGAGGGAGAGCATGTACAGGCCTATAGTGTGGTAGGTGGAATGAGTGAAATCTGCAAATGCTTTTGTAAATTGTATTATTATATTTAACTATTAATAATCTGCATTGCATATGAAAAAACTAATAATCAAGTATTTGAATGTAAATATGTTCAAAGAGGGTCAATTTATTTCAATTAATCTTAACCTTTCTCATAAAAGACAAGCTTGTCTTTAGAGGTCATCACTCCCTCTTAGGTGTGTCAAGATTTGTGAATGTTGATTAGAAAAATGAATAAAAGATATTCAGGGTCCTCACATCATGGTTCAGTGAAAAATCTAAATAACTGAGCTTGGACCAAAAGAAGGAAATATGAGTGGCAAGAATACATATATGAGATAATTAGTAAACAGTTCCTGCCAGGATTACAATAGACTATTTGCATATATAAATATATATAATAGAATTTAATTATATAATTAACATGTAAAATCTATATGTAAATATAATTAACTTACATATCATTTAAAATATATCTTTAGCAGATTATATACATATAAAATAAAGAAAGAAGATAAAGATGTATTCTGTATGTGGACAAGCACACACACACACATATATATATACATATACATATATGTATATATATAACAGTATAGCTCAAACTATACTAATATAATAGTATAGTTCAAAATTCATAGGGAACTTTAGAGAAGAAGGCATAGGGAAGGAAAAGGTAATAGGGTGATGACTTCATTTTGGGCAATGGGATGTGAAACATTGCCAGACAGGAAGAGGTGTGAAAAAAATTCAAAACTAGAATTCTAAACAGTGAAAACCATGTTTTCATTTATAGCACCAATGCTTGTCACAGGCTAGGAGAGGAGGAGGTATGGTATCCTCTGATGAATGTTAGTAAAGGATTGATAAACATGCAAATCTGGGCTCAGTGGAGACCATGAGAGTG
The DNA here is from genome assembly GCA_030556225.1 of Cricetiscus sungorus. Lineage (NCBI taxonomy): Eukaryota > Metazoa > Chordata > Mammalia > Rodentia > Cricetidae > Cricetiscus > Cricetiscus sungorus. Next base: position 31,110,215 of record JANBXA010000141.1, read on the forward strand.
CAGGAAACTGACTTGGCAATCACTGTGTTAATAATAGCCTTTAGAGGTATGATTTGGAAGGATGGGAAGTGACAGTGTAAGAAAGGTACATGCAGGAACAAGAAAGAGAATGGGCTTGAGGTGAGTGTCTAGGACAGAGGCCCTGATGGTAATGTTTGATAATAAAGATGCTGAGTCCACAAGAGGAGAGAGACCACCTGGGAACAATGGCACTGAGCAGAAGGACTTGAAGAATTGCTGTGAGAGACCTTCATTGGATGGGAGTGACAGGCAAGATACTAACTATGGAAATGTGCTGTCCTGGTCATTAGGGTTCCAGAGTCTGCTATGTCTCTGTTACCTCTTAAAGATCTTTAGAAAACATTTCCCTCCTGATTGCATGTGTAAAAAGCAGAGCTTTGTGTGGAAGGGGACTAATTTTCCTTAGTGAACATAAATAATCGTATGAGTACTTTCGCCCTAACTTTCTCATAGTTATTGGGCTTCATGGGTAGGAATAAAGGAGAAATAGACAAACATTACTTTAGATAAACTTTGGGTGAGCTAGAGGAATTAAAATTCTCTTAGACCCACAGGAAAACGTGACATATAGCTATCAGCAAAGCAAAGGTAATACAGTCTTCAGATGTAGTGAACAAAATCTTGGATAACAATAATCCTACTAGTTTAGTCTCTTCTATTTTCTGCTGAATACAACCTCAGTCTATGTATGTGTTCTTTCCCCCAATCCCACCCCATGTCCCAAGCAGCAGAGTGAAAGCAGTGGATGTAGAGAAGTGATATTAGGAATGGTCAGTAATTCTGTTGTTCTGCAAAAGATCCTGCCAGGAGAAATCACAAGTCTAACTGCATCTCAGAGCAGCATCTAACTTACCAACATTTGGTCTCCCATGGAGTTCTTCCTTCTTTCTCCTCCTCATCTCTTACTCTAGTGGTTTGGATTCAATCCCAACCCTCAAGTTTCCTTCCTCCCCCAGGTATTAAGATGGAGACACCCAAGGCTGTTGGCTTATTTACATATCAGACATATGAATTAGAATTGGAGAACCTCGTTGCTGTTGCTATTGGTTTAACTGATCTATGCTGCCTAGGGAGACAAGGCTTAGTAAAACCAAAAAAATTAAAACATTTTGCAGTGGAGTCTTGCTGATTAATACAACATGGCAAAGTTTTACTTTGTGTCTTAGAGTGAAGTAGTTTCAGTTCATATAAAACAGACACTTGCTATTTTTCCTTATCTTCTAATGTGATATAATCACAAACAGCTTCCAAAAATCTCCTGTTAAAGAAGGTGGCAGCCAGACAATTGTGTGATGTGGTCTAAGGCAGCACAATCACTGGCTAGAAGCCAAGGTACTTATACCTTGCTGTTCAAGAGGAAAGGGGAGTCATTTTTCCAAAGGTGTAAAAATGACTGAGAGAAGCCGCAATTGTGTGGAAGACATGACCTGCCAGTTTGATAGGATCTTGGATGATTTTACATTTTTAATATTTTTCCATTGAAATATAATCAAATTACAGCAAGATACATGGAAAAAGGTGCTTTACAATTTAAATTTGTGTATGCAATTTTGACAGTGATTTGAGTAGTAGTTGTCTACTTCAAGTCTATTGAAGTTTACATGTGAATCTTCATATGCTGCAAAATATTTTATGTATCATTATGATAAGTTATTCTGTACAGCATGAGGCAAAGAATGTCAATGAAACTTCAGACCAGAACAATGTTTCTCAGTTTTTTCACTATTACCTCATGAGGAACATTTCTATTATTATTATTACGTACTTTCTACAGGTAAAGTGTAACTCTCACCAAAAAATCAAAGAATTTTCCTTTTGCAACAGATAGGGACCATTGCAGACAGGCACAACTTGTCCAAAGGCACAAAACAACTGACTGTGGGGTGCCTAATCTCAGCCAATACATTTAAAACACAATCTAAGCTCCCAGCAACAACTTGGAAGAGTGGATGAGGAGTTTCTAAGAGGTTCAAGACATCTGCTGTAAGGTTGTTTCCTATATATCACAGGGAACCTGTGACATGGAATCTCAATATACTCTCAACTAAATAAAACTTGCACAATGATAACACCAATTGAGATGACAATATGAATAGGAGAAATCTTACAAGGCCCCATCCTTGGATGAAATGAATGAGTGCTAAGGAAGGAAAAAATTAGTCTTCTCTAGGGATGAGGCTTGTAATTTTATATTTATTCATTCATGTGTGTGCCTATGTGTATGTGTGAGTGACTGTATGTGTGTGTGTGTGTGTGTGTGTGTGTGTGTGTGTGTGTGTGTATGTGCAACAACAATTAAAGGGAAAAAGATATGAATTTGAGCATAGGGGCTACATGGGATGAGTAGAGGGAGAAAAGAGAAATATTCAGGTAAATATAGTACGTAAATGAAAAAAAAATTTAAAACAAATGGAGCTCTGTTCTATTATAGTCTACTTGATAATCATATTCTAAAGTAAGTTATATTTAGCTGCTATAGAAAAACAAAGGATTTTAAAAATCCTATTTGGCTACAAAATTATTCCTTTTCTTTTAATGTTCAAATAAATCTGTCCGATTAGGATGAATGGGTTCTTGCTGTGGTACCCATCATCACCAGTTTTTTTCATCCATTTAGCACTTCCAAAAATTTGACTTTATGTTCATCAGTCTCTTGGTCTTTCTAGAGTGATTTATATCACATGCTCAGTTCAGATTAAGGGATGACAATTGGAGCATTTTAAATGTTACAGCATGGGCAATGTCTATCAAAATGGGTCTCATGTAAGTTGTGCTCATAGTGTTTGTTCTACTTATGAAAATAGTACCAGTGTCATTGATTTAAATCTCAAAGTCAAAAAATATGGACCTGAAATATATATATTTATTCTTTTTTTTGTTTTTTTGAGACAGGGTTATGTTTATTCTTAAACGCATATTTCATCCTGGTTACCCCACAGCTGGCAGAAGTTATGCTATATGCGATTTCCTGGCATGAAACAGCTGTGGGTTTTGCCTTATTGTGGACATCTATGATCAGAATTGCATGTCCTAACATATAAGACCAGCCTGTGTGCTATAAATGTTCTTCAGCAATGGCACCTAATCAAGAAAGTAAATAAAACAATTTCACAAGACTCCAGCCTTCTATTATTTTTGATAAATCACAGTGCATTTGTTGAGACCCAGAAGCTAAATATAAAATAATTTGCTCTAAGATTCCAGCAAACATTATGATCAATGTTCTTTCTCCATTTACTGAAATATTAAATTATTTTAAAATGTTCTTCTAATCAAAAAATAGTGATGGATAATATTATTTCTCAATTATCATTTTAACAGGTATCAATTTAACAGGTATGATTAAAACCATAAGAGATTTTATTACCTACAACCTGTGATAGAATTTTATTGAAGAATAACATGGAAGGTAGGACAAAAACTAAAGACAGAAATAGGAAAAATACAATGGTAGAAAAATTGAATACGTCAAAGGGAAATATATAGCATAAATTGCACATATCAGGGTATTTGTCCATGAGCCTCCAATATACCAAAACAAAGTATGAAATATGCTCATTTGTAAAGTTAACAGTATTCATGAAATTTTGTTGGGGAAAATTATTTTTTATGTGTCTTGTTAAGTCATATATGTCATGTATTCACTGACTGAAGTAGAAGTTTCAAGCTTAATTCATTTTAAAATTATTTCTTTTATGTTTTTTATCACAACTAACATCAGTTTCACCTTTCCTGCCCTCTCTTTAAACTTTGCTATATATTCCTCCTTGCTGTCTTTCAAATTCATGAGTTTATTTTCATGAAATGTTATTAGGACACACACACACACATACACACACATTCCAAAGTACATAAATACATGCTGCTCAGTCTACATAATGTCAACTGTGTGTATGTTGACATCTGTGTCAACTGTGTGTATGTGTATCAAGGGATGACCGTTTGATACTGGACAATCAGTTGGTGTGCTGTTCCCTAGGGGAGACTATTTTTCCTCTCAGCATCTCTTAGTTGTCTATAGTTCTTTGTGTATAGGGTTAAGGCTAATGGGAATTCCACCAATATACTTTAGTATGTCTATTGTTCCTGTCAGGTTGGTGAGACGTTTTAGGCATTTCTGCTGGCATTAGTGGGAAACAATGTCACAGAAAACTCCCTTGTCCTCTGGTTATTACAAGCCCCACCCCCATCTTCTGCAATGGTCCCTGAGCCTTACTTCAGGAGTTATGGTATAGCTTGGTTGTAGTTATCTGCAATGGTCTTTATTTGTTATAAGAAGAGATTTTTTAAAGGGATAATGCTATACTCATTAGTGGGTATGAGGAAAAACACTGTAGTTAGTGGTTATTCTGGGTTAGTAAAGCAGTAGTTGTAGGCTCTCCTCTGAGACCCATGACTTTACTAGACATGGGTGGTTAGCTAGGTTTCCAGTTCTAGACATAATTTCACTCTTGTTGAGTAGGTAACACTTTGAAATAAAGAGCTGTTGGTTATCAGCAATATATGAATGTAACTACCACAACCTTAAGGGCTTCTTGCCTTGCTGGTTGTTTCTGTGTTACATAGGTGTCTTAGCTGTGTTGGAATATTTGCTGTTTTAGAATATTGCATGGGGCCTTCAAAGACAATGAAAGCCATGTCTCAGATTGGAAGTCTTCAGGTCATTTCCATCTCAGGACTCTCTGAGTCCTGTGTCTGTGTCCAGTAGGGACCTGACTGTCCACCTCCTGGGGTAAACCAAGATCAATAGTAATAGTAATAGAAATAGCATTAACAGTAGCATGTAATGTTCTGAAAATCTCTTGGCCAACTCTGGCCAACAAATCATCAGAGGTCTTCTGATGCCTAGTGTTGAGGCTTTTGTTCGATGGCATTTGGCTCTTTAAGGGAGCACTGCCACCCGAGATGAGAATATTTCTTTTAACTTATATATGTATATTTATACACAGATTTGTTGGTTTTATGGATTTTTTTAAAATTTTTGTATTTTTTTAATTTAAATTAGAAACAACCTTTTTTGTTGTTTTATTTTTACATGCCAACCCCAGTTCCTTCACCTTCCCCTCCTCCCCTGCCCCCCCGCCAACCTCCTATCCCATCCATTTCTTCTCCCCAGGGAGAGTGAGGCCTTCCATGGGGGACTTCAAAGTCTTTCATATCATTTGTAACAGGACCTAGGCCCAACCCCATGTGTCTAGGCTGAGAAAGTATCCCTCTATGAGGAATAGGCTCCTAAAGACCATTTGTATACTAGGGATAAATACTGATCCACTACCAGTGACCCCACAGATTGTCTAGGCCTACTAACTGACACCCATGATCAGGGGGTCTGGTTTGGTTCTATGCTTGTTTCCCAGATGTCATTCTGGAGTCCATGAACTTTCCCTTGTACAGGTCAGCTGTTTATTTGGGTTTCTCCAGCCTGGTCATGACCCCTTTGCTCATTACTCCTCCCCCTCTGCAACTGGATTCCAGGATTTCAGCTCAGAATGGGTGTATGCTTCTGCTTCCATCAGCTACTAGATGAAAGCACTAAGATGACATGCAAGGTAGCCATCAATGTCATTATCAGGGAAGGGTATTTAAGGTAGCCTCTCCACTGTTGCTTAGATTGCTAGTTGGGGTCATCCTTGTAGGTCCATGGACATTTCCCTAGTTCCATATTTCTCTTTATACCTGTAATGGTTCCCTCTATTACAATATCTCTTTTCTAGTTCTCCTCTATTATTTCACTGACTAAATTTTCTTGTTCCCTCTTGCCCTCCTCTCCCCTCCTCTTCTTCCATTCTCTTTCTCCTAAATCCCTCTCTCTCTGCCCCATGCTCCCAATTTGCTGGGGAAATCTTGTTTCGTTCCCCTTCTCCGGGGGACCTTGAATGTCTCTCTTAGGTTCTTCTTTGTTTCCTGGCTTTTCTGGCACTGTTTATTGTAGGCTGGTAATCATTTGTTCTACATCTAAAAGCCACATATAAGAGAGTACATACCATGTTTCTCTTTTTGTGACTGGGTTACCTTATTCGGAATGGTTTCTTCTCATTCCATCCATTTAGCTGCAAATTTCAAGATATCATTGTTTTTTGTTTGTTTGTTTTTTGTTTTTTTCTGCTGAATAAGTATTCCATTGTCTAAATGTACCACATTTTCTACATCCATTCTTCAGTTGAAGGCTATCTAGGTTGCTTTCAGCTTCTGGCTATTACAAATAATGCTGCCATGAACACAGTTAACAGATGCCCTTGTTGTGTGAATGTGCATGTTTTGAGTATATGCCTAAGAGGGGGATTGCCAGGTCCTGTGGTAGACTGATTCCCATTTTCCTGAGGAACCTCCATACTGATATCTAAAGAGTCAGTACGAGTTTGCACTCCCACCAGAAGTGGAGGAGTGTTCCCCTTTCTCCACATCCTCTCCAGCATAAGCTGTTGTAGAGAGCTGTGAAGTGCCTTGCCTTAAAGATGGTGCTGGCTTTTGTTTTTTCCCTTTCCAAGGGTGAGCGCTCTCTGGCATAAACAAGCCCTTATTTGGTTAAGTCTGTTTAGCCTGTCTGCTTCCACATTAGAGTAGCCTATCTGTAGAGTTCACACAGCTCACTGGGGTTGGTTAGTGCAAAGGTATTTAAGCCTGTGCAGGGGTCCCCCTGGGTCCTGCAGGTCAGAAGAGCATGTTCAAGGATCCTAATTAAAACTGCATGAAGAAGATCTTCCAGGAGTCGTGTCTTCCTTGCTGGCAGGGGTAGGCGCGTACAAATGGTGGCCCATACAGGGAATTCTTCAGATCAGAACTTCTTGCAGTCAGAGCAGTGCTGACAAGTTCCCAAGATAAATTGGGACCAAATTAAGGCCCTCGATAAAGAGGCGATAAGGTCTCCGGTAAGCAACAATAAAATTTCGGGTTTGGTTATCAATACCCCCAAGATATTTTATGCTGCTGGTGAGTATTGTAAAAGGTGATGTTTCTCTGATTTCTTTCTCAGCCACTTTATTGTCTGTATATAGTAGAGTACGGATTTTTGAGGTAATCTTGTATCCTGCCACTTTGCTGAAGGTGTTTGTCAGCTGTAAGAGTTCCCTGGTAGAGATTTTTCTGGTCACTTATGTAAGCTATCATATCATCTGCAAATAGTGAATGTTGACTTCTTCCTTTCCAATTTGTATGCCTTAGATCTCCATTTGTTGTCTTATTGCTCTAGATAGAACTTCAAATACATTACTGAAGAGATATAAAGAGAGTGGACAGCCATGTCTTAATCCTAAATTTAGAGGAATCACATTGAGTTTCTCTCCATTTAGTTTGATGTTAGCTGTTGGTTTGCTGTCTATTGCTTTTATTATGTTTAGGTATGTTCCTGTTATCCTTGATCTCTCCAATACCTTAATCATGAAGTAATGTTGGATTTTGTCAAAAACTTCAGCAACTAGTGAAATGATCATGTGGTTTTTTTTTTTCAGTTTGTTAATATTGTTGATTTTCTCAAGGAACCAAATCTTTGTTACATTGAATCTTTGTATTGTTTTCCTAGTTTCTGCTTTATTGATTTCAGCCCTCAATTTGATTATTTCCTGGTGTCTGTTCCTCCAGGTGAGTTTGCTTCTTTTTGTTCTCGAGATTTCAGTTGTGCTGTTAATTCTCTAATGTGACTATTCTTCAGTTTCTTCATGCATTCACTTAGTGCTATGAACTTTCCTTTTAGCACTGCTTTCCAAGTGTCTCACAAGTTTGGGTATGTTGTATCTTCATTCCCGTTGCATTCTAGGAAGTCTTTAATTTCTTTCTTTATTCCTCCTTGACCCAAGAATGGCGCAATCGCACATTGTTCAATTTCCATGAGGTTATAAGTTTTCTGCAATTTGTGTTGTTGTTGAATTCTAATTTGAAAGCATGGTGGTCTCATAAGATACAGGGGGTTATTTAATTTTTTATTTTTTTTGGTACCTTTTGAGGCTTGCTATATTGCTAAGTATGTGTTCAATTTTAGAGAAAGTTCCATGTGGAGCTGAAAAGAAGGTATATCCGTTTGTGTTTGTGAGGAGTTTTCTATAAATGTCAGTTAAACACAATAGGCCCTTTGTCTAGTAATTGATAGAACCAGATACAGAAATCTACAACCAATCATAAGGCTGAGCTCTGGGAGGCCAGTCAAAGACAGGGAAGAAAGAATATATGAGCAAGGTCAGTCAAAATCATGAAGGCTCAATCTAGAGAGACAGTTAAGCCAAGCTTATGGGAACTCATGAACTCTAGACTGACAGCTGTGGAGCCTCCATTGGAGTGAGCTAGGCCATCTGTATGTGATAGACCATTGTGGTAGCTGGATCTATCTGAGGGGCCCCTGGCAGTAGGACTAGGAACTATCCCAGGTGCATGAGCTAGCTTGGGATAGTTCATTCCCTATGGTGCACTGTCTTCTCAGCTTGGGGAGGGGTTTGGTCCTGCCTCAACTTAATGGTCTAGGCTTTGTTGATCCTCCATGGGAGCCCTTACTCTTTGGGAGGAGAGAAGATAGATGGGCTGTGGGGAAGAAGGAGAGGTAGGAGGACACGTGGGAGGGAGCACAGTGATGGGAATGCAAAATGAAATTAAAATAGATAGATGGATGGAGTCTCTATGAAGACAATTGGAGTATTCACTAATCTGATTAAAGGGGTAGGCCATTTCCAGCATCCTATTCACTATTGCCAGGAATCTTATGTGCAGATTCCTGGGAATTATGTTTTTTCCTCACCCCATAGTGGCTCTCTCTAGTAAGGTATTTGTTTCATTGCTCTTTCACTGCATCCCTCCCCCAACTCCACCATCCTGTGCCCTCATGTTCCCATTCATCAACCCCTCCTTTTTACCTATCCCGTGACTCCAGTTCACCCAGGAAATCTCATCTATTTCCCCTTCCTAAGGAAATCCATGTGTCCCTCTTAGGGTCCTCCTTGTTACCTAACTTCTCTGGAGCTGTGGATTATAGTCTGCTTTTCCCTTACGTTAGAGCTACTTCAGGCTTCCCAAGCTCTTGGATTGTAAGCACTGACCACCATACTGGGTTGGGGATTACAGTCTTAGCAATTATGATTTTCCAAAATTAGTTCAACTAAGAAATTTAGTTTTTAGGAAAATTTATGTACCCTTTTCATAAGGAAAAACAAAATTGTATAGTTCATGAGACTTTGTGAGGAAAATAATTAAAATTCTATGATTTCTCCAAATTCAAAATTTATTGAAGTTTAATAACATCAGGATAAACAATTAGGCTGAATAGATGTTTATTCAGGGAGAAATAATTCACAACATAGGCAGATGAATGCAGCAGGTTCCACAGGATCTTATCCTTTCAGCGTCCTCCAGCAAGAGAAAGCTTCTGACCCCTTCCTCAGCCTTTTCCCCCAGGTCATTCATGTTCGGCCCTGTCTCTACCCCCAGTGGGCATGGTCTAAGCCACAGGTGCGGACAAGGTGAATATCTCACTACATACATTGGCATTAAACATACAATGATTCTTCAATTTTACTATAGTTAATTTTTGGTGCAAATATATATACTTTTCTACTTAAAAACATTAAAGTATTTTAGATACTGCAGATGGCAGTGTGCTGTCTATAGAATGCATCCTTGTGTGAATATGTCTAACTACCTTGAAACAACTTGAAAGCATGTCAAGGGTCATGTAGAACAGATTGTTTTGCCTCCTTGCTTTCAGGGTGTTTAACAATGTTAGTTATTTAGGTATTTTTTCCTATATTTTTGTTTTTGCAAAATATAAACTAGCATATGTCAATGTTGAAAACACTTTGAATCTACAAATACCATAAAATCCAGTGTAATTTTTCATGCTCTTTGAGGCTCTAGTAACATTTCATAGGTATCTAATCAGTCAATTTTTTCAGTTCCTTAAACAGGCTGTGTAACTGATTTAATGGATCGTGTTTTGCATTTCTTTGGATGATTAAAATCTTGTCTTTTGTATATCATTTAATTGTTAGGATCAAATCTTTTCATGTTAATATTGATGCCCAGTGTATAGAACATAGGTACACTGTTACAGTGGATAAATACTATTGCTCTCTTACATTCCTTGTAACACTGTGGATATTTATCCAAGAAATGCATGATTTCCACTGTCCCATCTTTATTGTACACTCTCTTCACAGAGACCTCTTTTTCCTTCCTAATGCATAGCTACTTCCAGGTTGAAAGGAAATAAATGTTCAGAAGTGACAGCCTGCTGCTCTACAAGATCAATTTCTATCTCTTTCCAGATCAGATGACTTGCGTATGGAAGTCACATTTTCATTATCTTTTCTCCATTAATCTCATGCAGAATTCCATTTCACCCTCATGTTTCTTAAATGGAATGAGCAGGTAGGGTTGTATTAACAATCTGCAGACTTTCATATATACACTGCAGACAGCATTTCAGAAAGATGAAAAATTCTGCTCTTGTAGAACCCTCTACAGTTATTACAGTACTCACTCCTCCCACACACATTCTGCATAACTTGATATCTCCAAGAGTTTGCTTCCAGTGGGAATGCTATATACAAAACAATCAGATGTGTAATACACTGTTGCTATTGTTTCTCATTGCTTAGAAGGGAAATGTTTGACTAGAATACTATTACATGAAACACTTTCTTTCCTTATATTATTCAATTCCATCAGTCAATGGTACTTTTGTCGTTTTCAAATGTTGGTTGCCAAATCTAATAGAAATGATTCCTCAACTAATATGTTCAGAAGGAAATTTTATTATTAACCTTTCAGCGTTTTTTCTCTTGATACAAATATGTTGTAATGATAGTGATGAATTATAGGAAGTATACAGAATTGGTACAAAAATGCCTATATTTAGATACTAAATAAGTTGCTTATTAGCCAAGTGAGTAGAGGGAAGTAAGCTCTGGCCATGTTCGGCACATGCTTTACTATCTAAAATAAAGTTAAAATATAGAATTAAGATTGTTCAACACAATGAAAGCCATCAAATATCCCATAGTTCTTTTCTGCAAGCATTAGTGTCATAGCAAATACTATATCTCTCAACTCCTGATTTTTTCAAAGTATAGTCAACATGTAATCATAAATTGTTTCAGAATGGACTTTATAGTAGATTTATTGGTATAAAGTTATGCTTTACCAGAAAACCTATAGTCTTTGAATTGAATTGAATATAAAATGAATAATAAATTCATAGCTTAATTCTTAGGAAAAAAAGTGATATATATTTCCCAGTTTTTCTTTTGTTTGTATTTGACTGATAAACCTGTTGAAATTTCATCTAGTAGTGTTTGGTTATTAGCAGTAGCTAGCAGACAAATAAATGACTGAGTGGAAGTTATTATTAGGAAATATATACATCATTGGAACATTCTTAGTATTAATTATCAACTTGACAGGTCTAGAATCACCTGGGATGTAGGTTGATAGGCATGTTTCCAAAGGAATTATCTTGATTATGTTAACGGATGTGGGAAAACTCTCCCACTGTGAATACCACCATTCCCTGGCTGGGATCGTTGGCTATGTAAATGGAGAAAAGGAGTTTAGCACAGCTGCATTCATTGCTCTCTGTCCTTCAAGCCCATGTTGCCTTGACTTTCCTATGAACATGGACCAAGAAGATGAGGTACCCTTGACCTACAAGTTAGAATTTTCCTTCCTCCCTTAAACTGATTTTGTCAGAGTATTTTAATTACAATAATAAGAAAAATAAACTAAACAGATAACTTTGCAGTGGTTCATTCTGAACAAATGAGGAAAACCAGTCCTGTCCTACAATTCACTGATAGAAAATATTCTGAGTGTGCTGTGAGGGCTGGTGAGGTTCTGTAGTTCTGTTCAGGAGAGAGAAGATTAGTCCTGATTTCTAGCTTTTCTTAGTAAGGATTCATGATACCTTATTGCCTGGATATTTTTATTCTAAACTTTAAATAAGCTAATAAGTCACATGAACAGGTGTTCATCATATATTAAGTACTATTGTAATAATATACATTATTCCCATCATTACATTAAAAATAGGCAAAGTAGACTTACCTTGTTGTTCTCAATAAATAAAACTGTCTTATTTTAAAAAGAATATAATATAGCATATGAAAATAAAAGTTCAAATTCTGACTGTAATATGAATTTATACCTGTATGTGCACAGTAGAATTGGATACTCTGTGGCTCCTACAATTCATGTACAGGTAGGCTTGAGGCCCAACTTGCACAGTCATTCGTTACAAAGTTCATCTGAAATAATCAAAGTTGCACAGCTGTGCAACGATTTCACATCTCTCAATCACACTATTCCTATTGCTAGTTAAATATTTACTTTATTTTACTTTGGTGTGAGCAAATACAAACAGGACTAGCACATTTCATTTTTTTTTTTTTTATCATACTCCCAAGGATTGGTTTCACCCTAGGCAGTGAGCACAAGCATGGAGATGCCTCAGTTAGAGGTGCTTCTCTTTTTGTTCACACAGCTTCAAAGACACTGTGTTCTTATTCCAGTTACAGGTGGCCCTGGCCCTGTCACTGGGTGATCACTTCAGTGATAGATGTGTAGCACTCTGCATGTGAAAACAGAAGAGGGGAGAAAAGCCTTGCATATAAAGATAGCCCATAACTTAGGAATCATCCAGTCACTTGAAAATTCTTTTAGATCTAGATAGTTCAATCATCTCCTTTTGCCTGTTCGAGTGTCCTCTCTGTTCTGGCCAATCATTGGTTTGTTCCTTACAGATCCTTCACCAAGCCAAGCTTCTTTAGGTGCCTGGTTCTGGACATGGGTGTTTTTCTGGCTAAAATTCTTATTTATCTCCTTCAAACTCCTTTTTTCTCAAACATCCCTTTTCGATGGAGCTAAAGGACTATTTCCTACTTTAGAGTATAGGTTACATGACCTTCATTTGTCTCTAGGAAGAGCATTGATGTAGCAGTGTATTCAAGAGTGTCCCCAACTCTTCACCTCTTCATTACTGTTACTGAGAAATATGATCGTGCTACAAAAAAAAGATCACACTTCATATATGAGGGATTTCAACTAAAAGTCTAAGTATTTGTCTGCATAGAGGTTTTGCCATTTAAGGGTGACATGTAGTTCTTTGAGAACTTCGTCAGTATTCACTTCCTCTCTTAACTCCTTCCAGATCCACACCTTTTTCTTACCCACTCAACTTGGTCTGCTTTAGGGAGATATTCACCTTGTTTGCACCTGTGGCTTAGGCCATGCCCATTGGGGGTGGAGACAGGGCTGGATGTGACCTGGGGAAAAGGCTTGGGAAGGGTCGGTGCCACTTTCTGGGTGGTGGACCCTGGAAGGCTTAGTATCCGGTGGAACCTGCTGCGTTCATCTGCCTATGTTGTGAGTTATTTCTCCCTGAATAAACATCTATTTGGCCTAATTGTTTATCATGATCCTTATTAAACTGCAATATCTGTTGTCAGAAATTTATATATTTTAAAAATGCTTTGACTCCAAAATTTAAGCCTAAGGACAAGTTACTGGGGAAAAGGATTTCTATTTTTGTTTCCACAGAAAATGAAAAGCTGTGGATTCCTTCCAGACTAATGTGATTTGATCAAGCCAGACCCCTGAAACAGCACCCCAGGTGATCCAAAATGAAGAGTAATCTGATTTATGGTAAAAATATTTAAGTCTAGTAGACTGTTTCTATACTGAAATCTATTTCTCTTTTCTATCTAGTATTCTTGTAGTCCCGATTCATATAAACCAATGCTTGCTTTGGAATTGGATTTGGCTTTCCTTCTCTAAATTCAAGCATGTTGTTAAGGTTAAATTCACAGTTTCTGCTTTATATCAAGAAGCCAATTGATGTAAGGCAAAACAAGAAAACAAAATCTAGGGACTCATTCGCTTATGCACACTTTTCTCTCTGAAATCCTCATTTTTTCATATACATGTTAATGATTATTGTTGCCTTTCCCCTAATGCATACCGTAAAACTTGAAAATTTTACTTTGATATTGATATGTAAATTTTCCACAAGGAATAATAACAGTTCCTAACAGCAACTTTGAACACTCTGGAAAGAATATGGGGCTCCAAATGGACATTTCCACTCTACTCAACCTGGTGCATCTGAGCTACCAACTTCACTCTATAACTGGTTTGAGACTGCTTTGTTTGAGACAACTCATGACTAGCTAGCACCTTCTTATTACAACCTGGCTAGAGTTTCAAATAGAACTCCAGTCAAGCATTTTCTGTCACACAATGAATACCTACATATGTCACAGCCAGTTCTGTTGAGAAATTTGGTTGCTAAAAATTTTCTTCCTACAGGATCCCATGGAGCAATCATTGTCCCATTTCAGCAGGAAGTAATCTTAAGATAACGATGCCCCCTCTCCCCACTGTTGGAATTTAGGGATAATATTCATCTTCATAGGGTTGGTTTTATTTACTTGGGGTTGGGTATGGAAGGTGATATTTAGACTCGGTTATCTCTTTTAGACAGGAATAGGGTATGGTTGGGAAAGGTATGGTTCAGAATAGATATAGGTAGATTAGCCTACCTTCTTGTGAATTATTTAGTAAGAGTGAGATATTAGTATTTCAGCTTACATTGTTATATATTCTTATCTGTGGTAACCTATGTACTGGAAGAATTGTATATTATATTTTGTCATAGTGTGTGAAATCTTTCCATTTATGTTTTATGCACATTATTCTCGCTATATTCTATGTATGTATACTTTGTTTGTGTTCAAGACATTTTGTATATTGATAAAATTTGGGATATTTATCTTGCTGCCCTTTAGAGCTACCTCTTGTCTAGACATTTCTACTCTACCTCTACTTTAGGAATTTACATGTGCATAGTTATATTGTTTAGGTATGTATCCTTGCTTTAATCAAGGAAGTTTTAATCAGGTTTTTTAGCTAAATTTCTGAGTATTACAGATTATCCTCATCCGTGTTTCCTTTACCTATGAGATTAGTCAGATATAGAAGCTTAGTCTCCAATCACTTCATAGACCTGCAGAACACAGCATTTAAATGTTTTAATATTAGTGCTCCGTTGACATGAGGCACTGTTGCTCCTGACAGCACCATGCACTTTCCGGAAAGTATGTTGGACACTGTTGTTGCTCCTTCTGGAGTTCATCCTCGCTTTGGTTATGGCCTCTTGGGCAAGGAACTGCCCCTACCTTGACCACTGATCTTGACATGCGGTCTTATGTACCTGCAGGAGACAAACAGAAGACTGGTGAACCTTGCCAAGTCAGGGTAAGACAGCCTTTCTACCTCCCTGCTTTTGTTGTGGTCTGTCAAGTACTCTTGGCCTTAGCCAAAACTGGCTATACCAATGTTGCTGTGAGACCTTGGGTGACTGTCCAGGTAGCTTGCTGTTTCTGTCCTCGCTGAATCTTTTGGAAGTTGCCTATCTGCACTCCCTGTCTACCCTAGTATTGCTATTTTCCTTCTCAGGTCATGATGAGTTTGTAGATTAAACTATCACAACTATTATTCTCTCTTCCTAGTTAGATATATTAGGTACTAGACTTAAGCTTTCTAGCTTAGGATAACTCTATTGTAAACTCTGTTATGCCTTCACCCTGGAACTAAATATGTAGGTCGTTTTGTTTTCGATTTTCCTTTTCTTAGAGCACACTTGTTATTCACTGTTTTGTATATAGTTTTGTATCAAGCCCAAATCTTTTCTTTAGACTAAAAGGGGAATTGTAGGAAGATATTTACCTTGTCCACACCTGTGGCTTAGGCCACGCCCATTGGGGGTGGAGACAGGGCCAGATGTGACCTGGGGAAAAGGCTGGGGAAGGGTAGGGGCCGCTGTCTGGGTGACACTGGAAGGCTTAGGATCTGGTGGAACCCGCCGCATTCATCTGCCTATGTTGTGAGTTATTTCTCCCTGAATAAACATCTATTTGGCCTAATTGTTTATCCTGATCCTTATTAAACCGCAAAAGTCTGCCACCCTTTTCATGGACGATGGCCCTTACTAGAGGGTAGTCAATGTGCTCTTAAATATAACTGACTATTCCTCTCCCAGAAGCTGTCTATTGAAAATAGTTTATCTGATGGATGTCCACATTTACCTCCCGTCTCCATGCTGGTACTTGGTCTAGCCTTTAAATAGAACATCTAAATCACATCTCCTCCTAAGGCTCAGGAATAATTGTTGAAGAGGGGTTGGAAAGAAAGTAAGAGCAAAAGGAAGTGACTACATGGATACATATTTCTTGGGCAAACAGGGTCATGGCACATGTGAACCCACAACTGTGAGTTGCCGCATCTGTGAAAGCACTCAGTGTAACCTGTACTTCTGAGACTATTGAGACAAGACAATATGATTGGTAGCTCAGGGAAAATGTGGAAAGAATCCAAGAGACCCTTAGGGAGGAGTTCCAGGTTCATCAGGTCTGATGTAGCAACACAAGGGTTTTCTAAAATGCATATTTCCCAGGCCTTTTGGAGACAATATGAATTTTTTACAAACATGGTGGTTTTCAAAGCTTATTACAAAGCATAGAGAAAATGTTTTGCAATTCACATCAAATATTTGATAGTTTTGCATGTCTTTAATTGAGACCAGCCCACTGTAACACCATGCTAATCCCATACAATCACTATATTAAGCTTGCTTAATGGAATAATTGCTTCTAATATATTAATATAAATTACAAAATTTTAAAAATACAGCTGAATGCCATATTTCTGTTTTCTTCTGCAGTGAGTGTGGTTTTACCATAAGCATCTTGAAAAACCCCATCTTCTCCTATCTGGTACAAATAAATGTGCATCAGACTCTCATAGTTTTATTGCCTTTTAAAATTATTATTCTGGGTACACAAAGAATACAATCCAAAGTGAAGGCAAATAAGGTGTCCTGCCATTCTCTGTATGCTCAGAAGCTTGCTGTGTTAAAGAGAGTGCAGTGCATCCTGGGAAGTGCTGGCTCTGTGCCAACAGCTCTATTTGCTGGAGTAGCTCATGTTGAAAGCCTGCCCAACCTCAGCTGTAGACTTGGAAGACACAAAGCAAGCAATTTGGCTTTCCCAATCGTCAGCCTGGTGAAGGCAGAAAGGAATCCAGCAACAACAAAGACGCCTCAATTTTAAAGTAACCAGACCTACAGGATTGGGAGTATATTAAGAAGTTCAATATCTTCAAGGATGTGTGTGTGTGTGTGTGTGTGTGTGTGTGTGTGTGTGTGTGTGTGTGTGTGTGTGTGTGAGAGAGAGAGAGAGAGAGAGAGAGAGAGAGAGAGAGAGAGAGATATCTCCATAAGAGTGACTAAAAGTGCCTGCTATCATTTTCCAACATCTGTGACTAACTCTGCCTTTCCAATACAAACTTCCAGATTTTGTGTCACAGCTGCTGTGAAGCTGGCAATTGGCATAGCAAGAAATAGCTCCCTCTTGTTCACTGTATGAAGTGTCTGGTAATATTGCTAGAGTTCAAAGCCTCCCACAAAAGCCCGTCTTCCCAGACAGTGACACCAAGTCTTCAAGGGCTTAATGACAGCTGAATCTGGTAAATCTTGATGAAGACATGACAATATTTAAGAGAAAAGAAATTAAAAAAATGAAACAATACTATTGTGTTACAAGAAGGAGGAAAAAAAGGCCACATGCCAGGAAATATCAGTTAGTGCTACTCATAGCAGTGTTTGGCACATATAACTATTGTATAAATCGAATTACAATAATGGGGAAATTTCCATTTTTAAGATTCCTTGAAATGATCTTTATTATTATGATTTGTGCATTTATTTAAATCTGGATTGGCAAAATTAAATAAATCTTTATTGTATGTTATAATATACCTAAACATGCCAAATTGTTTAAAAATACACATTTGGATATGCATGCATAGATATTTTGAGGTGTGTTTGTTTGAAAAAAAATTAATACAGAAAGTTTTACTTTGTATGTGGAGAACATTCACAATGATCAGTGTGATTCAGGGGTGCTTTTTAATAGTCACATCACTCCTGGGTTCTCCATGATTTTATTATAAACATGTACTAGAGAACCAAGTAATGTCTTCATCAAATTCTGGCTAGGCTCCAACATTTTTATGTTTGTTACATTATCTTTCTTTTTCTCTCCTTAAAAATGTGCAAAGAGGGAGCCATTATAGGTTTGAAGAGAAAACTTAACCTAGAGAAATGTTCAGAGACCTAAAAGACTGACCCCAACTAACAATTTGAGCAACAGTGGAAAGGCTACCATAAATGCCCTTCCCTGATAATAAGATAGATGACTAACTTATCCACCATCATAGAGTCCTCATCTAGTAGCTGATGGAAACAGAAGCAAACACCCACAGCTAAACACTGAGCTGAACAGGAATCCAGATGCAGAGAGGGACGACAAGACAAGGGTACTGAAGCCCACATAGACAGCTGACCTGAACAAGGAGGAGCTAATGGACCCCCAGACTGATAGCCTGGAATCCAGCATGGACTGACTCAGACCCCCTGAACATGGGTCTCAGTTAGAAGACTTGGTCAGTCTAAGGAACCTCTGACAGTAGAACCAGGATGTATCTCTGGTGCACAAAAGGACTTTGGGAGCACATTTCCCGTGAAAGGATACTCCCTGAACCTAGAGATAGGAGGTAGGTCTTAGTCCCTACTCCAAATGACTTGACAGAAATTGTTGATCTTCCTGGAAGGTATCACCCTCCCTGTGGAGTGGGGGGGTGATGGGATGGAGGGTGGTTGGGGGGCCTGTGAGGAAGGAAGAAAGGTAGGCAGGTGTGGAGGGAGGGAGGAATGGAGGGAGGAATGGAGGGAGGAAGAGGAATAAGAATAAAAAATAAATTTAAAAAAGAATAATCACTAAAAAAAACAAATAAAAATGTGCTTAGAATATACAGTCAAGGTAAAAGATCATAATTGGGTTCTCAGTCAATTCAATAAATACTCATTGTAACTTGTATTTCAGGATTTTTTTAGAAAAATGAAACATATATCTGACCTCAAGACATTCAAAATATTGAGGGGGTTGAATGTAAAAAGTTAACCAATATATACCACAAAATACATAAAAATGTTCAGAATGTATTCTGGGTTTTAATATTATAGTACCTTATAGTGACAATTGCTGAACAGTGTTCACAGCTGACTTCTTCAGACTTTACAGGCTTCCACAATCTCTCCTGTTCATGATTCCTAAGGCAAGATAGGAAGCGTGATGTAAGGCTTCCACAATCTCTCCTGTTCATGATTCCTAAGGCAAGATAGGAAGCGTATGTATTAAAGACATAATAGTATCACTTTCAAGTTCCTCCCCGTGGTGGCAATACAGGAGACATGAATGTCCTCATGTCCATTTGATCTACAATGTGACATGGAAATGTAAGTCATATAAACACAACATTCCTTCTGTAAGTTGCTTTGGGCCATGGTGTTTATCATGCCAATACAGAGAAAACTAGAACACATTGATACTGAAGTCTAGACATCAGAAATTTTCCCCAAACATAAATATTATTCAGAAATAACAATGGCGACATGCGTATCTTCCACCTTACTACCATTGACAGACCACATGATGAAATCATTTTATATATTGTTTTATCTAAACAATTGGTGTTTATATAAAGTAGCATTTTAATAGTATACAAACCATTTACTCAACATTATAAATATTTAAATATAGTTGAATGAAACTAAATGCTTTTGCACAAATTTAATTAAGTTTATTCATATTCTCCTAAGTGTATTTAGCAGCCATATATTGATGACTGATTAATTAAAATTCTGGTTATATGTAAAATCATATTTATATATTGTATTTAAAGTCACACATATCCTTATTTTTTGTGTTTATGAAAGGAAGTAACACGAACTCTAATCCTAATCTTATTCCTAGCCCTGCCTAACCCCCATTCTTACACTATCCAGGATTTAACCTAGCCTTATTTGTACATAAAATGAATAAAATCGGTTGCAAAGCTTCACACTAAAAATCACAGCTCTTAGAACACAGAATGGTTTTTTTTTGTACTTCAAAGAAACAAAGAAGTCATGTGGTCCCCACTTATCATACCAGTTTACCATTACTAAACTAGGCTTGCTACTCTGTGCCAAAGAGAAACCTATAAGGTATTGGCATGACTTCACCAACACAGAGGATTTTCATATCATTTATACTGTCATATTACTTATCACAAATTGAAGCAGGAGGCCAGCAAGGTAGCTCAGTGTGTGAAAGCACCTGTCACCTGTCACCTGTCACTCAGACAACCTGAGTCTGAGTCTCTAGAATCCATCTGATTGACGAAGAGAAATGACTCCTGAAATTTGTTTACAAACAAGTGACAGCATGCATGTCCCCTCTCAACCCTCAATAAATATTCAAAAGTTAAAATAGTTAAATGGCTAAAATCAAGTGTAAACTTGTTTAGAACACATTTATCAATGTGATAAACCAGGATGATCAACTGGGTATATTTGCAGACATCCTGAAACCCTTGCTAACTGGTTAATAACAGAATTTATGAGAAACATTTCAAGTAATCCGATATTTCCAGATTTTAAAAAAATGTCTCAATAGCCTTCCTCTAAGGCTTATAGTAAGTTAAATGATACTAAACTAAATATATTCATGTGTTAGACAAAAATAATTAGCTTTAGAAAAATTAGTTAATAATAAATAGGGATGAATAGCATTTCTAAGAATTCTTTGCAAAGTGTTAATGTGCTACGAAACACAGAAGGGTAGGGGCTGGGGAAATAGCTCAGTTTTTAAGAGAAATGGTTGCTCTTCCAGAGGACCCTTGTTCAATTCCCAGCACCCACTTGATTACTCAGAGCCATCTATAACTGCAGTTTCTAGGGGATTCAATTATCTCTTATGGCTTCTGTGAGCACTGCACACACATGGTGCACAGACATAACCACAGGCAAAACACCCATACACATAAAATAAAAAGGAAATAAAAAGCTAAAAAAAAGCAGCCAAGTTAGCACAATAAAGCATCCTTCACAATAGCTGTTTAAAGCTGGAAGTTGTGGCACCTGCCTGCAATTTCAGCACTTGTGAAGGAAGAATTCCAAGTCAGTCTTAAATACAGAACTGTTTGAAGCTGGCCTGGGCTACGAGACAGTCTGTCTTAAAACATTAGTGGCAGCAGCAGCAACAACAAAATAAACAAAAACTAAGAAACAAAAATTTCTTAACTATTTTCTCCCTGTGTTCTGTGGCAGAATAGCAATAAAATTCGTTCTAAAAACATAGGAATGGTGTTCTTTATCATAATGTTTGCATACTAAATACAAGCGAATAATAAAATAGTGGTAATTGTAATGTCATTGCCTATTTCCCAGTTCCCTTGAAGGGAAGAGAGGGTTCTTGAAAACCAGCCAGTAAAGATGAACTCAGGTATCTGACCACTGAGGTTGAGTTATGAGCCTTTTAACACTATCCACCTCTACAGAGACAAGGACCATTTCCACAATTTCACTTCCTTCTTTTCTAGACAATTATTTGAACCTTAACTTAGTTTTCATACATAATTTCCTGTCCTAAAAAAACACAAAACAGAGTCAATACTACCCTAACAGTACTGTGTTTGAATATAGTTTCACTAACTTATAGAACAGAGAATACTATTGGAATTCCTGGTGCTCACAGAATACATAGACATGTGGTTTAGACTAGGGTCTGCCACTCATTACTCCTGTGGTTCTCTCTAGGTCACCTGTCCTTTCCTATATCCTGTTTTAGCTTTGGAAGTGAGAGGTCAGCATGGTGGCATTGTATTGCATCTCTTGTAACTAGCCTGCTGGCCTGGAGAGCACAGGGCTTCCTTTTGTCCCCACTGCATTGTTAAGGCTTTCTGGAAAGGTTGAAATAAGTTTTTGGTTTTAAGATTTTGGCCTTACCATTTCACTATAAATGATTAAAGGGAGTACTTTAGAAAGAATGGTGGTATTTGTGATGTGCATATTTTAAAATCATTCTACCTCAATGATGTTTTGTCTGCCATTTCAACTTGTAGGTAGGTCAGAGTTCTATTTAGACATGAGCCCTCACTGACTGCAAAACTCCATAATGAGTTTTGTTTTTAAAGACAAGGTCCACCTGGTCAGTAATAGACTGCTAGCTCCCCAACAGGGACCTTTTGCTTGTTTTGAGAGTGAGGGAAAAGGAATATTTGTTCAGTTCCAGCAGACCTAACACACAATCTATTTCTGGCTTTGTGACCAGGGTCTGTCCCCGTTTCTTCTGTAAATGTCACAAGGATATGTGTACCCAAAGTTGTGTTTATTTTCTCCCTTTGGAATACACTAAAGTAAGAAATTTTCTTTATGATAGAGTTTATATTTATATTATTCCTTGATTTCTAATCCAGGCTTTATCATTGCAGATTCTTATTGCAATAGTTTGCAACTCCTCAAGCACAATTGCATAGTTAGTCAGTTGCTACAGGGTGAAATAGTAAGTTTCTTTAGTTTGTACAGGAATTGTTTTAACAGAGGCTTATGTATTTAAAGACTTCGAGAAATTAGGTTTTTCTGAAAGTGAGCTATAACAATCTCCTACTAAAATTAATCATTGTCTTTTTCATTATATATTATCCACCATTTATAGGACTGATATCACAGATGCCAAGATGGAGGCATAGCACACATGGTATTATTTAATTTTTACATTAAATCTACAGGATAATATTCCCCCTATAAAAATATTATAATTTTAATAAATTGATCAATGTGTCCTTATATAAAGTTGATATAGGACCAGCCCAGTCTCTTAACTTCTTTTTAGAATTCTGAAACCATAAGTAAATTATACATTATCTTCATTCATACCTATTATGTAACTAGTATTATTCTGTTAACATGCATTAAGTACATTTAAAATGTTAATGAAGGCATCAGTAAAAATTTCAAAGAAGCCTTATCGAATCGTTTGATCCCTTAATAAAGTGGACAAGTTGGGCTATTTTATAGTTCATCATCTCTAAGTAAAATTTTCTTTTGGTGAAGAGACATTCTATGGCTTATACCTTTAAAACAACTATAAAGAAGCTGGTAACAATGATTTTCTAATTTAGTAAGTTATAATACGCCTGTCCAATCTACTGTGCTAACCGATTTTTCAGTAAATATCCCTTTACACTTATGACATGTATACATCTGTTCTCCATTGTCAATATATTTTAAAATTGTACCTCTAATACTTCTGGTGATTACACAGGAAAGTTTTAGCATCTTGACCCAGATTCTACCTGACAGGACATGACAGATTCTACATCTCTGGAGTCTTCAGGCAATGTGTCTTTGAATTCAAGTACCTGGAACTCAGAAGCTCCAGTATAGTTCAGGGTTTAGCTTTTATTGGTAGGAGTTCCAGGACCTGCACAGAAGCACCCTTCTTAACTTGTTACCTCCTCTGGCAGCTTCTATTCATCTAAATCTAAATCTAGGGGAGAAACGAATTTGGTTTAATACTGTTTTATTTGTTCTGAGGGGAACTGTGTCCTTGTCCTTGTACCTGAGGGAACTTAAACCAGCTATGAGGTATGATCAACAAAAGTAACAGGAATGCATGAGGTATGACTACTTTAAACAGCTACATTAAGGTGTGTGCTCCTTAAGCAGTTGTTTCTCCTAGAGGCAATTTTGCTGTTGTTACTGTGGATTGAAGATACATAACAAGATAATTGCTATGATTGAAGATTTAAAGCAAGGTCCACCTACCGAAATTTCGATTGCTTTGTACATGTCTGCTCTGCTGTAAGAACACAAGTACAAGCATGCCAGAGTGAATGTGTGGAGGCCAGAGGAGAACTCTGGAACTCAGTTCTCTTCTTCCATCGTAGTTTGTAGGTATTGAACTCGGGCAGTCAGTCTTATACAAAGCATGCTTTCTAACCTACTGAACCATCTCATTGGCCCAGAGTCTATAAAATATAGATCATTCTTAAAGCTAATACAAATGAGGAAAACCAATGTCTAGTCAACTTCTCAGCACCCTGACTGATACCTTATCATCCCTCCATTGAATATCTGAAAGTTATTTTCCATGTAATAGTTTTAAAGAGTAAATTCATCTTCTTTCTTTACCAACCTCCCCTTCAGGTCCTTAGAAGTAGAATATTTTAATTCTCTGAAGAACTTGTACAAGCCCCTTTTATCCTGGCTATTTGTGGTGACCACTTCTCTGAGCATAAACTAAAACAAAACGCAGAGTTCTCATTCTGTTTTGTTTGGTTCTATTCTCACAGCCTTCAGAGTTTCTGAAAAAATACTCAATAATCAAAAAGACCTTCAGCTCCCTGTGCTTAATAGTTTAACTTCAGCAAGGAATGGGCAGAACATTTTGTAACAAACTCAGGGAGCAGTTAATAGAGCATTTATTTTGAATTGAATAAAATAAAGTTATTGGAGAAATTTTCTACCTTAAACTTCCTGATTTGACTAACTAAGGAAACAGCTATTGGCAGGAAATTATGCTCACATAAACGGATGCATAATGAATGATGATGGCTTCTGAATTAGGTATCGTAGGTAAGAAGCAAATTTACCCTTATGAATATTTTCAGTGAAGTGGGTCCTAAAAGAGTCCTTACATTTCTCACACATCCATTAACAGATTCACCTAAAGACAAGTTTCACATTGTTTTCCTTAACACTATATTTAATACTTTCCAGTTTTTGTTTTAACAGCAAAACTAAGCAAGATTTGTCTACTGCTGTGTAGCCAGTATTGAATTAGAGATTTGAATTTAAAAATACCTTTTATAACCAGTATTTATCTGTAGTGCACGAGTGAATTTTAGGAGCCCATTTACCCATGGAAGGATACTCTCTCAGCCTAAATACACAGGGGAGGGCCCCAAATGATATAACAGACTTTGATAATTCTTCATGAGAGACTTTACATTCCCTGGGGAGAGGATGGGGGGGTGGGACAGGTTGGGGTGTGAGTCATGAGATGGATCTGGTATTGATATGTAAAATACGTTTGTTTTTTATTTAAATAAATAAAAAATAAAAACCAGATTTACATGGAAAAAAATTCTTCTAAATTATCAGCTTCTATAAAGTATAGATTTTCCATATATTCTCATAGTAAGGATAAAATTTTCCTGTTATTATGCTACAAATTAGACACTTTTAACAGAAAATTCATTCGGTTTACTTATTCAGTGAGCCGAGTGACAGCTTACTAAATTTGTTTTCAAGTTCCCTGAAATAAGCGCTTTGCTAGGATTGAGTGTTTTCTGGAATAAGTAAATGTGTGTTGGTGACCTCACTGTTTCCAGTAGTCTATTTCTAGTACAAGTAAATTCTACAGAAATGTAAAGCAAATGTTTTATATGCATGTCATGAATATGTTAATAACCACATTTAATTTATCAATATTCTAGCTGCACTCAAAAAGCTCCCATTTCTTGAAACTCAGGAAATCCAAGTAACGATGATTTGTGGCAGCCATCGTTCATTGGTCGAGAACCAAAGAAAGTTAAGACTAAACAGGATTTTGTCCTTTGCCATCAATATCTATTGGGGGTAATGTTAGCAAGTCATGAGAAATGTTTCTTGGATGAAAAATTGAAAGCTCTCCCACCCTGAGAGATATGAAAACACTTTTGGCCACTTATGTATACAATCTAAGTCTCAGAATGGTGCTGAAACATTGCTATGGGTCAAATTTTTCTGAATTCCATTTTGTAATAACTTGAGGTGTTCATAAGTAAATTGTTGTTGAGGAATCAAAATGAAAATGCATTTTGGCCATGGATATTGCCATAGTTAGTTTTTCAACAACACACTCAATTTCTGTCTTTATCCTGGTCTATTTAGTACCATGGTCCCAGAATTGATATGGAATGTGCTGTACCATCACACCACACACTGTGACATTCTCTTACAACTGAGTACCAGCAAGAAAATATGAAAATTAATTTCTTAAGAATATGCTTCTGCTTAAAACCAATTTAACCTTATCATGAAATCTTTGTTTCTAAATAAAGAAGTAAAAATTCAATTAAGAACAGAGGCCTAACATGTGAATACCATTTACATGATTAAGCAGTGATAACACACTGTTCTGCATTTAATTCCCACACACAGTATTGAACCAAATGTGAAACTGATACTTTGGTGACATTAAATATCCATGGCTTTGAAATGTGCTGCCATTTAATTACTACCAAAGCCATGTGCCTCCGAGCTGTCTGTTCATCTTTCCTATGAGGCTTTAATATGGTGCTGCAACAAGGACATGAAAATGATTTGAAACTGTGAAAAGGCGTGCAATAATTAAAAACTGCATGCATGCTGTCACACAGAGGGCCACGTTGACAGAAACGAACATGATCTCTGTGCTCTGACTGAAAATGAGACTCAGACCTCGTGTCCGAAATTGAATTGTTAGCATTATGACAGGTTCTGAAGCATGAGAACAATCAACAGCACCTTTAAATCATTAACATCACTCCCCCTCTCAAGACAGAAAGGAACGTATGATTAAACTGATAACTATGTCAGGAATTAACCGACTCAGGGAATAACTTACATCCAGGATCTCCTTGTTCTTAGACTGAAGCTGAATTTTGTTAAACTATTGTATTGTACCAAGAACACTGACTTGTAAATGAACAAAATCAGTTTTGCTTTCAAACTTAATTGTGCTACACTCAAGAAAGGGTAGGAAGCCTGCTAAAACTTGTTGACTACAGTGATTTATTGATTGACCATTTCTAACTAAAAATACAGAATTAGAGACCTCTGCTCAATTCTCATTCCAAAAAACAATGTTTAAAGTTTTCTGAACCTGTGTTCTGTTTTTGTGTTATTTAAAATCTGTTTCTTTTGTTATGCCTCAATCATATGTAGTGACCTACCTTCCCTACCTCTACAGAAAACTATAAAGATCTTGGATTACTTTTGATACCGCCACTAAAGAGCATCTTCAATAGACTATTTCTTAGGGTTTTCTATTACTGTGAAGAGACACCATGACTGTGGAAACTCTTACAGAGAAAACATTTATTGAGTGGTCACTTACAGTTTCAGAGGTTCAGTCCATTTTCATTGTGGCAGGGAGAATGGCTGTGTGCAAGCAGACATAGTGTAGGAGCTGTTGCAGGCAACAGAAAGTTGACTTATTGTCACACCAAGGGATTCTTGAGCGAAAGACATGCCAAACCTGCTGCTACAGAGACACACTTCCTCCAACAATGCTAAACCTCCTAATAGTGCCACTCCCTTTGGGGGGTATTTTCTTTCAAATCAGTATGCACCTTTGCAGATTCTCTGCTCCCCACTCACCCTGTCCAAGCCAATGAACTACTTGTCCTCAGGACTTAGCTCTGCCTACCAAATCTTTTTCTTGTTTTATGAGCAGAAACAAGAAATGTAAAGATAATCTTCACTGCTTATTAAGCCACAGAAGCTGTTACCATATCTCATTTTAAAGTATGTATACCAGACAAGATACATCAAGTAAACTGTTTATTTGCTAAAATAATAAACATTGAAACAGTTCTCAATTGTTTTCTTTGGTAACATTAATTAATACGTCTTGCTATCTTCTGGTAATCATATGTTGCATTTTGATGGAACCACCTCATGAATTGGGAGAAGAGAAGAATTCATCAATGCCTTAGAGCCCTTCAGAATATTAAATATATTTACAAGTTTTAACCAGAAATCACAGTTTACATTTTCAGGGGAGAGAAACAGCTTTCATTTTAACTCATTAAATGGATACTGTGTAGTTGATTTTCATTTCTCCAGAAGAGCTGGCAAACTATAGATTTTGAAGATTTCCCAATACTTTATGTGGGTTCCTACTGTACATTTGTACAGTACTACTAAGCCTGAGAATTATATCTTTAATTTTTTGCTTCTAGAAAAATGCAAGTATGGAATCACTTATCAGTATTGTATAGGTTTAATCTTATTGTATTTTTATTAGCCAACTGTGGCTATCATTTGTAATTTTTTTTTCTCTCACTGTTGGTGTGCTGTGCAAGCTCATAGTTAGTTGATAATGTCTTGGGTTCATTACCATGAAGTTTGCATGGTTTTCCAGTGTTTCTGGACATTAGGGTTTACCCCTTGACAATGTTGTGCCCTTCTTGGTCATCTTGATATTCTCTGTTGGGAAGCATCCATTGTTTCATCTGCTAAAGTTTCACCTGGTTTTTTCCTCCCTCCCTCCCTCCTTCCCTCCCTCCCTCCCTCCCTCCCTCCCTCCCTCCCTCCCTCCCTCCTTCCCTCTCTTTCTTCCTTCCTTCCTTCCTTCCTTCCTTCCTTCCTTCCTTCCTTCCTTCCTGTATTTCCCTTTTAATTTAAACTAAAAACAATCTTATTTTACATATTAACCCCAGTTCCTACTCCCTTCCACCCTCCCATACCCCCCCCCCCATGGATCTGCTATCCCATTCCCTTTGTGCTCCCCAAGGAGGGTGAGGCCTTCCATGGGAGATCTTCAAAGTCTGTCACATTATTTGGGGCAGGGCTTAGGGCCTCTCCTGTGTGGTGTGTCTAGGGTGAGAGATTATCTCTCTAAGGGGAATGGGCTCCCAAAGTCCATTGTACACTAGGAATAAATACTGATCTACTACCAGAGGTCCCATAGACTACATAGGCCTCCTAACTGACATCCACATTCAGGGTGCCTGGTTTGGTCCTATGCTGGTTTCCTAGCCGTCAGTCTGGGGTTCATGAGCTTCCCCTTGTTCAAGTCAGCTGTTTCTGTGGGTTTTTCCAGCCTTATCTTGACTCCTTTGCTCATCATTCCTCCCTCTCTGCAACTGGATCCCAGGAGTTCAGCTCAGTGTTTAGCTGTGGGTGTCTGTTTCTATTTCTATCAGCTACTAAATGAAGGCTACAGGATGGCATTTAAGGTAGTCATCAACCTCATTATAGAAGGCCATTAAGGTAGCCTCTCTACCATTGCTTAAATTTTTAGTTGGCGTCATTCTTGTAGATATTTGATCATTTCCCTAATGCCAGATTTCTCTTTAAATTTATAATCTTAATTCAAAATTAAGATCTCCATGGGATTCTGTGAGAACTTTGAGGATAAGAATGTTGAAAGCAGTTCAAAGGATGGAGGCCTTGCTTGTGAAGTTTCCGAGGGAAGTTTAAATATTCTATCAGGACCATTTGTTATTTTGAGTTAAGATTCCTTGGTTCTGGTTAACTGGGGCTGAAAAAAATCAACTGTGATTAACATGATACTAGAACTATTAGAGTGAAACCTTTATATTACAGGGACAATGCATACTGATTACCTTGAGCTAATCATGAGTGAATCTTGGTAACTGGACATTGAATTATTTTTACTATTGGAATTTGTTTGTTTATTTTTCTTGTTTCAGATTATGACAGAGCCCTGCTTCTTTCCTCTTGAAGAAGATATTTAATTTAATATTGATTTTAGCCACAGATGAAAGACTAGAGCTATTAAATGAGATTTGATGTTTATAAAGAGACCAAAATTTCAATTTATTTGAATTTGTAAAGACTGCAGCAATTTTAAAATCATTTATGATTTAATGTGAGATATTGGGCATGAATAAGAAAGGAAGTGATGTACTTGTGTGTCAAGTTGACAAAGGTTATGTTGTATTGGCTGGTTTTGTGTGTCAACTTGATCCATGCTAGAGTCATCAGAGAGGAAAGAGCCTCAGCTGAAGAAATGCCTCCATGAGATCCAGCTGTAAGACTTTTCTCAATTAATGATTAATGGGGGAGGGCTCAGTCCCTGGTGGGTGGTGCCATTCCTGATCTGCTGACCCTGGGCTCTATGAGGAACCAGGCTAAGTGAGGCAGGAGAAAAAAAAAAACAGCAGGTAGCTCTCCTCCATAGCCTCTGTATCAGTTCCTGCCTCAGAGATCTGCCCTGTTTGAGTTCCTGTCCTGACTTCCTTCAATAATAATGTGTCACCCAATTGAAGAGTCACCCAAATAAACCCTTTCCTCCCCACCTTCTTTTGGTCATGATGTTTCAACACAGCAATATAAACCCAAAGACAAGGGATAAAGATAGAGTTTCATCTTCTACATAGCTATCTAGTTTGTCCAGCACCATACATTAAAGATGCTGTCTGTTATCCATTTGCACTGTTGACCTCTTTTTCAAGAATCAGGTGACTGTAACAGTGTGGTCTTATATGTGATCTTCAATCTTATTATTGATCAATGTGTTTGTCTTTATGCCAATATTGTGCCAGTTTTATTACTGTATCTCTATAGTATAATTGGAAATCTGTGATGCTGATACCTCCAGCAGTTTCTCGTTATTGATCAGGATTGTTTTGGCTATCTTTGCTCTTCTGTGTTTCCACGTGAAATTTAAAATTACTTTTCAATTTCTGTGGATAATTGCTTTGCAGTTTGATGGGGATTGTGCTGAATCTGTTATTTGCTATTTGTGGGATTACTGTATTCACAAAAGTAATCCTACCAATCCATGAGCTTGGGAAGTCATTATATTTGAATATATGATTGATTCTAATAAATATAAATATATATAAGAAAATATATCCGTTGGGGTAATAAATTTTTCTCTCTTTAATCAAGTGTGTGAACAGTGTATATAATTGCCTTATAACTGAGCTGCCTCATATGGAAAGCAACAGCACATCTTATCCATATGACACATGCATTATATCTAGAGTGCATGTGACATGTGGCTAATACAAATTGTAATCTAAACTATATAATAGATCTTCATGTACAAAAGGGCAAACATGTCTTGCAATTTCACATTTGTTAAAAATATTTTTGATATTAGTTAAATAAAACATGTTACTACATTTAAATTCACCTGGTCTTTTTATTTTTTAAAAATGAAGCCATTGCAAAATGTTCACAAACATTGAGAATGAATTTATTTATTTTACTTCTGCATATATTTAAATGTAGAATAGCCAAGATATGGAGTAATAAGAGAGATAAGGGGGCTAGCATCCAGGAGCACTGGGGGAGTATTAATCTTCACGAAAAAGAACTGTTTGACACTCTTGCAAATTGTTGCTAATGACTATTGTGTGTCTTAATTATAAATATTTTTTCTATTGATTTTTTTGTCAATAAGCATGCTTATGAAAGAGAAAGGAGAGATCTGACCCCCTTCTTGAGAGTTATTAATAACCTTCTTCAGTATCCTGGATCCAATGACCATAGCATTTTCAGTCAAGCATCTATCTACACTAGCCTTCTATATAATGAGCATAACTATCAGTCAAATATCCATTTACACTGGTACCAGACATTTTGAACATCCCATTTTTGTTTTGAAGAAGCCACATGATCATTGCATGTGGTTACTAGTTGGAATAATACTGGCTCCTGAAGATGTAACCTCAGGCACAATGGCTTCAGTCAGTTCCTACCAGGCTTTGTTTGAAACCACTTGCACATAAGCCAGAAATAGAACTGTTCCTCTGGCACCCCAGAGGAGGAATGATTGTAATAAGTGGTACAGATACAATCCTGTATTTTCATGGTCCTCTGTAATTGGTACAAAATTCCTGTTTCTGACTACAGAAGAACAATTTTGTTTACATTGTGAGCAGGTTGGGAAAGAATGACACGGGGGTTGTAGAATTAAGAGGTTCCTCTTCACTGGCCTATCTTGCCTCCTTCCGGTAAGTATCATTAGCAAAACCAGCTGAGCTGATACCATGCAAAAGCAAGTAGCTAGTGTGGTGACAGTGGCACATTAGTTATAGATCTACAAAGGTAGAAAGGTGCAGGAGCTGATGGCAGCTGTGACGGTGCAGGAACAGGGCCATGACAGTAGTGAGATTGGCGAGTGAGACAGCGGCCATGGCAGAGTATCAGGAGTGGCTTGCTGCCACTTCAGAAATGTGGGAGAAGTCAAAAGTGTCATCAGCGGCAGCACTGAGGCTGCAGCCTGGGTGAGTGGATGGATGGCAGCTGAATGAAGCAGCAGAAGGACAGTTCTGATGACCGTAGTCATGGCTGACAATAGAGCAGTAGCTGAGACAGATGCAGTCATGCCAAGACATCCACAGCAGTGGCAGAAGCAGGAAAAAAATTGATAGTCTCTGCTGTGGCAACAGCAGCTGTGACAGTGGCTACAAAAATGAGCAAACACTGAACAGTTCTAGAGAGAGCATGTGTGTAGGAAAAAGAATAAGCAAGTCAGAAAGAAGTAAAGCAAAGGTAGGGAGGTGTGGAGAATGGACTTTCAAAAACAGCAGGCAACATGAGCCAGAGGAGAGACTCTATGTTCCTTTTACTGAAAAAATTCTAGAGAGCATCCCTCCTTTAAAGGTCAAGGGTCCCATGGAGGGAGAAAAGACAAGACCAGGATACAGAAACCCACAGAGACAGCTGACCTGAAAAAGGGGAAGCTCATGCCCCCCCCCCCAGACTGATAGCTGGGAATCCAACATTGGTCTGACTCAGACACCCTGAACACAGGTCTCAGTTAGAAGGCCTGAGCAGTCTAAGGGACCTCTGACAGTGGAACCAGGATGTATCCCTGGTGCACAAAAGGACTTTGGGAGCTCATTCCCCATGGAGGGATACTCCCTTAACCTAGAGGCAGGAGGGAGGGCCTAGTCCCTACTCCAAAGGACTTGACAGATTTTGTTGACCCCCTCCTGGAAGGCATCACCCTACCTGTGGAGTGGGGGGGTATGGGATGGAAGGAGGGTCTGGGGACATGGGAGAGATGGAGGAGGGAGAGAGGGAAAGGGGACTGGGATCAATATGTAAAATAAGAAAAATAAATAATACATATTTACTGCTACCAAATGCTAGAGATTCCCAATAATAAGGATGGCAAGAGAGCTGTAACACTTGTCACTACAGGGCTAAAGATCCCAGTACCCTAGACCAATGTAGCAGCTGCAACACCACAGGTTACTACCTGCTCCTGCTTGCTGCTTTGTTCTGCCTGTCACTCACTGCTTTTAGAAAGCAAAAAGAGGAATATCATATGTACTCGCTCATATATGGATTTTAGACCTAGAGCAAAGGATCAGCAGTCTGTAATTCACACCACCAGAGGAACTAGGATACAAGGTAGATTCTAAGAGATTCATATAAGTTCCCTCACAGAAGGGGGAAGGGACAAGATCTCCTGAGCACATGGGCAGTCGGGGGCTGGGGCCGGCATTGAGTAGAGAGGGAACTAGGAGAAAGAGAAGGGGAGGACAGGAAAGCACGTGGGACTAGGAAGATTGAGTCAAGGAAGGAATATAAGACAGAAGACAGAGAGAGAGAGGGAGGAGAGACAAGGAGAAGGAGAGAGAGAGAGAGAGAGAGAGAGAGAGAGAGAGAGAGAGAGAGAGAGAGAGAGAGAGAGAGAACATAAAAGAGGGAGCCATTATAGACTTGAAGAGAAAACTGAACCTAAAGATATGTCCAGAGACCTGCAAGGCTGACTCCAACTAACAATTTGAGTAACAATGGAAAGACTACCATAAATGCCCTTCCCTGATATTGACATCGATGACTAACTTATCCATCATCATGGAGCCCTCATCTAGTAACAGTTGGAAACAGAAGCAAACACCCACAACTAAACACTGAGCGGAACTGGAATCCAGATGCAGAGAGGGAGGATAAAACCACACTGCAGAAACACATAGAGACAGCTGACCTGAACAAGGAGGAGCTAACGGCCCCCAGAATGATAGCTGGGAATCCAGGGTGGGACTGACTCAGTCCCCCTGACCATGGGTCTCAGCTAGAAGTCCTGAGCAGTCTAAGGGACCTCAGACAGTGGAACCAGGATGTATTCCTGGTGCACAAAAGGACCTTGTGGGCACATCGCCCATGGAGAGATATCCCCTTAATATAGAGACAGGAGAAAAGTCCTAGTCCATACTCCAAATGACTTGACAGATTTTGATGATCCCTCCTGGATAGCATAGCCCTACAAGTGGAATGGGGGGATGGGAGGGGAGAATGGTTGGGGTGCATGTGAGAGAGGAGAGAGGGAAAGAGGAAGGGGGTAGGAAGGGACAGAGGGAGGGGAGGAGGGAAGGAGAGAAGGAGGGAGGGAGGGGTGGAGGGAGGGAAAGCAAAAGGAAGCAAAGGCTGCAAAGCTTGCCAAGTGCCCACACTGGAGATCACACAACTTACCTGTGGTTTTCATCCCAATGGTCAAACAAAACCCTAGGCACTTGATTGATGACAAGGTTGGATTTAGAGTTAGTGGGTACCTCTAATAAGCTGAAGTCATTTAAACTCCAACCAGCAAAATACATGTGTGTTTACATGTGTATGTGTTACGTTTTTGTATATTTATTCATTGTTTGGGTGTGAAATGACCCTCATAGGCTCTTATGTTTGAACAGATGATTCAAAGCTGTTGTTTTTGCACATGAAAGTTGTAGAGACTTTGATAGGCAGAGCCTAGCACGACAAATTGTTTCATGGAGGGGGGGAGGCATGCATGTCCCTGCCAGTCCCAGCTCTGGCCAATGTTCTCTGTTTCTTATCTGTCAAAATATGGAAAGTCCTAGCTACACTCACACTGAACTCTGCCACATTTCCCCTACTGTAGTGGAACACCCTCAAGTCATGAGCACAAACAAATCCAACTTCCCTTGAGTTGCTTATTGTCAAGTATTACTCCAATGAATATTTTACCAACTTTGTCAAAAGTCAGGTAACTCTACTTGTGTGAACTTATGCCTATGCCTTCTATTCTATTCCAATGACACATATTTTTGTTTGTGTGCCAGTACCATGTTGATTGTATTACTATGGCTTTATATTATAATTTGATGTCAGGTAGATGGCATTAACCACAGTATTCTTTTGTCAAAACTACTTTGTCTACTTACATCCATATGAATGTGTGTGTGTGTGAGTGAGTGAGTTTGTGTGTGTGTTTGAAAAATTGTCTTGGATTTTTATTGGCATTCCAATGAATATTAATTACTTTTGGTGAGGTGGCCATAATCACAAAATTAAATCTTCCAATCTATAAGCATGGGAGGTCTTTTTACCTTCTCATGTCTTTCTTAATTTGTTTCTTCCTATCTGAAAATTTTAATTTTAGGCATCTGCCATCTCCTTGTTTAAGTATATGCTCAATTTGTGCATGTATGTGTATATTTCTGCATAGTTATTATATATGTTGTTTCCTTGTTTATATTTTTCAATTTATTTATCATTGGTACATAAGAAGAATACTGGTATAGTAAAAGTGATTCCTAGCTCTGAGATATTTTGGTGGAGTCCTTAGGGTCTCTTCTATAGATAGTCATATCCATTGAATAAAAGGGATATTTTTACTTCTTTTCTTGTTTATATATCTTTTTCCTTCTCTTGTCATATTGCTGTATCTAAGAAAACACTTTATTGAATAGAATTGGAGAATTTAGATAAACTGGTCTTATTCCTGATTGGAGTGGAATCCCTTTGGATTTTTCTCCATCTAGTATAAGAGTATCTATAGGTTTGTTTTCTGTAGCCTGTGTTATGTAGATAAATGCCCTATCCATCTCGTCTACTCAGTTTTATCAAGAACTGAAGTGTTGTTGGATTTTGTCAAAGGCATTTTCTGTTTTTATTTAGACAGCCATGTAATTTCATGGTATGAGATGAATTAAATTTATTGATTTGCATATGTTGAGCAACCCCTAAATCACTATAATAAAGCCAACTTGCTCAAAATGAATGATCTATTTTATTTAATCTTGAATTAGGTTGTGGACACATTATTGAGAATGTTTGCATTTCTACTCAACAGGGAAAAAGGTTTGTAATTTCCTTTTAATTTTTTTGTTGTACCTTCTCCTGCTTTGGCTATCATGGTAATAAAGCTTCATAAAGAAAGTTTGAAAGCCTCCCTCCTTTATTTTACAGAATAAATTAATAATGCTGGCATTGGTTCTTCTTTGAAGTTCTGGCAGAATTCTGCAGTGAATCCCTCAAGTCCAGAGCTTTATTTGGCAGGGACAGTTTTTATTAATTCTTCATTCTCATTGCTTGGTCTAGATGTGTATAAATATTTATTTTGTATTGCATTAATTTTTCTGTGGCATATGTTTCTGGACTTTATCCATTTCTCTTTAGTGTTCCAATTAAATAAAGCATATATTTTTATGGAATGTCACCTTAAATGGTAGGTGTTGTAAAGTCTCCTTTATCATCTCTAATTTTAAATTTTTGATTCTTTTCTTCGTTTTAGTTAATTTAGTGAGTGACTTGTTAATTTTTCCTTATGTATTCAAACAATCAAATTTGCTTCTCATTCTTTTCATTTCTATTGATTACCTTCAGCTCTAGTTTGATTTTTTTTCCTGCCTCTGATTCTGCGTTAGTTTCTTCTTGTCTTTTCTTTTTTTTTTTTTTTTGTTTTTTGTTTTTTTTGTTTTTTGTTTGTTTGTTTGTTTGTTTTTTTGCAAGAGATTATGGTGCATCTGCATCATTAAGGTATTTACTTGAGATTCTAAAATGATTAATGTAGGCATTTAATGCTATATACTTTCTTCCTGGGGCAAACTTCATTGTGTCCCACATATTCTGATATGTTTTGTCTTATTGTAACTTAATTCTAGATTTTTTAAAATTTACATACTTTACTTCTTTCTTGTCCTAGTCATTGTCCAGGACAATGTTTTGTAATTATGTTTTTTTAATTATGTTTTTTTATTTTTATGTTTTTTAAATTATGTTTTATTAATTTCCATAAGTTTATTTTTTTCTTTTTTTAGTTTTATTTTACATATTGATCCCAGTTCCCTCTCCTTCCCTCCCTCCTTCTTTCCCTCCCTCCCATACTCCCTTACCACCCTCCCATTCCATCCCCCACAACTCCACAGGGAGAGTAGTGCCTTCCAGGAGGGGTCAACAAAATCTGTCAAGTCCTTTGGAGTAGGGACTAGGCCCTCCCTCCTGCCTCTAGGTTAAGGGAGTATTCCTCCGTGAGGAATGTGCTCCCAAAGTCCTTTTGTGCACTAGGGATATACCCTGGCTCCACTGTCAGAGGTCTCTTAGACTGCCTAGGCCTTCTAGCTGAGACCCTTGTTCAGGAGGTCCGAGTCAGCCTCATGATGGATTCTCAGCTATCAGTCTGGGGGGGACATTAGCTCCTCCTTGTTCAGGTCAGCTGTCTCTATGTGTTTGTGTAGATTGGTCTTGTCCTCCCTCTCTGCATCTGGATTCTAGTTCAGCTCAGTGTTTAGTTGTGTGTGTCTGCTTCTTTTTCCATCAGCTACTAGATGAGGGCTCTATGATGGAGGATAAGTTAGTTGTTGATCTCATTATCAAGAAAGGGCATTTACGGTAGCCTTTCCACTGTTGCTCAAATTGTCAGTCTTGCAGGTCTCTGGACATTTTTCTAGGTTCAGTTTTCTCTTCAAACCTATAATGGCTCCCTCTTTTATACTCTCTGTCTCTCTGTCTCTCTCTGTCTCTCTCTCTCTCTCTCCATCACTTGTCTATTCCTCCAGTGACTCTTCCTAGTCCCACATGCTTTCCTGTCCTCCCCTTCTCTTTCTCCTAGTTCCCTCTCCACTCACTGTCCCCCCACGACCTATATTCTCTGATATGCTCTGGAGATCTTGTCCCTATCCCCTTCTGTGAGGGACCTTATATGAATCTCTTAGATCTATTAGAATCCCCTTTGTATCCTAGTTTCTCTGGCTGTGTGAATTATAGGCTTTATGTCTAAAATCCATATATGAATGAGTACTTACCATGTTCCTCTTTCTGTGACTGGGTTAGCTCATTCAGGATGATTTTTCAAGTTCCATCCACTTTCCTGCAAATTTTAAGATTCAATTGTTATTTTTCCGCAGAGTAGCATTCCATTGTATAAATGTGCCACATCTTCATTATCCATTCTTCAGTTGAGAGGGATCTAGGTTGCTTTCAGATTCTTGCTATTACAAATAATGGTGCTATGACCATAGTTGAACATATGTCTTTGTTGCATGCATGTGCATCATTAGGGTATATTCCTAACAGGGGTATTGCTGGGTCCTGTGGTAGACTGATTTCCTTTTTCCTGAGGAGCCATCATACTGATCTCCAAAATCACTGTACAAGTTTTCACTCCCACTATCAGTGGGAGGAATGTTTCCCTTTATCCACATCCACTCCAGCATAAGTTGTCATTGGTGTTTCTAATTG
The DNA here is from genome assembly GCA_030556225.1 of Cricetiscus sungorus. Taxonomy (NCBI): domain Eukaryota; kingdom Metazoa; phylum Chordata; class Mammalia; order Rodentia; family Cricetidae; genus Cricetiscus; species Cricetiscus sungorus. Next base: position 31,148,307 of record JANBXA010000141.1, read on the forward strand.
TAGCCATTCTGACAGGAGTAAGATGGTGTCTCAGAGCTGTTTTGATTTGCACTTCCCTGATGGCTAAGGATGTTGAGCACTTATTTAAGTGTCTTTTAACCTTTTTGATTTCCTCTATTGAGAGTTCTTTATTCAGTTCTGAACCCCATTTTTAATAGGGTTATTTTGTGTTTTGTTGTCTATTTTCTTGAGTTCTTTGTATATTTTGGAAATCCGATACTTGTCAGATGTAGGATTGGTGAAGATCTTTTCCCAGTTTGTGGGCTGCCTTTTTAACTATGTCATTTGCCTTACAGAAGCTTCTCAGTTTGAGGAGGTCCTATGTATTCATTGTCGATCTCAGTGTCTGAGCAACTGGAGGTATGTTCATGAAGCAGTCTTCTGTACCAATTTGATCAAGGGCCCCTCCTACTTTCTCTTCTAAGAGGTTCAGTGTGGCTGGATTTATGTTGAGGTCTTTGATCCATTGGGACTTGAGTTCTGTGCATGGCGATAGATATAGAACTATCTGCTATCTTCTACACACCATCATCCAGTTGTGCCAGCACCATTTGTTGAAGAAGCTTTCTTCTTCCCATTGTATACTTTTAGCTGTTTTGTCAAAAATCAGGTGTTTGTAGGTGTGTGGGTTAATGTCAGGATTTTTGATGTGCTTCCATTGGTCTACTTGTCTATTTTTGTGCCAATACCAGGCTGTTTCAGGACAATAGCTCTGTAGTAGAGCTTAAAGTCAGGGATGGTCATGTCTCCTGTAATTCCTTTATTGTACAGAGTTGTTTTGGCTATCCTAAGTCTTTTATTTTTTCTATATAATGTTGATTATTATCATTTCAAGATCAATGTCCAATTGTGTTGGGATTTTAATAAAGATTGAAATGAATCTGTAGATTGCTTTTTGGCAAAATTGCCATTTTTACTATGTTTGTCCTACCTATCCAAGAGCACTGAAGATCATTTCATTTTCTGGTATCTTCTTTAATTTCTCTCTTTAAAGACACAATGTTCTTATTATATAGTTCTTTCACTGGTTTGATAAGCATTACCCCCAAGATAGTTTATGTTGTTTGTGGCTATTGTAAAGGATGATGTTTCTTTGATTTCTTTCTCAGCCCTTTGTCTTTTGTATATAGTAGGGCTACTGATATATTTTTTTTTAGTTTATCTTGTATCCTGCTAGTTTCTGAAAGTGTTTATCAGCTGTAGGATTTCACTGGTAGAGTTTTTTTTGGGCCACTTATGTAAACTATCATATCAGCAAATAGTCAAAGTTTGACTTCTCTCTTTCCAATTTTTATCCCTTTGATCTCCTTTTGTTGTCATATTGCTTTTGCTAGACCTTCAAGTACAATATTGAAGAGAGATGGAGAGAGAAGGTAGCCTTGTCTTGTTCCTGATTTTAGAGGAATCGCCTTAAGCTTCTCTCCATTCACTTTGATGTTGGCTGTTGGTTCCCTATCTATTGCTTTTATTATGCTTAGGTATGTTTCTGTTATCCCTGATCTCTCCAAAATCTTTATTATGAAATGGTGTTGAATTTTGTTCAAGGATTTTCAGCATCTAGGGAGATGATCATGTAGGCTTTCTTTTTCAATTTGTTTATATGGTTGATCACCTTGATAGATTTTCATAGGTGAAACTATCCCTGCAACCCGAGGATGGGGCCTATTTGTTCAAGTAGTATGATTTCTATGATGTATTCTTGGATTCAGTTTGCCAGTATTTTTTGAAAAATTTTGCATCAATGTTCATGAGGGATATTGGTATACAGTTTTCTTTCTTAGTTGTGTCTTTGTGTGGCTTGGGTACCAAGGTGATTGTGCCTCGTAAAAAGAGTTTGGTAATGAAACATCTGTTTCTATTATGTGGAACAATTTGAGGAGTATAGGCATTAGCTCTTCCTTGAATTTCTGGTAGAATTCTGCACTGAAGCCATCTAGTACTGGACTATTTTTCGTTGGAAGGCGTTTGATCACTGCTTCTATTTCATTAGGGGTTATATGTCTATTGTTTATTTAAGTTGTTTATCTGTTCTTGATTTAATATTGGTAAGTGATAGTTATCCAGCAATTAAATTTCCTTTGAATTTTCAAATTTTGTGGAGTACAGATTTTCAAAGTACGACCTGAAAATAGTCTTGATTTCCTCCATGTCTGTTGTTATTTTTCTGATTTTGTTAATTTTGCATGTTCTCTCTGCTTTTGGTTAGTTTAGAGAAAGGGTTGTCTATCTTGTTGATTTTCTCAATAAAACAACTCTTTGTTGCATTGCTTTTTTGTATTGTTTTCCTGGTTTCTACTTTATTGATTTCAGCCCTCAAATTGATTATTTCCTGGCATCTACTCCTCTGGGGTGAGTTTGCTTCTTTTTGTTCTAAGGCTTTCAGTTGTGCTGTTAATTCTCCAATGTGACTATCCTCCATTTACTTCACATGGGCACTTAGTGCAATGAAGTTCATTCCTAAAACTGCATTTAAGGTGTCCCATAAATTCATATATGTTGTATCCTCATTTTCATTGAATTTTAGGAAGTCCTTAATTTCTTTCTTCTTTGACCCAGGTATGCTGCAATTGTGCATTGTTCAGTTCCCATGAGTTTGTAGGGTTTCTGCAATTTGTATTGTTAATGAATTCCAACTATAAAGCTTGGTGGTCTGATAAGATACAAGAGACTATTCCAAGTTTTTTGTATCTGTTGAGGTTTGTTATGTTGCCTAGTATGTGTTTGATTTTAGAGAAGGCTCCATGTGGAGCAAAGAAGAAAGTATATTCTTTTGTGTTTGGATGGAATGTTCTATAGATGTCTGTTAAACCCAACTTAGACATAACTTCTGTTAGTTCTTTTGTTTCTTTGTTAAGTTTCTGACTGGTGGTCCTGTCTAGAGGTGAGAGTGGGGTGTTGAAGCTCCCACTATGAGTGTGAGGTTTTATATGAGCTTTGGGTTTTAGTAGCATTTCTTTTACGAATGTGAATGTCTTTGTATTTCAGGCATAGATGTTCAGAATTAAAACTTTGTGCTGATGGATTTCTCCTGTGATGAATATGAAATGACTGCCTTCACGCTTATGATTGATTTTGGTTTGAAGTATAACTTGTTAGATATTAGGATAGCCACACCTGCTTGCTTCTTGGGTCCATTTGATTGGAATATCTTTTCCCAACTCTTTACTCTGAGATAATATCTGTCTTTGAAGCTTAGATGTGTTTTGTGTGTGCAGCAGAAGGAAGGATTCTGTCTTCATATTCAAATTGTTAGCCTGTGTCTTTTTATAGGCGAGTTAAGACCACTAATGTTGGGGGAAAGTAAGGGCCATTTATTGTTAATGCTTGTTTGTTTTAGATTTGTTGGTGGTGATGGTATTGTGAATATATTTGGCCTACTCTACCCTAGGGTTCTGGTGAAGTGGGATTATCTATTGCCTATGTCTTTGTGATCATAGTTAACTTCCTTGGGTTGGAGTTTTCCTTCCAATGCTTTCTGTAGGGCTGGATTTGTAGATACATATTATGAACATCTGGCTTTGTCATTAAATATCTTGCTTTCTTTGTCTATAGAGATTGAGAGTTTTTCTGGATATAGTTGCCTGGGCTGGCATCCATGGACTCTTAGTACTTGTACAACGTCTAACCAGGACCTGCTGGCCTTTGTTATGGCAGGTTTTTCCTCCCTGCTGGCCTCCCGGTCCTGCCATCAAGGTCCTGCCGCCATGTGAGCACCAAATAACATTCAGAGACTCTGTATTTGATACAATCCTGTTGGCCAGTTTCCATTATTGTTTATGGGCTATCTCTGTCTTAATTATTAACCCATTTCTACTTATCTAATTATTTCCACGTGGCTCATCTTATCCGGGAGCTGTGGCTGGCGTCTTGCTTCCTCCATGTTCTACATCTTGACTCCTCCCTACTACTTCCTCTTTCCTCCTCCTGGTCTTAGGAGACCAACTATCTTTTTTCCTATTGGCCACATTGCTTTATTAATTAACCAGTTTGAGAAATATATTTACAAAATAACATCTCCTATCCAGAATAACATCTCCCATCAGGCCTTGAGGGTTTCCATGGAGAAGTCAGGTGTAATTTTGATAGGTCTGCCTTTATATGTTACCTGGCCTTTTTCTTTCGCTGCTCTTATTCTTTCTTTATTCTGTATGTTAGGTGTTTTGATTATTGTGTGTCAAGGGGTCTTTTTTCTTTGGTCTCGTCTATTAGGTTTTCAGTATGCTTCTTGTACTTTCGTGGGCATGCCCTTCTTCAGATTGGGAAAAATTTCTTCAATGATTTTATTGAATATTTTTTTCTGCACCTTTGAGCTGGGCCTCTTTGCCTTCTTCTTCTTCTGTGTCTGTTATTCTTAGGCTGGTGATCCTTTGCTCTATGTTTAAAATCCATATATGAGTGAGTACATACTATGTTCCTCTTTTTGTGACTGAGTTACCTTATTCCATGAGTTATATATTCCCTGTAGTTTCTTACTGTTAATTTCTAGTTTTATCCCATTGTGTTCAGAGAGCATGCATGGTGCTATTTCAATTTTCCTTTATTTATTGAGAATTGACTTCTGTTTTAATGTGCAGTCAATTTTGGAGAATGTTCCATGGAATAATCCCTAGTAGAATGTATATTTTTTAGTATTCTGGTGAAATGTTCTGTGATTTTCTGTTAGTTTTATTTGATCTATGATGTTATTTAATTCCAATAATACTTTTTGTTCAGCTTTGTTATCTATTGGTAGGGATTGCATTTAGAAGTAACGTGACTGCTATTCTTAAGTTACAAATCTGCGGGTAGTATTTATCCAGTAGTATTTATTTTGTGGAATGATATGTGCCTGTATTTTGTGTATATGTGTTTAGAATTGTGATGTCCTCTTGGTGAATTGTGCTGTTTTTGTTTTCTGTGTTTTTTTATTATTTTATATTTCATTTTATTTCTTATTCATTTTACATACCAACCATAGTTTGCTCCCTTCCCCTCTCCTGTCAACCCCAAACCCCACCCCTGCCTCCATCCATTCCTCAGAAAGGGGAAGGCCTCCCATGGTTAATCAACAAAGCCTGGTACATTCAGTTGAAGCAGGACTAAGCCACCACACCACCACACCACCCCTGCATTCAAGGCTGAGCAAGGCATCCCACCATATGGAATGGGTTTCAAAAAGCCAGCCCATGCACTAGGTATAGATCCTGGTCCTTGCCAGCGGTCCCACAAATAGACCAGGCTACAAAACTGTCCCCACATGCAGTCAGCCTGGTTTGGTCCAATGCAGCCTCCCAACTGTTGGTTTAGAGTCTGTGGGCTCCCACAAGTTCAGGTCAACTGTCTGTGTGGGTTTCCTTGTCATCATCTTGACACCACTTGAATTGTGCTTTTAATACATATGAAGCAACCTTTAACTCTTCAGGATAGTTCTAGATTGAAGTGTATTTTGTCAGACATTAAGGTAGTTACACCTGTGTTGCCTTTTTCCATGTTCCTAGAGTATCTTTTCTGTCCTATTACCCTAAGATTATGTCTGTCTTAAGGGATGAGGTATTTTGCTTAAAGCAAAAAAATACACTGATTCTGCTTTCTAATCCAATCTGATAGTCTGTAATTTTTCTTTTTTAAAATGGGGACATGAAGACCATTTACATTTACAGCTATTATTAAAAATGTATATTTTTATCTGTTATTAGTTGTGTATGTTATTTCTTAGATCTATTTTGATTAATTGCTCTGGCATTGTTTATTAACCCCCTTGTCCTCTTTGGTGTGCTCATTCTTTCCAGACTAAAATACTCTTTTCAGTATCCTATGTCATGTTGGCTTAATGATTGTGTATCTCTTTCTTTAGGTTTAGATAGTTTTATCTTATGATTTTATTCAAAACATTTTCTATGCTTTTGATGTTATATTCTTTTTTTTCTTTCATGTCCATAACTGAAGTATTTTGTCTTTTTGTGGTGTCTCAAATAAGTCTTATGTTCTCTTTCTTTGTATTATTGACTTTCATGAATGACCCAATTCCTCTTCTACCTTGTATCCAATCCTTGATACTCTGTTTTTCATTTGACTTACTGGGTTTTTTTCTGGCTAGTATCATTTCATTCTAATTTTTCTTCAGTGATTTCTCTCTCTCTCTCTCTCTCTCTCTCTCTCTCTCTCTCTCTCTCTCTGGCTTCTGATCTTTCTTATTTAGAGTTGAATGAGATAGTTTGATATGAGGCTATATAATTTATTTTTTTATTTTACATAAATTAAAAACAATCTTATTTTACGAACCAAAGCAACAGTAGAAAGGCTACTTTAAATGGCCTTCCTCTAGTAATAAGATTGATGACTACCTTAAATGATTCTGTCTCTTTAATGAATTTTATTTTTACATCTTGAAATGACTTTCTCATTTCATTTAGAACTTTGTTCTTGTACTCTGACAATGCATTTAGTTAGGACTTTTTCAAGCTGTTTGAATGTATTTTTTGAATTCTTTGTCTGAAATTTCTAAATTTTTCTTGTTGGAAACTATTTGGAGAATACATTTTATCTTGTTTTTTTGTTTCTTTGGATGGTTGGTTTTTGTGTTGTCTTGCTTTGCTTTGCTTTTCATGTTTTGAATGGTTGTCCTGTAGTACCTGCATGGCTGCATGTCTGGAGTTGGGTTGTCCTGTGGTACCTGCACATCTGGAGTTGGGTTGTCCATTGATGTAAGACTCTCTCTCTCTCTCTCTCTCTCTCTCTCTCTCTCTCTCTCTCTCTCAACTCAAGTCTCCTCTTTTTCTTGCAAGAAGAGATTAAGTTGTGGTAGGGTTGCTGTGTCATTTTTCTCAGTGGGACTGCTTTAGCATGAGAGACTATATCCTTTGTCTTCCTCATCAATTCAGCTCCTGGTATGCAACTTGTATTGGAAGCTGTGGAACTCTCTGTTTATAGGCCTTTCTCTGAGTCACCTTGGGTCTCCTCCCAGGACTCACAAATTCTGCTGCCAGGCATTTTGGAACACCTCCATTACTCCAGTGACATATTGTTTTTATTGTTAAAATAATCCGGTAACTTCTCTATATGTTTAGAGTTTGTGTTATTAATAAACATAGGACATTTGTATTCTAATATTCTTTATAAGCACTATTTACAAGAGCCAAGTTGTCAAAATAACCTAATGCCCATTGACAAATAAATGATAAAGAAAATACTATAGGATATTAATCAGTGTTAAAGTAACAACAGAATTGTGCAATAAATAACTATATGGATGAGTCCAAGAGCATCAAGCTAAGTGCAATAATATCAGGCAAGGAAAATATCACTGCAAGTCTTCACTTAATTATAGGGTGACCTGAAAGGACCAAATTAATAGAAACAAAGAGTAGATGAGCATTTTACATGGACTAAAGGAAGGAAGAAGAGTGAGCACTATTACTCAGTAGGCAAAACATTTCCTCTAAGCCAAATGTGTCACCTTGAGTGTCCCTCTGTGGAATTCAGTAACAATAGTTAGTAATGCAGTAATGTGTACTTAAAACCTTTGTAATAGATTAGATTTCTTGTGAAATAGTTTTATGATTATATATATATATACATACATACATACATACATTATCAATAACACTTCTAGATTCCCTCTGGGAAAGTTCCTCGGGGTTTTTACCACCCTCTAGAACTTGCCTGCTTGTTATACTTTTAATCACATTTGTTTTTAAATCTCTGACTATTTGAACTTTTAGGTATATTAGCATGTTTTTCATTTTGTTCACATTCTGTATACTTTTATTTAGGATATTGGTAATTTGCCCTGTTCTACATTTTCATTTTTGATTTTACTGTTTATTAATCTTACTAATATTTTAAAGCAAATTATCTCCTACAGTGTCACTTTGGTGTACACAGGTTTTGTACTCAAGGATTCTAATCATACCTTCACCTCTTCTTACAATTTTATTTTAAGTGCATTTATTAAAATAATTGTGTATATGTGTATATAGATGTCCATGTCTATATCTGCATGTGTGTTACATTCATGAGGATACTAGAGGCATGACCGATGTTGTGTGTTTTCCTCCATGTAAGAGCTACAGTATAGTGTACTTGAACTGCATACTTGCTTGTCACAATATGAGGAAAGAATGTGTCTTATGCAGAATGAATGCAGAACATTAAAGAAAAGAAAATCTCAGTTTAGAAAAGCTCTAGTTAATAACTTATTTGAACCAAAAATATTATAGCTTTATATAATTCTTCCATGAAAGCCTCTAACTTACTGTTTCTGATTACCTTGTTCCAATCATTTGTCTTTCTATTACTGATTATTACTTAAGAGTTACCTTTGCTCTGCCCTTTTATTTCCCATAAGTCATCTCTAATTGCTAAGTGGCTTTCTGTCTGTCACGTGGCTAAATCACTGAAAGCAATAGACCTTTTCAGGCTATATAGTTAAACTTAGCCATAATGGCAGAATTTGTAATATTGTAAAATCAAATCCATTCCACCGCTCATTTTACAGCTTCAGGAGTAGTTTTCATGCATTAAGAATTGTTTGATAAAATCAAAAATTCTCTTATAAAATTGTGTACCATTTTAAGCTAAATTTTAGAGTTATATTAATATCTTTTGCCATTCGTTTATCAATCAGTTAGGGACTTGCAACTCAAACAGAAATTATAGCACATATTCTTTATGCTTGAATTATATGAACTCTGTTCTGGTCTATGTAAGCACATAGACATACTCATCATGTATGCTTCATTCAGTTTTAACTCCTTTCTCATGATCCTTTTAAGCAGGATATTTGCATTGATTTTTTTAACATGAAGAGCTATAGTCCCTCATCACTCCCTTGATGACTGTTGAATAAAGGAATCAAACCTAACACAAACACTGTTCCAAAGGGAGAGTAACAATCAAAAGTAGTTGAAAAATACACACCATGCATATTTGATGTACTTCTCCTTGTAGGAGGATAGTTGAAATCTTCTTAATTTTCTATCACAAAATACCCTACAAAAAGATGTTCTCAGTAGACCCCAGTTCCATTTTTTTAAAAAAAATTACTATTTTTATTTATTCTTTCAAATATTATAATCTAACCACAGGTTCTCCTCCCTTAACCTTTCCCAGTTATGTCCTCTAACCCTCACCCCATTCACTTCTCCATATTTTCCTTCAAAAAATGGCAGGCCTCCAAGAGACATCAACTGAACATGATATATCAAGTTGCAGTAAGATTAGGCACTGCCCTTCATAATTAAGCTGGACAAGGTAACCCAGTAGGAAGAAAAGAGTCCCAAAATTAGGCAAAAGAGTCAGGGACAACCCCTGTCTCCACTTTTAGAAATCCCAGGTGAAGACCAAGCTACACAACCATAACATATGTGTGGAGAGCCTAGGGCAGAGCCATGAGGCTTCCTGATTGTCATTCAGTCTCTCATCAGCCCAGGTTAGTTAGATAATTCAGTTAGTTAGATCATTCTGTGCATATTCTTGTGGTATCTTTCCCCCTCTGGCTTCTAAAATCCCCCCCTCCTCTTCTGCAGGATTGGCTATGTATTTCTGCATCTGTTTCCTTCAGTTACCAGATGAAGCCTCTGGATGACAATTTTTCCAGGTTCCAGTCTATACGATTATAGCAGTACATCATTATGGGTCATTTCACTGAATGTTTATTTTATCATGTTTGGTTCTATCCCAGGTCTCTGGACTATCCAGCCTCTGATCCCTGGCCTTCTGGGGATTGTTAAGTGTGGGTGCTTTTTTCATGGCATGAGTTATAAAACAATCTGGAACAATCATTGGTTTGCCATCCCCAAAATTTCTGCATCGCCTTTACCCTAGCATGTCTTGCAGGCAGGACAAATTGTAGGTCAAAAGTTTTTTGACTTTCCCCTTGTCTTGTCTGGTTACAAGAGATGGCCCATTCAGGCTCCTTATTCCCCGTTGCTGGGAGTCTTAGCTAGGGTCATCCTTGTAGATCCCATTGCATTAAGCTGCTATCTTGTCCCTAAGATGTATGCCGATTACAGTTGTTTCTCACAGTACCCTCTTTGTCCATCCTCCTCCACCTGACCCCTCCTGTTCCTGCCCCCACCCTTCCCCAGTCTATCTGCAATATCTGTTCTAGTTCGCCTTCTCAGGGTAATTCATACATTCCCACTTGAGCTCTTCTTGTTACTTAGTCTGTGGTTTACAGTATGATTAATCTTTCTTTTATAGCTGATAGCCACTTATAAGTGTCTCTGTAGACCCTAATCCTTAGGTTATCATCTGACAAAGTAGTGCCACTCAGCCACCTTCAGCACAAGAGCCTGTTGGGAAATTCTATATTCAAACCATACTAAGCAAGGTGAAAAAAAATGATACCTGAGTGATGTAATAATGCTTCTTAAAACTTGTATAAACATAAATTCTCCTAGCACCCTTTCTCTTCTTACAGATACAATAATCACCAGCCTATAAATAAGGTGTCTCCACATTTTAATAGCATTTGTATGTGAGTACATTATTGTGCTTAAATTCTGGCCAACAGATTGCTAGGTAAGTATGGATGGCAACTTCTAGGATTTGGCATTTGCTTTTGGCTGTTTTTTCTTTAGTATTTACTGTGTGACTTCAGGTTAGGCTCCATGAAGGTCTGGAATGATAAGAGTCTCACCCTTAAAATTACAGTGTAAGAAACTGATGAGAACTTGAATTTTGCAAGTTCTGTGAAACAACTAAAATATTAGCCTTGGATAAACTCTGGAATAAAGTGATAGAGGAATAAGCTTTCGTACTTCCATATTATATAAGTCATTTTGGGCTCTATACATTTGTTTGGGGTCTATATTTTATGTGGATTGACCTATGACTCATATCATCAATCTAACTAAAAATAGGATTCTTTAACTAATTGTTGCATTTTCAAAATAAAACTTGAAAAATAAAGGAAGAATGAAAAGCCACTGGTATTTAAAGCTAAGTCCCATTGTGCATGACAAAAGGAGATTAAAAGGGGGGAAATTCTTCAGGTTCCTTTCACTCAAAGCAAAAATCTAATTATTAAATCAATAAATACAAAATTGATTATAATATATCCTACCTCATCAAGCTTATTCTTCACAGAAATATGAAAAGCAAGTAAACCATGATTCTTAATTGAAGACACTTAGTTATAAATTGCACCTATCTTTATGTGATTATGTGTTAGTATGTGAATGTGAATCTACATGTGTTAGATGTGCATGTGTGACCTGAGCCTCTGTGCACCATGCATGTGCAGAGGTCAGAATGTGACTCTGTGACATTAATTCTCTTTTTCCATCTGTTCCCGGGTGCCAGGGATTGAACTCTGATCATCAAGCTTGTGCAGCAAGTGTTTCCTGTATTTTCTCAATGAATCCTTTTGCCAGACCCCAAAAGAATGATTGAAAAATGTTTGCATACCATTCATCTTTTCCTCCTTTGTTATGTAGCTTAGGTTTTGAGGTATATCTTTGCTGTGGTGTGTGTGTGTGTGTGTGTGTGTGTGTGTGTGTGTAAAGGGAGAGATTTTAATCTCTTTTAAATGTCTATAATATCACTTTAGTTTTTGAAAAGATAAGAAAGTTTTATGTTGGATTTTTTTGTTTTAACATATGCTAAAATAAAACTAAGAATTCTAATTATTATAATTTGTTTAACTGTAAAATGGTGGTGGTGGTGGTGGTGGTGGTGGTGGTGGTGTGTGTGTGTGTGTGTGTGTGTGTGTGTGTGTGTGTGTGTGTGTGTGTGTATTTTACTTTGTGCCTTATGAATAGAGGTCCCTGTGGACTTCAGAAGAAGAGTTAAAATTAGAGGTGGCTTGTCTGTGCCCCACATTGAGGGGCCATCTGTCTGGATCTGCCAAGTTTGTATCTGAGAAAAGGAGTGTGAATTGGAGAAAGAAACAGACAAGAAACAGGAGATACAATCGGGAGAGCATCCAGTGAATATTGAATCACCCAAGTTAATTGTTCAAAGTTTTTTCATACCCTCATCAAAAAGGTGGGGAGGCAAAAGACTTCCTTTCCAATGATACAAGGAATAAACAGAGTAATTACTCCTTTAAAACCTGAAACATGAAGTAACCATATCATGAGCTGTGTAAGTATTCTGTTGTTTAGGCAGGGCATACAGTGACCACACCTTAGGCTAATCATACTGCTGCATCCACATCTTAGGCTAGACATCTTTGTTGTTTCAACTTGAAAGAGCAGGGCAAGTAAAAACTCTCCAGCCCTAAGTCAAAATGAATTGCAGTCAATTCTGTGGGCTCTCACAGAGTCTCACAAAGTAGGTGCTGGAAAACAAGCTCACTCATGTTCTCTGACAGACCAGCAAGTGTTTCTCACTGTCAAAACATCTCTCTAGCCCTCAGGCAATATTTAATTTAAGTCAATTTCTGAGTATGGTGCTGCATGACTTTAATCCTAATTAGAGTAGGGCTATGTGAGTTTGAGGTCATCCTGGTCTGTATAATGAATTTGTGGACAGCCAGCACTGCACAGTGAGAATGTGCATTGAAATTATTAATTATTATTATTTTATCATTGTTATTATTATTTGCCAGTTCAGACAAAATGACAAATAATTTAACATGCTGGATGTATTTACCCAAAATCCATAGCTTCTTAGACCCAAAGTAGGTACTGTTAGGGTTCTTCTTGGTGTAGTTTTTACTATGATTTAGGACATATTTTTTCCAAAGATTTAGTTTCTAACTCATTATTTCTATACTGATGGAAAGTAGAAAGGGGAAATAATGGCTTGAATCTAGCACATATTTAAGCTTTAAATATGTCCCTGATGACTTATTTTCAAAGTAAGAGAATGAATTTGTATTAGTATAATTATAAATGCATACTATCATAAGAAGTATATGGTAGGCTAATCAATAAGACAGGCTGATATATAGAGTGGACTTATGATATTTCTTAAGCACTTAATGGACAAATACAGTATTTGTAGTTTGAGACATTAGATATAGACAAGGAAATAAGGAATTCCTGGGAAACAAGACACAGCATGTGCTTTGTGATGTGTCAATCTATAAGTTCAGATCAGTAGATGCATCTGAGGAAGCTCCCTAAGGAGAACTCCTTGAGAGAAGAGTACCTGCCATTACTTCTCACAATGATCACAGAACTGCAGGACTTACAGGTGTTTGGTGAGAGAACAATGAATGGGGTTGTGCCCCAGAAGCAGGGAAATTCTAGGCATTAACATATTTCCAATATGCTCAAACTAAGACTTAAAGGATGAAATTACAGACACTTTGGGTGTATTATAAAAAAGACTTGATAAGAGTTTCAAACTATGAGCATATAGATCCAAGGATCTGAAAATATGGAAAAGAAAAACATCCACGTAGGACATCATAAAAATAAGGTAAAGTTGGAAATAAAAAAACCCATAACATAAACAAAAAGGACTAGAGATAAGGATGGCATAACATTTCTTTAAAGGATCTGAAGAAGCTTAAAATAAGCTGAAAGTTATCTATAATGTAGTAAAGAAAAGACAATTATAATTTTCAATTCTCAACCCAGACCAAAGAAATTCAGAAGCAAAATATAAGCAATGACTTATTCAAACACACAAGTGTGTAAGTTCACCACAAGCTGAGCTGCACTTACAAAAAAAGTTAAAGGAAATCATTCAAGCAGAAAGAGGTACCAGGAACACCTCAAACCACTCAAAAGAATAAAACCACAAACAATCACAACATAGGCAGCTGCAACTTCCTTTTACTACTTGGATCACAAATCTAAAGCTTAAGCCAAAATTGACAAAACTTGACAACCTTGAGTTTCATCCATTAAGAAAGGCAGCATCACTTCTCCTCCAGGGCTCAGGACCATAGAGAAGATGAGGTAGAAAAATTTTAAGAGACAGATATCAGACAGGACAGAATTCTAGCATGAAGAGGAAAGGGGACCCTGAGACCTTACCCATAACTGAGACATATGAATAGTTGATGGCATCTCAGGGAGAAAGCATTAGTTTTCATTAAGTGTGTGACCCAAGGTAGATGGACATTGCTCCAGGGGATGACATCACACACTGAAAGTGTACAGTTTGAATTCAGTGATTTTTAATAAAAAAGGGCAGGGAGGGAAGAGGCAGGGGAGAGGGAGAGAGGGAAAGAGGAAGAGGGAGAAGGAGAGGGATTCAGAAAGGAGGTTTCCAGGCAAAGCAGTGTGAGTAGATTTAGGAGGAGTTAAGGAAAGGTGTGGGAATGGGGTTGTGATAAAAATATATTATATGGAATTCTGAACAGTTGATACAAATATAGAACATTATCAACAAAGAAATGACAACGCTTGCAACACCTGGTTGGCCCACCATACTCCAACGCAGACCTCGCACCTGCAAGCATTTAGGTAACATAAATTGGAGCCAATGAATTGAAGAAGAGGAGGGTTATGAGAAGGAGGAGGAAGAATTGGAGTTGGGTACTTAGGGAGCTAAAACAGATCTAGGAAGAGTTGAAGGAGTGAATATGATCAAAACACTTGCATGAAATTCCTAACAAATTAATAAAAACATTATTTTAAAAAGTCAAAGCCAGAGACTCAAAGAAAATACATGTGAAAATCTATCTAAGTATCTATCTCCAAAAATTAGGGGAAACTCTCAAAATCAAGTATTAAAGAAACAATGAAAAAAACATTAAACATTTAAATATATTCTTCAGCAAAGTGGATCCATGTGACAGATTAATGACTGTTAATCATGAAAATCAACAGTACATGAATCAATGTAACTTTTCACATATGATTGCTTTTGTCAATATATGCAAAGCCCAGTAAGTATACTCAAAGTTGTAACTACTCAAATTAGTGAGGGTTTCCCTGGAATATGTAAAACCCTGGTTTCATCTCTGGCTCTGAAAATGAAAAGGAAAAAAGAGAAAGCAAGATAGGAAGGAAGGAAGAAAGGAAGGAAGGGAGGAAGGAAGGAAGGAAGGAAGGAAGGAAGGAAGGAAGGAAAGGAGAAGGAAGGAACAGGAGTATAAAGAAAGGAGACTGAAGAAAGAGGAGGTGGTACAAGCACACACACAAGCTATAAAGAAAATGTACCTATACCTATGACCAAGTGAAATATCAAGGATGGACTGAAGGACACAAGAATATTGTTTGTAACAGCTGGTTAGCTTGAAGGATCATTAACTAAATTTTGGAATCTCACACCGAATTGAATGTCTGTAGCTTTTCTTTTTGGTCATTTCTCCTTGAAGAATATGTTTATATTAATATTAGTTAAATTTTCTTTTTTTCTTTTTTTATTATTAATATAATTAAAAAATTTTATATGTGGATTCTAGTTTCCTCTCCCTTCCTCTGTCCAATCCTCCCTTCCTCCCTCTTACCCTATTTCCCCTGTAACATGCACCCTGGCCACCCTCCCATCACATCTCCCCACCCCCATTCCACTTGTAGGGCTATGCTATCCAGGTGAAGTCATGTAAGTCTGTCAAGTCATTTGAAGTAGGGACTAGGACTTCTCTCCTGTCTCTAGGTTAAGGGAGTATCCCTCCATGGGGGATGTGTCTGCAAGGTCCTTTTGTGAACCAGGAATACATCCTGGTTCTACTGTCTGAGGTCTCCCAGACTGCTCAGTCCTTCTAGCTGAGACCCATATTCAGGGGGTCTGAGTCAGTCCCTTGCTGGGTTCCCAGCTATCAGTCTGGTGGGGCATTAGCTCCTCCTTATTCAAGTCAGCTGTCTTTATGTGTTTCTGCAACCTGGTCTTGTCCCCTCTCTCTGCATCTGGATTCTAGTTTGACTCAGTGTTTGGTTATGGGTGTTTGCTTCTATTTCCAACAGGTACTAGATGAGGGCTCCATGATGGTGGATAATTTAGTTGATGATCTCACTATCAGGGAAGGGAATTTATGGTAGCCTTTCCATGGTTTCTCAAATTGTTAGTTAGAGTCAGTCTTGTAGTTCTCTAGAACTTCTTTAGGTTCAGTTTTCTCTTCAAACCAATAATGGTTCCCTCTTTTATGTTCTCTCTCTCTCTCTCTCTCTCTCTCTCTCTCTCTCTCTCTCTCTCTCTCTCTCTCTCTCTCTCTCTCTCTCACCCTAATCACACGTGCTTTCCTCTCCTCCCCTTCTCTTTCTCCTAGTTCTCTCTCCATTCACTGCCACCCCCATTTCCCATGTGCTCTGGGGTGACTTGTTTCTCCCCCCTTTTGTGAGGGACCATATGTGAGTCTCTTATAATACACCTTGCATCCCAGTTCGTCTGGTGGTGGCTGGGTGATCCTTGTCAATTCCACTCTTAGGTATATACCCAAATGATCCACATTCATGCAACAAAGACATGTGCTCAACTATGTTTATAGCAGCATTATTTGTAATAGCAAGAAACTGGAAGCAACCTAGATGCCCCTAAACTGAAGAATGGATAAAGAAGATGTGGCACATCTACATAATGGAATACTACTCTTCAGAAAAAAATAACAGAGTGTTGAAATTTGCCGGCAAGTGGATGGAACTTGAAGAAACCATTCTGAATTAGGTAACCCAGTCATAAAAAGAGGAACAGGGTATGTTCTCACTCATATATGGATTTTAGATGTTAAATTTTCTTTTAAACCTTTGTAATCTTTATGTAACTCAGCACAAGTATATAGGCATTGCTTACTAATTTTCCTGTATTTGATACTATGTGTTTGTTATTCTGGGTGTGCAAAAACACATTTTATGTTCACTGCTATATAGTCCATGCATTTATGGGGAAGAAGAGTTGTGATCACACAGTGGTATGTGTGATCTTTTTATTCTCACAGGCCTAGCAGTGTTTTCAAATGAGACAGAGACATCACTAACTTCAATTTCTTATGATATCCTGGATCCATCAGTAAGAAGCAATGGCTTTAAGCTGAAAATGCACCTCTGTGGTATCATCAACCCCAACCTGAATTTCTACACCAAAGTACAGGGCTAATTGAAAATTTAAAAGTTTGAAAATTTTTGTTAATGTAAGCTTTCTTGTCTGGGAACTTAATTCTCTTTTTTTCCCAGTTCTTATTACAGAAATGAATAAGATATAGAATTCCCAGATTCAGCCATGGCCCAAATTAGCTATATTTCATTACAAAAAGAACAGTAAAGATAGTTTCCAAGGTTCTTGTGCACTCGCCAAAAGGAAGCACACATTAGTTTTTCTGTTATTCTTTTCTATTCTCTTCTTTCTTTCCTTTCTTCCTTTTATCCTTTCTTCTTTATTTTTTTTTTTGCTAAACCTGATAACTGTCAGTATGTCCTTTTGATTGTAAAGAACAGTACTACTCTATCACCATAGAAACAGCAATGTCAATAAGAGTCCTTGGTTCACAGGTGGCTCATTGAAACATTCATTTTATCTCTGAGAAAGTCCCTTCTTAATAGTACACATGCACTCTGCTTGAAGCAGGAGAACTACTACATTACTGAGTAATTGGGCAACAAACCTGCACACAAATCTCAATCACATAATTTGGAAATATTCCATAAATACACATTATTTTAAACTATATATTTTGTAATTTAAATGAAATATACAATGCTTTAAAGAATGCAAGTTAATTGAAGATAATGGGCAAATATATAAATTCATGATTCTCATTAAAAGTGATTAAAGATACCAAAGAAAACCTGGGCAGTGGTGGCACACACCTTCAATCCCAATACTTGGGAGGCAGAGGCAGGTGAATCTCTGTGAGTTCGAGACCAGCATAGTCTACAAGAGCTAGTTCTAGGACAACCTCCAATGCCTCAGAGAAACCCTGTCTCAAAAACAAAATAAACAAACAAACAAAAAAGAACACCATTCCAAATACCTTATTATGAAATAGTATCAAACAACCATATTGTTGTATAGAAAGTCATCTACAACATAAGAAAAGAGAGATGCTATGTAATACATTATATAAGGTCAACATAAAGTTAATTTTAAAGCTAACAAGAATATCTCAGGCTGAAAAAAAAATTAGAAAACTTTATATGTAATATAGATGGGAAAAGTCCTGGATGAAATATTAGCAAAGATATATCCCAGGTAGAAATAAAGAAGTGGCTTCTCCTCCCTCCCCGGATATACAGGAGTGGTGTTTTTCCATTTTAAAATTTGTCAGTGTGGTTCGCTATTGTTAGGAAATTCCCCCAAGTCTTGGCATACCTTGCAAATGACAGACTTAGTCTAGACATAAATACATTGGATAGAAACATGGTATACCTCTCTGGAGAAAAGGGCACGTTTTCTTTATTTCCAACATATTAAATATACCTTCTCAATTTGGGGCAAGCTGTGGGTATGCCTACTGCTCAGGTTACATGAGCTTTAGGTTATCTCACCTACTGGCTGTTCCATTTTTAATTCGCATCTAGGTATTTTGGCATTTGATTATTGAACTGAAGCTCAAGGTACCAGAACAAGTGATCCTCTGGTAATTGTCATGGTGTGAACAATAAACCATCTTTTCTCAAACTCAAGAGTCTGATCTGCTATCATCAGCAAACAGTGACAGGGTAACTTCTAAGCTTAGAATAGGCTAAACTCTCAGGCATATCTGACACCTCTATTAACAAAGGGAGATCATTTCAACAATTGCAGAAAAATCATTAATGATGTTGAACACAAATGCATAATTTAAAATTCTTACTGAGCAAGAAAAATAAAGGAAGTCATTTAATCTGATGAGACAATGAGACAAGATGTTGATACAATAGCATATTAATAGCAAAAATTTAAATTTTCCCTGAAATTAAGACAAAATCATGAACTGCCATAATAGTTACTAATTTTTTTTTCTAAATAATACACCCAGTTGAGTCACACAAGAGAAATTGAAAGTAAATACTAGCAGTTTGGTAAGGAAGAAATGAAAGTGATTTTCTTCAATGGCAGCATGATGGCATGTTTAAGAAAAGCTAAAAATATTGAAGTTTGGAATTGTCAAATGATTCTAAAACTTAAAAGTTTATGCAAAAGATTAAAACACACATGATATATGGATACTGTGCTCCTAACAGAGAAGCAGATTGTTTATTGAAAGGAGTTGTGTAACAAAAAGGATGCACATATTGTAATCTGGCTTACTACAAAGAGATACTGAAATATGGTTGGTAATGATGAGTTTCTTCTATAATTTGTAGTAAAACCAGTTCATCTTTCCACTAGCCTCAATTCATATGCAATAACTCTACATGGAGAGATGAGATAGGTAAAGCATTAACATACAGAGAGGACAACATGGAACAGCACTGCTCTAGATTTACAATAAGCAAAACTTTCATAAAACACTGAATAATTTATGAATTATGAAAGATTTCATAAAGCAGACATTGCTAACCACAAAATAAAATATTGCTAAATTTTATTTTATTAAAATTGAAAACTGTAAGCACCCAAAAACATTATAGAGATAGTGGGGCTATGAATCCCCATAGAAAGACCTGAAACTTGAACCTCAGAGGACAATGAAGAACTATTCTCCAACAAATTCAGCCACCTAGCTACCACCAGTGGCTGAGACATGCTCCTGATGCTAGGGACCATGATGAGAACATAATCACAGTACTCTACAAAACCCATAGGTTGATATCAAAGCACTCATTCCTAATAAACTTGTTGACAAATCCTTTTGCTAACAAACTACACTATACAATTCTCTTCATAATATGTGAAATGCAAGTTAAAGGTGTTGCACGATGTTATTACACATTTTCTCACTATGATAGTGATAACTACAATGAAAAAGATAGAAAAAAACATGTGTTGGTTGCACGGAAAAAGATTGGAACTTCTCCTCTAAAAGTAAACCACATTTTTAGGTCCCAAAGCAAGACTTGAAACATACAAGAGAGTTGAGAGAACTTTTTTGTATCTTAGATCTAAGAAATTAATTGCATACTTACTAAGTGACCACACAACTCACAGAGATCTGCCTACCTCTGCCTCCCAAGTGCTAGAATTAAAGGCATACTCAATAAGTGACCACAACAAATTATATTTTTAATGTTTAATTTCATGGATTTTAAATAAATGAAGGGTTTTGTTAAATGTTTATGACTATTGAAAAGACATGGAATAACTTTTATCATATGATCTTGTGATATCTGTAATCAATGTTCTCCATATCACTCAGGACACAGGAGTTCTGTGTTCCAGAACTTACCCACCTCACTTATATCTTTTATGCATGGTGCTTACATTGGTAGACCCTTTGTATTTGATTTCTTTATATTAACCCATGGCTGGGTCCATTCCATAGCTAATGAATACTTTCCATAGCCAACTCCTTTCTAGGAATGCTTATCTTCTGAACATCCTGCAGTTACACTCACAGTAATTTTAAAAACTGGTACATCATCTCTAACCTAAGCTGAAAATGTTAGTGTTGTCCCATCCTCTGATTCTTGAATAGCTATCCTCAGAATACTTAATTCAAAGGTTCTTTTCTTTTTTCACTCATCATTCCACTGAGGTTTTGAGACCTCCTTTCCCTTCTAAGTGACATATTTTACTTTTTAATGTTTGGTCTCTTTCCCTATTTCTATTATGTTAAAGTTGTTTATGAAACATCCAGCCAACATGTATTCCTAGTTCTGGACTTACTTATATTTGTCCAATTTTATCCTTCTTTTCCATGAATTTGATGATTCTGATTAACATTCTTTACCAAATTGGGGAAATTACATCATTTTAAAACAGGAAGTTTTTTTTTTATACTGTTGTTCATTTTGCTCTAAAACTAAAAGCTCCAGGGGCTGTATTGCTTTTGTTGCCTTTTTATCTCATCTTCTCTTTCATATTTTTCCTTTAATCACTTTGGTAACAAGGCATTTGTAATTTCTCAAAATATTCATTCACTTTCTCATGTCTTGCTTTTAGATTCCTATGAACTCTTCTTAAAAATGACCACAGGCACTATCATCCCAGTGTGACATTTTCCCTTCTGACATTCTATTTCTTCTACAATATTCCTGCCTCAACCTCCAGTGTTCTGATTTATTTCTGTATTTCCTTCTAATAACCTTCCAGGGCTCAATACCAAAAGGCCATTTTCTTTAGTCCTGCATTTGTGCATATGGAGCCTGTCCCACAGTGTAAAATAAAGGAATGTTTGAATATGACTTCTCATGAAAGCTTATTATAATACGGTATAATTTTCCCATGTATATTGGTCAGAATTTTTTCTAGGCCTTCATGTTGGTGTTTTTACATCCTGTTAATGGATGGTCCACATTCTACACAGTGTTTCAATAGCATTTTCCTGTGCTGTGACCAATTCACTTACTTCTTCCTTTCTTAATCACTAATATCAGTCCAGCTGCAGGTCTAAACTTGGCGAGCTATCTCTACCCCACCACCAAGAGGCAGAAGCTCAAGTGCTTAGTCTTTGGATTATAGTTTCTTCAATTGCAGCACATAGCCATTTTGCTTTTATTAGCTCAACCAGAGATTTTGTTCATTTGGCATTTTTAAATTTGGAAACACATCATGATATGTGTGGGGGGAGGGTGGATGTGTGCACTCCATGGATCTGAGGTACCTCTATGTAAAATTTGAAATTCTAAAGAACATTCACAAGATCTCACCATATTACTGGCATGTCATTTTTAAAGAATATGTGTATCAGAAGATGACTCAATGTGGAAAGGCCTGTTATTGCAAATACCAGAGGATACATTTTCCTTCAGCAATTGGCATGAATAAGAAGGTTGTATTATGGTCACCTTCAGCACAGAGAATCAGTCAATAAACCGGCACATTTATTGAGTGCTCAACTTCAATAAATCCCAACTTTAGAAGCTGTGTTCATGAATTCCCAATACATCATTCCTCTTAGAATTTGTGTATAAATTTACAAGTCAAAAAACTAATGATATTTTCTTTTGAATATGTTTGCAATTTTTCCTTTAATGTTATGAACTTATGTAAAATCTATCATAAATTCAAAATCATAGCAGTGTATTTGATATTTTGTCACTATTTTTCAAAAATCAGAAAACATTGTGTTGAGTTTTTTTATAATTTTTGTATATATTTGTTATAAATAGTTTTGTTTTATTCAGCAAAAGCAAAAGAAAGAAATAAAATTAAGGCACAATGTGTAGTAAGCTAATACAAAAAATATACATAGGTTTTAAAATATCTGGTAACAAGCAAATTAGCTCCTGAATGGAAAGGCAGTAGATCAATAATGACAGTAAAACTACAGAGTTCTTGCTGATCTCATATTGTCTGTGAATGCAAACTGTAAAAGAGGTCCCCACAGGCCTCCAACAATAACTTACAAAGAATGAGACACAAAGAGTATCGAGCATAAAGATAGTTCAATTTCCCAAGACAACCAGCTCTTGTCACATCAAACCACCTATTAGTCACAAACTCATACAACTAAGAATTCTCTGGCCTCCTGAGATTGCCTGTCATCTTGAAGGAGAGAATACAATGAAAGGCTTCAGTTTCTTCTGTACCTTGTTTAGTTTATTGTTTTCAATAGATCAAGCTATTTATGATGTTGCTATCACATGCAAAAAAAGATGCTGTGCTCTTAGATTGGAATATGACACCACTGTGTCAGTACTGATGGGAAAGAAGAGGGTAAAAAATTGTATAAATAAAATAGTATAGCTGAGAAACAACCAAAACACTCCCTGTCATTTTATAAATCTGTATAGTATCTAAAATTATTCAAAAGATTTAATTGAAATATAAAATATGATTCTGATAGATCTAGAAAATAGGCTCAAAGGATTACAATGCTAATATGTGTAACAGAGATAGATAGAATAATATATTGACAACTCTCAAATCCATGCCAGAACACCCTTTAATGTGTATGTGCATGTAATATTTCTCCCATCCAAGCACTAGCCAGGTGTGATTCTGCTCAGCTTCTGAGGTCAGGGTGGTGTGATAAAAGACTATACTGAAATATTTGTAACAAGGGTTCAGTTTTTCCATAAACAGGAAATGTGGTTCAACAGGAAAAGGAAAACGTCACCTCTCAACCTTCCTCTTTCAGAGTGTCGAGTAGCTGTGATATGCAGAGTCGCTAGTTAAAAGTCCGAAAGTTGATGCCATCTTTGAAGATTGCCTAATCTCCCTGGACAAAGCAGACAAGTATTCCAGTGGGGAAATGTTTGCTGAGTTCCTTGATGACAGAATGAACAAGGTGCAATTTGCATATAACTGAAGGACATTTGAACAGGATATTAGGCAACTTCTAAACAAACTTTCTTGAAAAGGAAATTAATTTTTAATATTCACTTTGTGTGTGTGCACGTGTGTGCTCATATGTGTGTGTGCATGCTCAAGGATCTCAGAAGCACTAGATGCTCCAAAGCTGGAGTTATAGGCAGTTGTGGGCAGCCTGATATGGGTGCTGGGAACCAAATAGGCTTCGCTGGCAGAGCAGTACAAATTCTTAACCTCTGAGCCATCACTACAGCCCAGGGAAAAAATAAAGCTTGAGCTGGGTTTCCCTCCTGCTGGATTGTCTCATCAGCCCTCATATGAGGGGATGCACCTAGTCCTATTGCAACTTCTTATGCAATGTTTGGTTCTTATCCCTGGAAGGCCTGCCCTTTTCTGTAGGGAAGAGAAGATGAATGGATCTGGGGAAGAGGAGAGGAATCAGGGGGAGAATGGTAGGAGCAGAGGGTGAAGAAACTCAGTCGGAATGTAATATACGAGAACAATATAGAGAATAAAAGTTAAAAGAAAGAAAACAAAGATATACATGGCAACAAGAGACCCCGAAAGCACTCCAACATGCTGCAAGTGAAATGGAGAAATGGGAGATGATGGGTAAGGCATGGTAGAGGAGGGATGCGGGAACCCAATGGCATTGAGTATTATTCTGCATGGTTTCAGAATTATTCTTTGTCTATAATATGGAAATAACAAGATTTTTAATGAAAAACCACCCTGGAAGATGTGTGGAGAGTAAAAGAAGAGCAATGAATCTGCAGACAGAGGGGGAACTGTAAGATCCTAGGGGAAGAGTCCTGAAGAATTGGCAATGGTTATGATATACAGGGAAAAAGTCATTATATAGGGGCATAGGGACAGTACCATTTATGGGCTTTGGTTGCAAATACTTTACAAGTTAGATGTCTACAGCCACAACCAGCTTTCTGGTTTGTTTGTTTTTTTTAATAAAAACAAGAATAAAATAAAAAGAACTTTTCCCTGGAAAAGAAAACTTAGTATTTTTATTACTTATGAGCACGAAGCATTTTAGCTGGAAATGGTGAAAATCTCCAGCAACGCGTGGCATACATACATTGAATAATTGAGAACTGATGGTTTCCATGACTCCAGAGAATAGACGCTGCACATTTAAGTAAAGAGAATATATAGAGAGTAGGAAGCAAAGCCTTAAGAAAGGGCTTACAGCTCTGGAAAATGGGAATTAGCTTATCAAAGGATGCAGCAATTCCACTCTTAGGTATATACCCAAATGACCCACATCCATGCAACAAAGACATGTGCTCAACTATGTTCATAGCAGCATTAGTTGTAATAGCAAGAACCTGGAAGCAACCTAGATGTCCCTCAACTGAAGAATGGATAAAGAAGATGTGGCACATTTACACAATGGAATACTACTCTGCAGAAAAATATAACAGAATCTTGAAATTTGCAGGCAAGTGGATGGAACTTGGAAAAAAAAAAACATCCTGAATGAGGTAACCCAGTCACAAAAAGAGAAACAGGTTATGCACTCGTTCATATATGGATTTTCGACGTAGAGCAAAGGATCACCAGACTACAATATACACCACCAGACGAACTGGGATACAAGGTGTATTCTAAGAGATTCATATATGGTCCCTCACAAAAGGGGGAAGGGACAAGTACCCCCAGAGCACATGGGAAATGGGGGCAGTGAATGGAGAGAGAACTAGAAGAAAGAGAAGGGGAGGAGAGGAAAACACATGTGACTAGATAGGTTGAGTCAGAGGGAGAGGGGGGCATAAAAGAAGGAGCCATTATTGGTTTGAAGAGAAAACTGAACCTAAAGAAAGGTCTAGAGAACTACATGACTGATTCCAACTAATAATTCAAGCAACCATGGAAAGGCTACCATAAATGCCCTTCCCTGATAGTGAGATCATCAACTAAATTATCCACCATCATGGAGCCCTCATCTAGTACCTGTTGGGAACAGAAGTAAACACCCATAACCAAACACTGAGTCGAACTAGAATCCAGATGCAGAGAGAGGGGACAAGACCAGGTTGCAGAAACTCACAAAGACAGCTGACCTGAACAAGGAGGAGCTTGGGCCACCCAGACTGATGGCTTGGAACCCAGCAAGGGACTGACTCAGACCCCCTGAATATGGGTCTCAGCTAGAAGGACTGAGCAGTCTGGGAGACCTCAGACAGTAGAACCAGGATGTATTCCTGGTGCACAAAAGAACCTTGCAGACACATCCCCCATGGAGGGATACCCCCTTAACCTAGAGACAGGAGAGAAGTCCTAGTCCCTACTTCAAATGACTTGACAGATTTACATGACACCACCTGGATAGCATAGCCCTACAAGTGGAATGGGGGGGGGATGGGATGGAAGGGTGGCCAGGGTGCATGTCACAGGGGAAAGAGGGTAAGAGAGAGGGAGGGAGGGAGGGAGGGAGGGAGGGGGGGACAGATGAAAACAGAGGAAACTGGGATCCACATGTAAAATTTTTAAATTATATTATTAATAAAAAAAGAAGAAAAAAATGCTGGTGGATTAATTCAATATATATTTAAAATGCTTTTACTTCAAAATTTAAGCCTAAAGACAAGTTCCTGGGGAAAAGGATTTCTAATTTTGTTTCCGCAGAAAATGAAAAGCTCTGGATCCCTTCCAGAATATTGTGGTTTGATCGAGCAAGACCCCTTGAAGCAACGTCAATGAGACAATGCAGCCTTGCAGACTACAGCCTGGATTTCTGTGTCTTCTTATGATTCCCCCAAGACAGCTCCCCCTACCAGCAGGAAGCAGTTTGGAAAGAATGACGCCCAAATTCCAAAATATTGTTTATAAATGTTTGTTTTCATTTAAAAAAAGGCATGTATAATTATGTCCAGTATAAAATAAATAAATGTTTTAAAAAAATAACACAGCCTAGGAAAATTTTTGAGAGAGATCTTTTATAAATTTTAATTTAAATCATTTATGGTAATGTTTAGGAAAATAAAAGGTCCATGGTGAAATAAAAACAGCAATATAATTCAGAGTGAGAAGTTACATTTCTGACCTTGTTCTGCTGCCTGATTCCACGGGCCGTCATGGCATTTTGGATGAGTGTATCTGGGTAAGTATGTGTTTTTAGCCTGGAATTGGAAAATGAATGCCACAATTTTTTTCATATTCCTTATTCACATTGTATAAGTAAGATTCCTGCAGGTATAACATATCAGAGATAATTAGCATATAAAGAAAAAATCAGCTTGGATCACAGTTTTGGAGATTTCAGTGCCTGCATTGGAACCTGTGGTTAGGCAGCAGGTTACATTTGTCAAAGCTGCATTTGACAGAGTGAATCTGGTGACCTCATGGACAGAAGGACAAGTGAGAATCGAGGCTGGGATCCTACTGTCCTGTTCAAGGGTACAGTCCCAAGTCACCCAAAGACCTCCTGATAGATTACATCTTCTAAATATTTCACCACCTCTTGAAGTTATTTAGAAGAATAATCTTTAACACTGAAGATCCAAAACTATGAAGTCCAGCTTCTTCACATAAAGGAATAATACATTTCAAGAAAACAGAATATGTGGTTACCTTTTAAAAATGTTTGTTCTCTCTTTTTTCCTTGTTATACTTACTTTTAAATTTCTTCCAAAGAAATATGCATTGCTTTTTATCCTGAAAAATGGATAGCATGTGAAAATATAATTCACATAGCTTAGAGTGATATCAATAATGGTAAATTTGGTCAACTGTGAACACTGCCAGGTAATATGGAGACATATATAATCTGTAAATCTATTTCTTATGTGACTATTAAACATTTTTTAAACTAAAAAAACCAACAACAACAAAGGAAAGTGCTTATGGAGTCTTAGGGGGAAAGAGCTGGAAAAGGGACTCAGAAGAGTGGGATGTCCTGAGAATCAGGAGGGAGAAATGTCTAGCCTTGTGAAAACCACTTTGTGGCATACAAAGTAGTAGCTGAGCCTGGGGTAGAAGGCTGAATACAAAAGTGTTCAGTAATCATTTGAAGTAGAAAACTGTAGAAGGGGTTAATAATATGAACTTTAGTGCAGTCTTTAGATTACTGATAAATGTTAAATCAGAGACGTTATGTGGGACTGTCACTGTCACCAGCTTTTCCTTTATGAGAGAAGCTTCATATACTGAGGAGAGTTGAGGCTTCGTTGTGCGTATGAGCTGATGTATCTCTGTGTCTCTTGTGCCTTTTGGCCCTGCATTTATCTTATTGTATTATATTTTATTATTGCCTTTTAGGTGCCCGTTTATTTTCTAACAAGACATAGAAAGGTTATGGATCCTGATGGGAGGAAAGGTGGGAAAGAACTGGGAGGAGGAGGAATAGGGAAAGTGGTAATCACAATACATTATATGGAAAAAAATCTATTTTCAATAAAAGAAAAAAAGTTTATCTGTGAATTAGCACTGTAATAATTATTATAATACAGTTAAGCCTTTTGAGGTCTTCCTGTGTACCAGCTCCACACCACATGTAGCAACTAAACCATCAAATCATGAAACTCCTTTTAAGTATCATTATTCTTACTTAATAATGATAAATCCTAGACCTCTAAAGATTACACTGTGTGTCCCAAGTCCCCTAGTTAATAATTTATGTTGTCTTAATTGCTATTCCAATGCCCATACATGGATGGGGAATTTTAGGTCTCAAAATAAAGAGAAACAAACCAAAGGGAGGCAGGTTTCTTTAATTTGTAAAAATGTGACTGGTCATAAGTATTTACAAATAAAAAGAATCTGGTTGAAAGGGAATGGTTAAACTCACAGAAATTAGAAAAATAATCCAAGATAAAACCAGAGGCTACAGGGCCTACTGTATAGTTCAGGAGACTGCCTATTAGTAAATGATTATATTATATCTTCCAGGGTAGCAGGATTGAGACTATCTAATTACAATCACTGCTATGTTAAAGCTTCAACATCTCTTTTTAAAAGGACCACATTACAATATTTCCCCCAAAAGTTTCACTTTTGATTGCTGCAAAACAATTTGAAACAGGAGGATTTGAAACATTGAATGGAATTGTGCAGTTCAAACAGTGGTCCAAGCAGTCAGGTGTAGCTCTGCATGTGTGTGTACTCCCACACATCTCACAGAGACAGATCAGGAGCCAAGCTGACCTGTTCCCAGTCCCTGTAGTTGTGGTTTCTATTTAACCTGCTTACAGGTGTCCTCTTTGTTGGCATTCCATCTAAGTCTTAATCTCCCTCTCACGATCAGTATCCCCACCCCATGATGCATTTCCATATCCAGAGTGTAATGTCTTTTCTCTCTCACACACAAATGTATTTGAATTCTTCCTAAATTAAAGAGGTGCGGCTCTTACTAAACATTGCTTTAACAACCTGTGTCCAAGACCAGGTCCCCAAGTACAGGAATCAACAGTAAACACTTCTGATGGTAGCCCTGCTCACATTGTATAGTGAAGCATTGTGGATTGAGACAGTATCCCACCTGAACTTGAAGTTTTCAATTTGTGAAATAAGGATAATATTAGTCAGTTATAATACAGTTTGTAGATTAAAGAATGTGTTATATTTAGAGATGTAGGAACTGTGAAGAGCCTTATTGTCATATTATTCTATCTTATCATTCTCAAGTTTACATTATTTTTCTTTCCTAACTTTTTTTTCTCTTCACCAACCATCAAATCCAGGACCTTGAGCGAGCCTGCTACCAAGCACACTACCACTAAACGACAACCCAAATACCCTCAGTATCTTTTTATTTCCCTTTGGTTGTTCCTCTGTTTTCTTTTCTCCCCATTTAAAACAAACCAAAAAGACAGCCATGTTTTCAATTTTCCTTTTCTTTGCCTCTTGTTCTGGCCTTTAGAAGGAAAATTCTGAGTAGTCAGTCTTCAATCATACACTGTCTTCTGCCACATCTGGCACTTCACCAAAATAGAATCTTCTTTAGACTTCAGTAAAAGGCGGGTGACATAAGAGGTCCTTGTTGGATTAATGAATGGGTAGGGATTGTGTGTTTACACGTTCATTTTTAAACACTTGAGTAAACTATATCTTGATTATAAAATCAATAAGCTAAGCCACACATTTGGTTTATACAAATGAAAACACAAAATGGCTTATTATATCAATATCTGTAAATTTAGATGTCAGCAAAGGCAGAACAAAGATCATCTCTGTAATGGCCCAGCATTTTACACTTTGCTAGTTACATTGATTTGGTTCAGCCTGTCAGTTAGTGCTGGATCTAGAGGAGAGGAAGGACATGGATAAATGAGACCACAGAAGAGGAAAAAGGGAAAGAATCTTCCGTCTACAGCCTGATATTATTGGCATTTTTTTTTATCAGCATCCATCCAAAACCAAGCTAACCCCATTGTTACCATTCCAGTTGATTATCACATTATTCATTAAAATTCACTTATTCTTTAAGAATATATAGCAAATGATTCTGGCTTTCAACAAAACAATTAGTTACCAGAATCCTACTTAACTGTTGTGTTTAATGATTTTGTTTCAGTATACCATGGATTTTCATTTTTTCATCATACCAAAAGAAAAGTGTAAAGTAAGTCCTTAAAGAACTCTGAAGGAATTTTGGTGGTATCTGTGGCTCACCTTTCTTCTGATACACCCCAGAAGGCTACATTCTTAGGCAACACCCATATTATTCCATTCCTGGAATGGATGACAGACACATTGGCAAGTGCAATGACTTGGGAGGAAATCTCATCCAACACCAATAATTCTTCCACCAATTTAGTTGACCAAACAAATTGACAACACATGAGTTATCCTCAGGAGAGAGTGCTCAAAATGTGGTTAGATTGATTGATTAAATCACATGCCATTTAGTATTGAGTGCCTATCTGTGGCTTATGCAAGCCGAGTAGGCAAAAGAATCAATCTGGAAAAAAAAATCAAATAATAAGTCATAGTATCTGTGTATAATTAGTATAGAGAGGATAGAGAAGGTGGGGAGCTAGGAAATATGATCACTGGAATTGTTCCAGAGGTAGTTTCTATAGCAAAGTAAGGGGGAAATGCCCCTACTGGAAAACTTGGCATGTGGCACAGAATCATACAATGTGTAAAAGGTGTAGCCAGGGTCATATGTGGAAGGTGAAACCAAGGTCAAAGACCCATCTTCCAGAGAAATAACACAGCATGCTCAGTCTCAAAATTTGAAAACCTTTATCCAAAGCAGCTTGCCATGCAGACAGTGAAACAGCAGCTTTGTAACTGCAAGGTCAGTGTTAAGACTCATTAAGCATGTGGTAAAGAGGAGGGGAGGGAGAATGAGGACATGAGGGAATTGGATGGTCAAGTTGGGAGAGGGATGGAGTGGGAGCGTAATGAAAGGATAGCTTCATAGAAGAGCCGTTACGGGGTCAGGAAGAAACTTGGCGCTAAGGAAACTCCCAGAAATAAAAACATATTGTAATAAAATAAAAGACTCATTAAGCAGACTTAATATGTCTGTGTGGAATTAAGAGAGAGAATCTGAAATTGTGTGGTAAAAAGAAAACTTGAAATCAAGATTTTGAAAATTTTCTAGAATGGCATTTCACACAGCCTTCATACCGAGGAAAAATCCCTGGGCATCTGTTGTTCAGAGTTTTACCATGTCATAAAAGGAAGTATTTGTTCACTACATACTTACATATAATGCCACATGGACATAGACATAGCTCTTGTTCCAGTGGCAGTGGATGCAGTGGACACTTCATGAAGATTACTCTGCCTTGCCCATCATCTCCTCAACTTGCAGGATGCTTGTCAATGTATCAGTTGCTCAATGAACTGCATTGTGAATAAAGTGATAACATTGCAGCCATTTTATCATCACCATTTTCTAGCCAAGAAACCCAATTTTAGCACGCTTTACACGTGTGCCCACATGACTTTAAAACAAGCTCCCTCATTTGAGATGGCAAGTGAATGGCAGAATCACAGGTAATAATGAACCCAAAGACTATCTCCTCCAACATACAGTTCTGTAGCACAAGAAATGATCCTGTCAGTCTGTTTGTCTTTATGCAAGAAGGAAAAATAATTTCTCCTTTCTTACCATATATATTCCCCAGCTGTATTATTTAAAAAAAAAAAAAAAACCAAGCACAACTCAAGAAAAATTTAAAAAGCACCAAAGCTCATAGGGAGGGGATGCATTAGTATGTTCCTTTTTGGTCCTTGCAGTGATCTGAGATCTGTATCAATAGCTGCACTTGTGTACAGCTTAAACCCATGGCAAAAGAGAAAAGTAAAGCATGTCCTCTCCTGCCTCCCTTTAAAAGTCACAGGCTCCCTGCAGTCCCAATGAAGTTAGCATGTGTTTTACGTTCATCGAAATCCTGAGTTTTACAGAAGTCAATGGCTAGTGTGTTCTCTGCTTTTCCTTTTTCTTCTTCTTAGCAGTGCAGAAGAATACATCAAAATTGTTTGTTTTCTGATTTGCAGATAGTTTTTAATGCAATATGGACACTCAAAAGAAAACATAGCAATAGATTATGGTTTTTAAGAAGCTTTAGATAACACAGCCATGGTTGTATGGTGTGTGTGTTTGTGTGTGTGTGTGTGTGTGTGTGTGTGAGAGAGAGAGAGAGAGAGAGAGAGAGAGAGAGAGAGAGAGAGAGAGAGAGAGAGAGAGAGAGAGAGAGAGAGAGAGAGAGAGCATGATATGACCCTGGCTAGCTCAGTGAGGTCTTCTTGGGTGGATAGGCTGACCTCAGAGTCTATTTGATGTGTCTCTCCTGATCTAAGTGTTTGCATAGCCAAATCCACTGGGTTCTTCTCGCAAACCATAGTGTTGAAGGTCTGTTCCAAGTAGCAGTTTGACCCTCACCTCTGTTGAGCTTCATTGCCAATTATTTTATGTTTGCAGTATTATAATAAACATAAAAAATAACAGTACTTGGCAGAATGTTAATGTTACTATTTTTATTGGGTCAATGGAGGAATTTTCTATATTAATCACACAATATATCTTTACAGCACTAATTGGGCAGGGAAAAGTTTAATATATAATAAGGCTCATCTTTTTGAAACTTTAGTCTTTCTTTGATAATGTTTCCCATCATTTTACTGTGGCATATTTTATTACCTATTAGCTTTATTATTCTATAATTACCTCGGCTGAGAGACTCGGATTTCCCTGGAATCTTTCTTTGTCTATTATTCTTCTTTATAAAACTTCACAAATAACACAAAAGTACTCAATACTTTTTGTGCTGGTTGGATAAATTAATGACTATCAAGTACAAACCAATACATGCTTTTCTGGGGTGCCATATAAACTAACAACATGGAGGATTCATGGAAAACTAAAAATAGTTCTATGAGCAGAACATGTAATTTAAAAAGTAGTATAGTCTTTACTTGTGGCTTTTATATGCACTCAATTAAATTTGGATCCTTTGCAGTTTGTAAGATGTCATATCAACTACTCACATAGTGAATTCTTTCTTCTAATGGTCAGTCTGAGGTGTCTTGTCCCTTTTTGAGTGAAGCTGTTCAACTTCTTATGATTTTAAAGAGCAATAGCCCCATAACTGAAAACTTCCAGGGTACACAATTCAAGTTTCTCTGAGTAGCCAATTTGAACCAGAAATTGGTACCCAATCACAGCCTCTTCAGGCTAAACATTGTGAACCCAGAAGACACACTGATAATTTACCCTTCGTATTCATGTGGCAAATAAATGCCACTTCCTATGTGACAGGTACTAATGTAAGAGCTGAGAATACAGACTAAACGTTTGTGCTTTCTAAGTTCAGTCTTTGACAGCAACAGTGATTTATTCCACATCCCTTTCTGTAGTTTATTTCATGTAACAATTCAACTCCTTTGAGTGGACACTGACACATTTCCAGATGGGAAAACAGGGCACTGACTACAGAAACAACCTTGCATGGGTTCTGTACCTCCTGAGTCAGGATCCTATCTCAAACTGCTACCAGAATATTCCTATTGAACTTCCATTATGCCCCTCAATTAATCAAAAATGGATGTGAAAACAAATTTTTACTTTGCCCAAACTCTGAGCATATCACCTTTTAGAGAGAGCTCACTAACTCTGAAACTCACTCATAGCTTCCTTCAAAACAGATGTCTATACTTGCTAACCAAAAAAAAAAAAAAAACAAAAACAAACAAACAAAAAAAAAAACAAAAAAAGGGCCACTTTCTTTTCCAAAGACCTTTTTTTTTTTTTTTAAATCATTGCTACTCTGTCAACATGTTGCTGAAGAAAATGGAAATTCTTACCTTACAAAAGAGGAGCATACTTTCCAGAATATTGTGGTGATTAAAATGATTAGAGAAACCAAATGCCAAGGGTTGTCTAACTACTTGACAGGCTTCTAAGACACAATGTACATGAAGGAAAATGGAATTACATTGAACTACCAACATATACTTCTTATATATGATATGCAAATAGTAGCTGAATGACAGCATAAATGTGGGTCATCAAAAGTAAATGCTAACACTACAATCTCAGTATAGATAATGGGTTCTGGGTATACAAACATGTATTTCATCTGAATGTAAAAAACTTGAAAAGCTCTTATTTAAAACCAAGAATTTAACTTGGTTTTGGAATGTTATTAAGCTTTGAGAATCATTGTGTCTCTTATTTCCCATTTTTCTTCCCCACCACTCTCCATCAACAGAGGAGCTGCTGACTTGATCCTTTGCTTATTTCCGGCATTATTTTTCTCCTATTTACACCTCAATACTGAGATAAATGTTTTCTTTCAGAATCCCATGGCCCTTCCAGATACACTTATTTTTCTGTGTGTTATGTATGGTGAGTGGTTGGTGTATAATCCTGTATGTGAGAGTGCAGAAACCTACGTTTGTATATGCAGAAGCCAAAGAGAGACTTGGAGTCTCTTCCTCTACCATTCTCTTCCTCATTCCTCAGAGGGTCTCTCACTAACGCTGACATTTTCCAGGTTGGCTAGGTTCAGCTCTCAAGTCCTCCAGTTTGTGGTTACAGGCTGGAGTTATAGGTAAGTTTGGGGGTTTCATGTAGCATATTTATGATATGCTTTTCTACATGAGTGCTGGGAGTTCAAATATACATTTCTATAGTAAGAACTCATGCCCATTGCACCACTGTCCTCACCCAGACCCCCCTAAAGTGTTCATTCCCATGACCATTATCATCTACCATTATCAACAGCTTTTTCTTAGCTATTTTTATTAGAAAATAATTTTCTATTTCATTTCAAATTATCTTCAATGACAGAATTTTAAGGCACCAAATAATACTTCTAAGGCACTTGAAATGGCCCCATCAAAATAACCAAACAAACAAAACCCAACTTGTATTTCCTACTTCAGAGAAGGAGGGAAATGATTTATATTGCACAAACTATCTCTTGAAAGATGCACGTGTTCCTCTTAAATTCTCTAAATTGCTTCAGGTTTCTTTCTCCATGCAAAACACTCACTGAGAAAGCAAAACTAAGCATTTTCAAACTGGCATCTGTGTGAACAAAGCCTTAATGTAGTTTATAGGCCTGAGCCCAAGGGGCATTGTCTCAGATGCCTCTAGAATGAAATGGAATTAGCAATTACACAGATCTTCTCCACTAGAGTTGCATTAAAAATAATTTAGCATACTTGTTACATATACTTTAATCATATTATCCCAAAAGTAACCAGCCACTGATCTCAGAGGTCAGTATATAATTACAAGAAAAGTGCAAAGGGGAATATAGTCCTAGACATTGGAATGGAATGTTGCCCTGTAATTCATCTCCCCTCTCTTCCTTTCCTATGCAGTCTGTTGGCAGAAGTCATCTTCTCCTCTTCTTACAAAGTATGAAGACAAAAAGCATTATCAAATTGGTGAACTGCTCAAAAATATTTAAATGAAGAGCTGACATCACATAGAAAGATAACCTCATCTCTCAAGCATCTCGGTGTTATTGCTTTTAAATCTGGCATGCAGTTCATGAAGAGCTATGTAGGAATATTCAGTCTACCCCTGGAAGAAAAATCTTAATTAGCCATGGACATGTATATTTAACTCGTGACCTTTGCCTAAAATCCAGAAAAAATATGCAATATTTAACACTCTTTTTTCCATGTTTCCATATAAAAACATTCTTCATCTTCACAGGTTTTCTTAGGACAATACTTTCTGTTTTTTGAGTGTAGTGGATCATTTTTCTGCTATCCGTTTAGGCATCTATCTGAGCCATTTGTCTTTTTGTGTCATAAATGTCTAGTCTTCTTTTCCCAAAAATAGTGTATTTTCCACCAATATCTATAATGTTATATTTCTAAAAAAAACTATTTTGTTTGCTTAGTAAAGTAGGTCATTGATAGATGCATAGAGCATCAGATAAAAATCATACAAAAATCTAGACAGCAGGTTAGGTAGGGATAATCACATGAAATGAAAATTAGGACTTTTAGTAGAATGCTTTCTTTTTCTAACAGCAAGAGAGAACACCCCAGTGGATTATTGTGTTTTCATGTAGTTGTAACTTTGTCTCATCTCTTGAGTCCAATGCTTTGAATATAGAAACAGCAGTAGGGTGGCCATTGCCTCACACTGCCCATAAACAAATGTTTGTGCCTTTTGCAATACACTTCAGTGTATAATAATGGAGATCACCCACTTTTTTTATATGAAGGCATAGACTATACAGCTTTCTAACACATCTTGCAATGTCACTTTGGCTCTATTTTTGTGTCCTTTAGAGTACCTGGCAGCTTGTTGCTCTGTGTGTCTCTATTTTTGTCTGTCCCATATCAGTGTGAGTCATCTTAATGTTTTTAGCTTCAATGAATCATTGTTTGTCAACCTTGCTTCTTACCATGGCCCAAACATTAGCAGAGAGCTCTCATTCACACCTATACCCTTATTGTTTGCATATACAATGCCCCAAGGGGCCATCATGACTTCACGACAGGGCCCTTGTTTAGGTGTTGTAAATGAGTATAACACTGGTTGGTTTGTATAGTTCTACCCTTAATTTTCTCAGCATTTTTTATCAACTATCTTTCCTCTTAGCTCAGAGACTCTGTTCACCCTGACTAATTTTTTTTTTTTACTCTGTGTACTTATTAATGGGCTTCCCTGCCTACTTCCTACATGTTGTCTTAAACAAGTGTGTATTTACTGGAGTCCCTCTGTCCATTAACACAGCCAGTCTTCATCTATGCAGGTAATAAATGTATGTTTTTCTCAGTGCTGGAATTGAACCCAAGGCCCTCTACATGCTAGGCAAGTACTGTATTACTAAGCTCTATCCAGAGTTCATAAATTCTATTGGTACCATTGCCTATCTTGTCTGAATTATTATCTTCACTTTCAGCATTTATTTTTTCGAGAGTATGGTTATTCCAGCATAGTTTTACTCCACATGCTATACTATTAATATAATAACTACAGTAACTTTTCAACACCAGAGACCAATTTTTCAGCTTCTCTCTGTAGATTTTCCGGGTTACCCTCCCTGAGTGTTGTACATTACCCCTAAGCTGTGCTTTTAAAGAATTCATAATAAATACCACAAAACATACTAATATTTTGGTTTTCTATTTTCTCCTAAACTCCCTAATTTAATTTACAGCCTATTACCTGTTTCTTTTTCTTTTTCAGGAAAATCCTAAAAATTGCAGGTGTGTTACAAAATAATTTAAATAATCAAATGGTTAAGTGTATTTTGAAGTTTTTTGGTCCCTTTTCTATTTCCAGAAGGGCTGTATGTTCTGTCTTACCTTTAAGTATTTCCACTATCTGTATTGGTTTTCACTATTATTTTTAACGAGTCCTATGCTGTCTATCTATAAACAGTCTCTAAAAATAAACAAACATTTGCCTCAGGGAAAATGAGCTTAAATACAAAACTCCACCACACTTTTCAGGATTTTTTCATGATGCTTTTTTGGTAAAATTTCTTACTTTTTAAAGTTTGTATCCCCAAGGAATGTATCTGAGCTGGGCATTGGTGGCACATGCCTCTAATCCCAGCACTTGGGAGGCAGAGGCAGGCAGAGCTCTGTGAGTTCTAGGCCAGTCTGGTCTACAGAGCTAGTTCAGGACAGGTTCTAAAGCAATACAGAGAAACTCTGCCTTGAAAAAACAAAAAACCAAACCAAACAAACAAACAATAAAACAAAAGAATGTAACTGCGGCTTGTGAGTCTGTGGATTTGTGTTTGAAAAAGGACATGTAATGTCTCAATTTCTGTACAAGTAGTACCACATGTATGACAACTACTTAAATTTATTCATTTCTGACAGCCGCTTTATAGCTAACTTCTATTAGTATTCCCATTTAACACCTAAGTAAGTAAAGACACAGAGATGCCACATGCAGTCGTAAGAAGTAAAAAAAAAGACAGATGAAGAAATCTGAGGCTTGTGCCTACAGTCTTTGGCTCTAGAATTTGACTCTTTAGCTTTTCTGTAGTAAGATATAGTGTGGCCTGATTTCCTCTCTGGGTCTCCTAAAGCGTCTTCATTTTCATTGGTGGTAATGCTTTCTTCTCCGGATCTCCTAAAGGACCTTCATTTGCAGTAGTGGTAATGTTCCCCTATAAAGCTCTGCTGTTCACTCTGAGCCTTAACATAAAGGCTGGAAAATGTGTGAAATAGTGTAACCACAATCACACATGAGCCAAAGCACACAAGCAAAGTTCAAAGGGTTGAAAGACATAACCTCCTTCATGCTGATTGTAAAATATTCTGAAGTGGATTAAGGTGTATTGAAGACCATAAATCATAGCTTCTTCTTTCTGTTTTTAGTTCCATAGACTCTGGTCTCTTTTTCTTCCCATGACAGATCTCCTGAGCTTTTTCCCATGTGCAGTTCACAGAGACATTGGAGCCAAAGGTGATGGGTGGGGCTGTAGTCTGGAGACAGCTGTCAACAGGGCCTGGACCAGCTAGCTGCCAGCAATGCCAGCTAGCTCTAGGTGTAGCTCATTCAGCTGTGGGCACTGCCTTGTAGGCAGAGCAAGAAACAATCAGGAATTCATCAAAGAAAGGCATAAAAACTTTGAACTAGCAAGGTGCAGCCCTATACTTAAGGTCGTGTAGCTCAGAGCGACGGGGGCACATCAGTTTCCATGGCACAGGATCACCACACTTGGGAAAAGTTAAGCTCAAGCAGGCCTCAGCAGCGACTTAGACATCAGCCAGAAATCATCTTTCACACAGCACCTGTCTTAAGTGGTAAGGAGCTTTACATGTGTTTTATTTATAATCTTTAACAATGAAGAAGATGTGCATGACAAGGGAGTTCTACATAATTGGAGGTTAATGCGATCGATAAAATTGCGGTGATTTCAGTACGGCAGCCTAAGAAATATAAATATAAATACTCTAACAAATGAACTATGCTTGCTAATTTGAATAAGGGAATTAGGTATTTGAAGAAGAAACAAGAGTCGATGATGCAAGCCCGAAATGATATGCCATAGTTTTTAATGAGACAGTTTTTGTTGTAACTTTACTGGCTGAGGTCTCATGGACATGTTCAAAGCCTGCATGAGAAAGTTGAAGCTGCTCTCTACCGGTTCGGAGACTGCTCTGTGCTGCAAGGATAAGCACTGTTCTTCAGAGCTCTGGCAGGAAAGAAAAGATGAGGCGGCAAAAGAAATTATTTAATTGCTAGTTTGAAGCAGAATTCAATTTGGAAAATAAACTTTTATTGTTTTTCCTATTATTTCTCAGTACAAAGCAACAAAAAGATATTACTAGATGCCTTTAATGCCATGCCTGTGATTTTACTTACAAAAATAATTTGATACATATTCAGGATGTGCTATTTAAAAAGTAATCCTGAATCTTAAAATTTGAAGAGAAGTAACAAATTAGGTACAATTTATTTCATTATTTAAGCTTAAAGCAACTGGAAAATTAAAATGATGGCAGGCTACATAGTATATTCCTCCCCTTATAAAATCATGAAAAAGATTTTGTCTCTGCCTTGCCTACTCTTACCATATATAGAAAATTTACTACTGCTAAATATTTCTTTTATGGCCACATTTTAGTAGTTTACATGTAAAGGACCTATCACTCTTACAAGGTAAAATCTTTAATCATAATATTGTTAAAAAATGATCAGAAATTTTGAAGCAAATTTACAACTAATTGAAAGTAGTGAAATATTGAAAGTAAGATGAAATATTGTCAAGAGTTAATACAGAGATCAGCAGCCTAAATATATGAACACAGTAAAAATGATAGCCTAATATCAAAGTATCCTTAAGAATAAACTATTATTATCATTGTTATTATCACTATTATTGTTTTTATTATGAGTCTTTTCCACATCCAGGATCTAAATGAGCATTGACAACTGAACATGAACCGTATCCGTTTGAGTTTTGTCACAGTTAACAAGCCAAATTGATACAGATCAAAAACACCTTTTTCATGTCGGAAATAGAGCTTGGTTGTCAAAAAAGCATAGTGATGAGTGACCATGGGGAGCCATCCAGCAATAATCAATCGTCAATCAGTCATGGAAAGTGCTAACTCTGCTCTCACAGGCGCCTCTTCTTTACTCTCTGTATACCAACCTCAAAGGAGAGAGAGAGAGAGAGAGAGAGAGAGAGAGAGAGAGAGAGAGAGAGAGAGAGAGAGAGCTGAGGGCCCTAGCCATGAATAAAGCATAGTCTATCTCTGCACAGTGCACCGAGAACAGGGAAGTAACCTAAATTGGGTTTAGAAGCAAATTTTGTTTTCTGCTTTGGATTTTTTTTTTCCATTTAAAAATGTAGTTATTTCTTTAAATGACCTTAGAAATAACAAAAACGACGCTAATCTGTTTTCTTACAAACTGGAAACTCAACATTTCATAAGCCAGAGATGTAGATGGTATAATAGGAACTGATGCCTCTACCCAGACATGTTTCTATAGATGTAAATGTGAGGGCTTTGCTCCGTGGGGATGTGGCAAGTGGAGAGATGGCAATAGCCCAAGAATATTCAGAGATTAATCATAATGTTAATTTCAGATAAGAGCAGAAGAGTGAAATCGGTGTGATCACAGATTCGAGTTCAAACACAAAATACGTCAGAGCTTTGAAAGGCAGGGGTGTGTTCCGGGGGTTATAATTCTGTCCTCTTGAAATCTATACAGACTCATATTGAATCCCAACAAGAAAGAAACACATTCACAGCTTCCCATCTGCCTGCCAGGTCCGAAGCCTGTGTATTCTCTTCTTCTTACCGTGGCACCCACCCTGCCCCCTTCGGCAGAGTGCATGCTTAGGGGAGGCAGGCAAGCTGGCAAGAGAAACGATTCTGAATGTATTTTTCAGAGTGAAAAAACAGGTTTGCCGAAATAGTTGGACTTTATGAAAGGGGGCAACAGCTGTATTTGGTTTATAATAAATCTTTCACAAATCAGTAAAAGCAAATAGACAGCACAACTGCCGCCTATAAAAACGGAAAATATTAAACAACGGGCAGCAAAGTTGTTAAACTTTCCCACAGACAAGGCAGGTTTGGGGTGGGGGAATAAAAACATCTAGAAAAGCCACACATGCAACTCACATGAAAAAGTGAACCAAATCACATCCGAAGACGAGGAAGAAACGTTGCTGATTAGAGGGGAAATCCTGTTAAGGTGACTTTTCTGGGCATCAGGATGGTGTCGGCAGCAGTTTCCTGCTCCTATTACTGAATGTTAGTGCAGAATAATTACTTGCTTGCCAAAAATGACAGGACATTGACCCTGCAGACTTATTGAATTCTCATTGCTTGCCTCCAGGCCATGTCGGGGGTTATTCAATTTTGCCTGAGGAGGACAATCTATTATGAGAGATGAGTCAAGAAGGCCTCCTTCTTGATTGCCCACCAAAACCATTATCGCGGCACAGAGAGGGTATCGGCAGGCAGTGGACAGACAAGACAACACTGATCTCGATTACCCAGGGACAAGATACAATTTACATTACTTGAAGCCACAGGACAGAGGGCAATCAGCCCTGGGAATAGGGCGGCAGCCCTGGAGTGAACAGGTATTAACAACAGAACAGCAACGGAGCCACTTGCTTATGCTAGACGTGACCTTTAGTCCTACAGGCTAGTAACTGATTGGTTTGATCTGTAATTATGTAAATAATTTTACACTGATGCGCAGAATTGTTCTTATGGGCTAGAAGGCGTCGCATCCTAAAATTTAAGCAACTTTGGATCCTTTTTTAATTTTACCCGATCAGGTAGAGTTTTGTTTTGTTTTGTTTTTTCCATGAGGCAATTTCAAAGCAATAGTAGTTGTTTTTGACCCAGGGTACTTGTTGCAACCAAAATTACTTTCCAGCTAGGAGAAAACAGCCCCAGTTTTGCAGCTGTCATTTTTTTTCTTCACAATTCTGGATAATGAGTGAATGAATCCTTTAAGCAAAGGCCCCAGAGTGCAGTGTGTTGAGAGTGATGCTGTAAAATTTTGATTTGAGGCTCTGCTCGATAAGTCAATTTTACAGGGCTAATGATAACGTATAAGGATGTCCGGTAATGCTGCTGTTTAGGCTTGATCGTTAGCTAAACCTACTGGATCCCAATATCCTGTTAAACTATTCTACTAAATTGGAAAATCGTACACTATTTTTATTTCAGTCGATGAGAAATGCTTTATTACATGTTTTAAAAACTGATTTAATTGAGAAAAAGAAATGCTCTCTCTTTTCTCTGGATTATAAAGGTCAGGGACTGTGGTATGGGTTCTAAATATAATGATATGTTCAATTTAACATATTGGAATAATATTATGCTCAAAAGACCCAGTAACAGGGAGGATTTTGTAGTCTTGGGAGTTCCTGTCAGCAGGAGATACAATTCCAATAGAAACAGTGGATCACGTTGTCTAGATAATTGTGCAAGAGTCCATGGGAAAGTGCTGAAATATGAAAACCTGCACGTGTTATTTCTGAATTCTCTTGCTATGCCATTAGTATATCTGCAGAAGCTGCAAAGCAAATAACCTCGCATTCCCCAATGAACACTGATTAATTAGGGCACAGAACCACAGTGATCTGTG
This sequence comes from Cricetiscus sungorus, assembly GCA_030556225.1. Classification (NCBI taxonomy): domain Eukaryota; kingdom Metazoa; phylum Chordata; class Mammalia; order Rodentia; family Cricetidae; genus Cricetiscus; species Cricetiscus sungorus. The sequence continues at coordinate 31,190,494 of JANBXA010000141.1, forward strand.
AACAAGCCTCACAAAACAAAAGCTCCCTGTGATTTTGTGTTTGGAGTGTATTCTCAATCAAATTAGCAGTGAAAAGTAATCATATTAAAACACTGTTTTAAAATTGTAATGTGTCAGAAAAAAAGAATAAAAATCAACTTCCTGTGTCTCTCTTAAGTAATCAAAGTGCTTTGTTTGGGTTCAGTCCTAGTTGATACACAAGTTGATATACTACAAATTCATGCTTGGGACTGATGTCGCTGACCTTGAGCACAAAGGAAGAGCAATGCTACCACTAAATACTGTACAAATAGTTACTAAAAATATTGCATCATTTGTTACATAAGGCATTTTTTTGTAAAACGAAGTAACTCGATTTTTATATTAAAATGTGTATGTGCCTTTAAAAGGAATTACTTTGGTCTTGGACTTTAGGTGAAGGGAATGAGGGCCCCAGTGTTAAGCTTGCCAAGGATTGTGTAGCCTAGTGGTCCCCAACAGAGAAAATTGCCAGCTGAGACTCTGGGTCTAGAATTACACTGCATGGCCTGTGCAAATTACAGGAACTCTCTGTGCTTCTGTTTCTTCAGTCATGGGATGAGAATAACATTGGTACCTACTTCAAAAGGTTGCTGAAAGTATTAATTCAAAATAAAACTATTGAGGAGAGATACTACAAATTAGGGGATCAGCAGTATTATTTTTATTGTTAAGTGTAAAGAACAATTTCACTTCCTTGACTGATGAGAGCATGGATTATCTACACTAAAACTCTGAGATGCACTATAAACGAGATATCAAATGTTCAGTTCCATAGAGTCTGGATTTATTTTATGGTGAAATTAATAAACAGTGTGAGGCAAACCTTCACTACTAGTCTTGGGGACAAGGCAGATATCTGTAAATTAAATGTCCGTCATAGGAATTTCCCCCAGCGTCTCACACTTTATGTCTTCCTTTATGCATGTACCTGTGTTCCATTCTTCATAGATTTACCTGAAAGGACACTGTTACTGGGCACTTAACTTCTCAGAGCAACACATTGCTGATACCATCCTTTATGAAATCAACTCCATTCTAGCTGAAAATTCTGGCGCTGGATCCAGACAAACCTGATTCATTTGTTGAATCTGGCACTTACTAGTTAAGCAAGCTTAACAACCACTAAGTTCCTGATGTAACCCTTCTTTAAAATTCCTGTATACGAATAATAACCTCAGTTACACAGTTAAGTATCTAGAACAATCTATTTTAATTGCATATACAGATACCCAACAATGTGCTCTCTAAAACCCTTGCTTTCCAAATCATTTTCTCATTTGCAATTCTAAACACCCTAGTAACAGATCATTTTTGCCTCCAGTATAAATATCCAGTCAACCACTTTAGCATGGATAGACTTTTTCTGTGTTTCTTTGCTTGCTACCATAGAAACAGTATTGTTCTGTGTATATGTTCTTGCCATTTGTCAGATCTTTTCTGTAGAACCAACTACTAGAGGCAAAATATCCTGGATCTAAATATACAGTCATGAAAGAAAAAAATGTGTCATGGTTTGAATAAAGGACAATAGCAATTCACTAACAATTATTCCAGCAATATGTAAGATTCCCTTTTTCACAGTATCAGTTTTATGACTTATAGTGAAATATACCCAGTGAAAACTGTTAACTCTCAGTAGTATATTAGGCCTAGAACCAGATGTGGATAAACTCCTTGTGTGTACTTCTAAGTAGAAGTCACCCACATCAACATAGAAAACAGTCCAGTATGGCTAAGACTTTCTCTTACCTCTTCTCATTTAGTATTCTGTCATTTCAGATAACTCAGTTCTGACTCCTAAACCATAATATTTGCCCCCATATTCTATTAAAATTAATATCAATACAGTATGTGTTCTTTATAAATGTTCCAGCTTGGTGTTTTCAAGATGCATCCAGATGTGAACCAGCATATTATTCTATATACAGACATACCTCAATTTGTTTACATATTTTTGTATGTTTGGAATTTAGTCCCCCACAATTTGGAAAGCAAATATCAAAAGTATGAGCATATGTGTAGATAGATGGGAGAGAGAAACATTTGATGGAGATGAGCCTTCATGCATTAAAATTTCATTTTTAAGTGAAGTTTTATTTTCAACAGGGTAGTAGAAATGCATTTAACTTTCGGAGACACCATTTTTCCAATCTAAAATTAATTTACACACCTAGCAGCAAAATTTAAAGTTCCTGCTTACCCACAGTTTCTCTTGCATTTGATGTCATCAGACTTTTGAGTCTTAGTCTTTTAATGGATTCTGTATCTCACTGTGGATATCATTTGCTTTTGTCTGATAAATAATCATTAAGAATTTTAGAGTATGTTTGCTACTCAATTTGGTATGATTTTTGCAAATAATTCTTCAGCATTTTCAATTAGATTGTATTTGTTTCTGTTGATTTTCTGGAGTCCTTCATATTCTAGAGGATATATATATATCTAGTTTGTAGCTTGCCTGCTCAATCTCATCTTTCAATAACTGTTAAATTATATGAAAAACAGAAGTGTGGTTTTGTGATAGATGTAGACAAAGAAACTGAGAACAAACAACAAAGAATGAGAGTAGGGATTGACTCATAGGCAACACTTTGTGGTATGAGTGCCCACATGATTAAAAAGGCAAGGAAGTCAAATCTGCATTGTTTTACTAACAATCTTTTTCTCCCTCATATGCAAAAATTTTAATTGGAAATTAAAATTCCTCTTTTTCTCATAACTATTGTCCTAAAACTATAAAATTGATGACTTTGTTACATTTTTATGTTCACTTCTCAAAATACGAATGCTGTGTAAGTTCCTACTTTAAAAACCATTTCTTTTATACTCAGCAGATCTTTCCAAGTGATCTGAGATATGATCTTCATCAACGTCTAAGTTAGATATGGTGGTAGACTTTTGATACTGTTTTTATGACCTATTTGGGTTTTGTGCCAGTGACTTTATATGAAAAATTTTAATTTCTGAAGAAAGGAGAAAGATCACCTGGCTTTGAATAGTGTTAGTTAAATGATACTTTATGCAATCCTTATGTTGACCCTGACCAAAATTTTCATCAATGATTAGAGTAGTTAAATAATTAACACAAGTATGCACATGGATTACAAAGCATATTTACTTTATAGTGGGAATGTGATAAACACATGTGCTAGCATAGGAAGGGCAGTTGGCAGGAAGAGAAGGTTTCCTATGAACTTTTTATAATCCTGATTGATCTAAGAAAGGAACTTTTGTTTACAAATAGCATAAGTCAAAACTTTCATCTCTAACTTGTGAATTTTACACCATAGGCACTATTGTAATTCAAAAAACTATAAGATATAGTGTGTATAATAGTCAAATTTCAAAATGAGGACATGAGACATTTTAAAATGGGAATGAACACATTATAAGATGTTGGTTTCCTTAAAGTGTAAACCCAAGTTCACATTGTGTTTTTGGATACCATTCAAAAATAAATCTATTGTTTTACTTGTTCTTGTGATGGGGGATGTATGTATGTATGTATGTATGTATGTATGTATGTATGTATTGTGTGGTAGTTATTGGTTAATGGAAGTGGGGGACAGTGAGCAGAGAGGGAGCTAAGATAAAGAGAAGGGGAGGAGAGGAGAGCATGTGGGACTAGGAAGACTGAGTCAAGGGAGGAATAGACAAAAGGAGAGAGAGAGAGAGAGAGAGAGAGAGAGAGAGAGAGAGAGAGAGAGAGAGAGAGAGAGAGAGAGCATAAGAGGGAGCCATTGTAGGTTTGAAGAGAAAACGGACTCTAGAGAAATGTCCAGAGACCTACAAGGATGACCCCAATTAACAATCTGAGAAACACTGCACTGGAAAGGCTATCATAAATGCCCTTATTTGTTAATGAGATTGATGACTAATTTACCTACCATCATAGAGCCCTCATCCAGTAGCTGATGGAAACAGAAGCAGACACCCACAGCTAGACACTGAGCTGAAATGGAATCCAGATGCAGAGAGGGAGGAAAAGACCAGGCTACAGAAACCAACAGACATCTGACCTAAACAAGGGGAAGTTCATGGACCCCCAGACTGATTTTGGGAAACTAGCATTGGACCGACTCAGAGCCCCTGAACATGGGTCTCAGTTAGAAGGCCTGGGCAGTCTAAGGCACCTCTGACAGTGGAACCAGGATGTATTCCTGGTGCACAAAAGGATTTTGGGAGCACATTGCCCATGGAAGGATATTCCCTTAGCCTAGAGACAGGAGGGAGGGCCTAGTGCCTACTGCAGTTAACAATCTGAGCAACATTGGAAAGGCTATCATAAATGCCCTTCCCTGATAATGAGACTGATGACTAATTTACCTACCATCATAGAGCCCCTGTAGGGACAGATTTTGTTGATCTCTCCTGGAAGGCATCACCCTCCCTTTGGAATGGGGAGGGGGATGGAATGGGAGGGTGGTCAGGGGGAATGAGAGGGGGGATGGAAGGAGGGAGGAAGAACTTGGATTGATATGTAAAATAAGAAAAAAATCCAGTCAAACATTACTAGAATAGTGCTCATAATAGTTTTGAGAGTTTATTTCATTGCTCTTTATTTTTTCAAACAATACCGCCATATGGATGGAAAAATACATACTTTTATATTTCTAATAAGTGGAGAAATTATGGCAAAATATATACACTAAAATTATAAAACTGAAGATATGTAACCTGTTTATATGAATTCAAGAATTCAGAAAAGGTAACTAGCATGTATTTTATATGGCAAAAAAAAAATAGTAATTAAGAGAGAGCTAGCTAATAAGAAGGCTGGGCCATCAGCCTAACAGTTTCTAATTATTAAAAGTATAAAAGTATCTGTGTGTTTATTTGGGGCAAAGCAGATGTGGAATCAGGCAGGACAGCAACAAAAAAAAAAAAAAAAAAAAAAACAAGCAAAGAAATACCAGAAACGAAACCCCACAACTAATGTCCTAGAGTATTGCAATATTGCAGAAATGTTTTTTCATAGCATCTCCAAGAAGGCAGAAGAGGAGAGAAGGACTTTGAATGATTAGCTTCCCTGTATATAGCTAGGAAATTCATTGGTGGTTTTAAATACATGGAAAGTGTGAGAAATAACTAAGAAATTTCTCAATGGAAAGAAAACAGAGATGATTCTGAATTGCTTGTTGTGACTCTAACATGTGTACTTGAAAGACTAAAGAAGTCATAGGATTTGCATTTCACAATGTGACTGCAGGTGCTAAATACTTCCAGGTTCTGACAGAGCTTTTCAATTTTAGAAGTTATACTATCAAAATAGACTCAGAAGTGAAATTTGGAAATATTATGCCAAGCTCTTTGAAACCAGTATTTGGGAGGGAGAAATCTCTGCTTTCCTTAAAGTAGTCCCAAGTCCCAGCAGCGACACAGAACTCTTGCTAGGGGGAACCCTTAGTCTGGCAGTCTAGCTATGTCAGATACCTCCCTTTCCATTTAATAAGTCATTGTTGATGTTGCTACTGTTTTTGTGTTCTGGTATTTTTGTTTGTTTGTTTTTGTGGGTCAAGAAAACATATATTATGAAGTAGAGGGAATAGCAAGCAGGGCAGGGCTATCAAATATTAAGGTCCAGTTGTCAGTGGCCTACTGCTTTCAAGTAAATCACACATTCTAAAAGTTCAACAACATACCAAAGCAGCACCACCTCCTAGGTCCAAGAATACAAGCATATGCCCATGGAGGATACTGAATATTCAAAAGGTGGCAGGGTCAAAACTACTTGCTTAATGAGCAACCATTCCATGTGTGAAGACATATCATCTTTTATGTTTAACAGCATTGATTAAATTATTTTACTATTTGAATATACATTTAATTTCTTTTTGTAATACTTTTTTAATACCTTGGAAATTTCATACAATATATTTTTAACATAGTCATCAATACCAACTCCTTACCTTACCACCCTTTCCACACAACTTGAAGGTTACATCCTTTTCTTTCTTTCCTTTTTTTTCTTTCTCCATTGAGTCCACTTATTTTGTATTGTTCAGCTTGACTTGGGGTTTGGTTCCTACTTGGCTTTGATGTGTGTTCAGTCTACCATCATCAAAGAAAAATGACACCCACTTCCCTGGCCACTATCAAATGTCAATATCACCTCAGCTAGTAGTAACATTATGTGTCTACCGTCCCCACCTCCTCATGTTAGGATCTTGTCTGGCCAGAGCTTGTATCGTGTGCATATGCCACAATGCACATGTGGCTTGAACCAGATTATTAACATCTGTAAGACTCATATCCCTATCCTATTTCTTATCTTAATTTCTTTTGCTAGACAAAATAATGTTTCTATAATTTTAGTCTAGTTCACAGAATATAGTTAGAATTAAGTAAATAAAAAATAAAAATTTAGTTTATCATAGCAATTGCTCAAACTAAACAAAATTTAGCAAGAAACATGAAATTGGCAAGAAAGAGACAACAATATGTCATGTACCATAAATACATATATACAAATAGTTTACATCCTAATGAATGGAGCAATGGATGACTGGATAGTAGCTACATGATCTCTGTTTATAAGGAATAAATTAATCTTAGTAGTATGACTTTAATTTATATAGGTTCAAAGAAGTGCATGAGGAGTATTAAGTATCAAATGTTAATAATGTGTCTATAGCCAATACATTAAGGTAACCATTATTTAATATAGTAGATACTTGCTAACACAGTGAGTTCAGTGTATTAACAATTAAGTGCAGTATATTGCAAGACTTACTCTTTCCATAAAACAAACTAAGCTTTGCTGTTACCAGTACTACACATTAATCAGAACTCATTGTTCTTTGCTCAGAATTGGTATATCTGTTGATTATCATGTCTCAACACACAAAAATATCAGCATATGTTGTTTTAATATCTATTAGCTTCAATTGCATAGACTCCAAAATATCCATGCAGTATGGGAATTTAATAGAGAATTGAAATTCCCAGCCTTTATGTTTAAGCAAATACCAACTTTAGCCTTTTATCTTGATCTTCAGTATCTCCAAGCAAAATATGGTCCTGCTATTACTTGATAAATATGAAGTCATTTTATCTAGTCTTTGGACTGAATACATTTGCCTCTTCTTCAGGTTTAATTTGCTTTAATCTTCTCTATAAATTAGATTTCAACTCTCAGTTTTGACATTCCTAGTAAGGAAACATTATTTTTCTATTTTGGCAATGCTCATTAGGTCATATTCTCCATCATTTAGAAACATTCCCAGTTAATCTTTTTAATTTCCCATTTACTTTGTAGTTACTTATAGACAATTAAGTCCAGTATGTTAATATCACTTATCACTTATATTTTGTCTTTGCTTGTTGAACTCCCTCCTCTCTCCATTGTGCATGTTGAGATTATTTGGGCTAAGCAAAAGATCCTTTCTTAATACCCAATTTAAAGCCAACTTAATGAGCCCTGCCAGTTCTGAACACAGCAGGGAGTTTGGTATCCCATCTGGTTAAGTGGAGACTACAATAACTTCCATGATGAGGACATCTGTTTAGAAAAAGCAGAGTTCCACAAATCCAAAACTCCTATCTGTGCCACCAGCACACCCATCATGGGGGTCTGACCATTATTCTACTCCTCTGTGGCAGCAAGGTCTTCAGGCCACATCCTTTCTGGCTTCCTTGTAAGTTCCCAGGGACATGTTCAACAAAGTTTTACTAGTGAACTCATGCTTTGTCCAGTACAGCTGTCTTCTGTGTAATCTATTATGTTTATTAAAATCTGTATGTTTAAACATGGGTAAGACATATAGATTGATGAAATTAGCATTAATAATTTATCCAGGTTTGTCCACATTGGAGGCATCTACCTTGATTCTATGAGAGTATTGAGGTGTCCTGTTTCTCCAAGACTTTTTATTCCCTCTCTGCAACTAAGAAAAATACATGGTACAAATCTTTTGCTCCTTTCTCTGAAATTTTCACTTGGCAGTGGTTTTGTTATATCTGTTATTAGTTGTTCTCGGCATTGTGACCAGTTTTGGCTTTTGGTAGTGATCTTCATTTTCTGCAACTGCTAAGCTGCTTTGATGAGGAATGAGAGATAGACTCACCTGCAAGTGTAAGAGTAAGTATATAGAATTATACTGCTTTAGGAAAGTGGCAGTAGTACATTCTCTAAGATCCATGACCTCACTAACCAGGGGTGGTTACGTAGCTTTATGGTTCCAGGCATGAGTTCCCTTCTGCAGAGTGGTCCTTAAGTCCAACTTTATAGTGGTTGGTCACCTTGAAGGATATTTTGCCTTGGGGAATCATTGTTTTGGTTCCTTATCATCAATGTCACCTGTGAGAATTTTGCCTTCTGAATGTCAGGAAACACATACCAATGAGATGTCAACCATATGGCTGCCTAACAATACCTGAACAAGGACACTACCAACTGACTTGCCAACATAGATGAAGGAATCTCATGAAGCCCCAACCCTAGATGAAGAACTAGAGGCCAGTAACAGCTGCTGAGAACTGTTCTTTCCCAAGAATGAGACCCCCTAATTGGTTAACCAGTTTCAGTGGTCAAACTTAAATCTATGTGCTTACATTGCAATACTGAATGGCTTATCATGTTGCATTTGTATGTCATAGATATGCACTGTGTGTGTGTGTGTGTGTGTGTGTGTGTGTGTGTGTGTGTGTAGAAAGGGGGGTCAGAAGGGTTGAAAGGAGAAGAGGGGACAGAGATGTGATATTACTGTATTTTAATTGCATGTAAGAAAAATTAAAGTAAAAAGAGAACAAGTGTTGGATTGAGGGATATATGTATATACATACATATTCATCTATGTATTTTATTACTCATGATTGTGTGTGTGTGTGTGTGTGTGTGTGTGTGTGTGTGTGTGTGTGTGTGTGTGTGTATGTGTATAAATACCTGCCCTCATGAAGCCTAAATTCTGATTTTCCTAAAATTCTAAAGTTGTCTGATCTGTGAACTCAGGTAGAGGAGCCCACAGCTTTTCTTAAAGAACAAAATAGATCTTTCTACTTTAGTGATTCAAATACAGAGCAAGTGACACTTCACCTAACCAAAGGCATAAAACAGAACAAAGCAAAACAAACCTTTCATTTATGGCAGCTATATTTGTTAAGAACTTTTTGGATTTTCTATGCCTGACACTAATAATCACTAAACACACAAATACAATAGAAGGTGTGTGTACCTCTGCCTCAAGATCATAAAAGATGCTGAATAACAAATCTCTCAGTCTCTGTGTCTCTGTCTTTGTGTCTCCTCTGCCTCTGCTGCTCTCCTATTTAAGTATATTACACACTATTTTAACACATATAAGTACATCATGTATACAGGAAGTAAAAAGTAGATGTGGATTTTAAGTTAAAAGTAACTCTTTGTAGTAACAAGACAGAGAACCAAAGCAGCAAAAAATTATAAAGGGCAAACTATGGAGTTCTTTAAAACAATAAATCAGAACATATATAATTGTATAATGGAATAGTACATCACATTTAAGAAGTCAGATTATAGGAGCCACACATCTCAAATAATTCCTATCAAAATGAACATTTTCCTTTTAGGACATCCATTTGGAAATGTTGATCATTAGTTATTAAAAACATTTGGCCAGAGTAAATAGGATGGGCTTGCCTTCAAAAGTTAAATTAACTTTGTAATTATGAGCATTGCCTAATGGCGAAGTGTAGCTTTGAAATCATCATTGCATTAGCTCACCTTATGATTAATAGGTATTTTCCAGGAAAGCCTTGAGAACAAGATAACACTTCAAACTTTACACCAACAGCAGTCCCTTAAATTAAAAATAACAATAAAATTAATAATAATAATAATGTTTTATGTACTTCATTTGTATATTGTTCAAAAGTGTTTGATTTTAGCAGGAAGTTTATGACAGAATTGTTTTTACTTATGCTTTATAATTTCTATGTAACTTAATTTATAGCACAATTGAGTGTGTATCTTCACACCAACAATATTCTCCTCACTATCCACAATCTATACCAGAATGTCATGGACCTACATTGGTAATCATCATCACTTCAACTGTTACACTTTGCATTGATTCTCAAGGATGTGTGGAAGTACGTGTTTGTCAATTCCTCATACAGACTCTTTACTCCCCTAAACTTTGTCTTTGCCTTTTGGAAACCCTCAGTTGTCATATGATCTTCATGTCTGCTTTATTCAGAATGCTATGCAGTTTGAATCACATAGCATTTAGCCTTTCAGCTCAGCTTTTTTTTCACTGAAAATACTTGAAGTTCATTGATGTTTTCCTATGACTTTGCAGCTCATTTCCTTTCAATATTGACTAATATCTCACTGTTAATATACCACAGTTTATTCATTGACCCACTGCAGGATAGCTCAGTGGTTTCTTGCTTTGGGCAATTGTGCTATAAACATCTGAGATTTTGTGTAGATTTCTTTCTAATTTTTCGTATAGATACCAAGGTGTGTTAATGTTGTGTCTTGTGGCTTCAGTATTTTTCATTTTGTAAGGAATTGGAGAGGTTGAAATTCAGTTTCTTTCCTTGATCACAATTCATTGTCATTTTCTGAAGCAAGAGATTCCACTGAACCTTATGTTTCAGACTGGCTGGCTGGCCAATGAGCTGCAGAGATGCACCTGCCTCACTTTGTTACAGTACTTTGTTACAGATGCATGCTACCAGGGCTGGATTTTCAAGATCCTTATGAGGAGCCTACCCACAGCCTCAGGTTTATGTGGCAGACATTTTATAGACTTCACCACCCGAAGCTCCACTAAGTTGTAGTTTATATTTCCTTATTTACCTTAATTTTTATTTCAATATTTTCATAAAATTGAAAAATCTTCATTTTCTGTGTAATCCAGCTCACCAATTATTTCTTTTATTGATCCGCTCTCTGAAATTATAGCTAAAATGTCAGTATCAAAAGCACAAGACACATTTGAAATGTTATCTTGCAGTCATTTATAGTTTTGTGTTTGATCCCAGCTATGCCTACTTTTCCTCTGGGCTGATGATGTCTTGGATGCTTTCCTTCTTGGCTTTCTCAAAAACACCTCAAGTTCAAAACAGCCCCAAATAAATTATCTTCCTACTGCCCCAGTCAGTCAGTGAATGCTCTTGCTGGTTAAAGAAGCAGAAAATCTGGGAAGTTTATAAACATGCCCCTCCATGTCCACTAAGTCTAATCTATAATTACAACTTATTTTGTGAATGTAATACTTAAATTCTTAAATAATTTAAACTATCAGTCCCTGTGACTGCCATAGACCAAGCTGTTGTTATCTTGTACCTCTTCATTTAAATCTACTGTCTACTTTCCTTTATTTTCAATGAAACCACAAACATCAACAAATTTCTAGGAGCAAATAAGTCTGCAGCATCACTTTGATTTAACTCCCCCATCCCTTCCCATGTTCACAGCTGTTTTCACTAAGGATGGCCTGGGATGGTTTCCCACTTTTCTCACAGTATTCATGACTTCCAACAAGTCTCCTTCCTTTTTGTTCTAGGAATGGTCATTCTCACTTAGCCCTGTTTTTCTGTCACGTTTCTTTATGTTTTGGTGCTTTTGTCTAAGTGTCCCCTTAGTGTACACACTATTTTCCATCCTGTTTTTCTTCATTCATCTTCACATCTTAAGTCATGCCACATTTTTACCCTACCATCCCCATTTACTTTTCCAGAAATAGGGTCTCACTAAGCAATCCTAGGCTGTTTTCAAATTCATATTTCAGCCCTAAGCCTCCTGATTGTTGTGATTGTGCCACCATGTTCATCACAAGTGTCATTATTTTTTATGATAAAACTCCCCAACAGATCAAATCTCTAGTAACTCAATAGAGCTGATTGCTTCTATAGATCGGATCATTGTAATTTTAGGTTTATTCATGTGAGAGACAGGACAAGAACGAAGAAGTTAAACTTTCCAGTATGGAGGGAAGATGATTTCCCGGTGCCTGCCAGTCTCTAGCTGAGGAGGTAATATAAGTGGTAAGCTAAGGATAACTTTTGTTGCTGTGTTTAGAGGACCTGCATGTTCTCTTGTTCCAGTGCATGATTGGACACACATGTACACATGAATAGCATTAACTGGACTTGGGTTATAAAAAAATAAAAGGTGTTGGAAAGGAAACATGTTGAGGAGACTTGGAGAAGATGGAAAGAGAAAGTAGGGGATAGGTTTGACAAACACACATTATAAAAGTGTGGAATTATTTTAAATCTGTAAAAAAGAATATCTTTTCAAAGAATGGAATGAAAGTGAACTTTTTTAAAAATAAGATCATGACACAAAGAAGCAAATAGTTGATATGCTTATCAATGGTTTCACTAAATTGAAGGCTACAAAAAAAAAGAATGCCATTATCTCAATGGTTTGTCATTATGCAAACCAAGTTGTCTCCATTAATAACTTTTAATGGACATGCAATGAATTCACCTTCTACGTGCACAATTTAATGATCACTGCTATATACACTGGACATATTTTCACCAAAATTTCAGTGTTTGAATATTATTTGAAAGTAATTTAAATGTATTATTTGAAAGTAATTTAAGACAGTAACAAAGAAAATTTCCCTCAATTATTTTTCAAAATATACAATGGTTTTGGAATAGAAATTTAAGTGAAATTAATAGAATTTTTATTCTTTTTTTTTTTTTTACAAAGATTGGTTAGGTAAATAATTTTTATTTGTTGCCAAGTAAAAGTATTTTGTTGGCAAATCAAAAAAGACAGTATCATGTTATCAAAATTATCATGAAACAAATTTTATATAAATTAGATGAGATTATATACTCATTTTAGATTTTTTGAAAAGTTTAATTATTTTGTTTTTCAAATTTTATTCATGACTACTGATTTTAAATCCTTTCTCCTCTATCTTTTCTTCCTCTAACTCTTTAGATTTAGAGGAAGATTTTATAAAAATGAAAGTAGCGCTAATATTTGACAGCACATCAGAGAATAACTGTGTTTACTCCACCTAAGTACTAAGTACTAGGAGAAAACTTTCAAGGAAAAAAAAAGTATTCTTAAGCCCACAAAAAGGCAGGTTGATTTTGAAATGCTAGCCTTGCCCATCAATGAATATTTTCAAAACTACCAACAGCCCTCAGAAGCAGCAAACTGAGAGACTGGAAACTATATTATTAAATCTTGCTTTCTTCAGAGTCCAGCAAAATGGAGGTGATGCACCATAAAGTGAGTTCTCAGGACACTTTAGTAATGTGAACTGCCTTTCCATCCATATACCTACTATCTGAATGAAGTAGTAAAGTTCTGACATTAAAAATTAATGGTGTAATTTAGTCCTACTGTTTATCCTAATAAATGCCATTTCAGTCCATTCCTCAAGTCAGTGTTTTCTGATTATCATTAAGCATTAAAGAAGACAAGAGAAATAGGAATGATTTACTTTTATAAACCTATACACCTTTGTATCTGCTAGTACTCTACAAATGCTTTAACCAATTGGCTCTCCAATTTTGTGGCATATTGGAAACTTCTGAGGAATTCTTCACTGCTGGTGTCTAGGATTTCATCTCTAAAAATTCTTACTTGGAGTATGGCAGTTTTTATCCCTCTCCTGGTGCTACAGTTTGAATGTGTACACTCCTTCAAACACTGGAATATAGTAACCAATGTAAAATACACTGAGAAATAAAGACATCATGAAGATTCCTCTATTGGTGAGGAATGGAAAAAGGCATTGTCCCTTGTTCAAAGTGTTTGTTCACCTACCTGAAGCCCTATAAGGACCTCCTCAACGGAGGTCAAAAATAAAAGCCTCATCCCTGAAAGAGAGAGCAGCTCCAAATGGCAAGAAATGTGGTGTTGATGGTGCATCCCTACCTCTAGGACTGAGAAAGGATCACTTCCTATTCTTCATAACAGCAAACTCTAGATGCACTGCTTGAGAAAACCTACTCTGAATTAGAGTTTGACTACTTTCCACTTAAGGTATTTTTACACGACCCTAGATTCCTGACATATTTAATTTCTAATTAAATTTTGGTTACCATGTCTTCAGAAAACTTTGATTTTATGTCACCAGATTTTTTTTTTACAAACCCCACACTTAGGTACATAATGCATAGTTTAAGAATTTGGATTTTAAACTATTTCTAAAACTGAAATTAATCAGAAGAACACGTTATAATTTGTCTAAGAACTAAGTTCACTCTAAAGACAGCATGAAGATATGAATGAATGGATATATTCTTAATCTGAACAAGGATTTCCCTACAAATCTTAACCAATCTCATAGTCTTTGATGGAGAGATTGGCACACTTTCTGTTTTAGGATATTCTTTTCTTCATAGTTCTGTATCTATCCAAGGCTTTTTTATTTCTTATGATAGTCACAGGAAGCATTAAGTGTTATTTGCATAGGTGCATATGACTTCTTGGTTAGGAACAAATTAAAATCCCTATCCTAGCTCTTAGAAGAAATCCTCTAGACTAGAGAGGCAGCTCAGTGGTTTACAGAACTTGTCGCTATTGCAGAGGACCAGGGTTTGATTGTCAGTACCCACATGATGGCTCATAACTATCCTTAAGTCCAGTTCCAATTGACTGGGCCTCTACTCTGGCCTTTGTAGGCACCAAGCACACACATGCAGCATAGCCATACAAGCAGGAAAACTAATCATACATAAAAAACAAATTAACTCTAAAACAAAACAAACAAAAACAATTCCTCAATGGGTGTCAGCTATATTTGAGGTGAATCTTAAAAGTAACCCCTTCCTAATACAACCTCTTTTGGAAATAAATTTGTGATGAATATTGCACACACTACTAATAATTTTTAAATGCTAAAACGCTAAGAGGTATAGAATTACAATTTTCACAGCAGATAATTGAACTAAACTCTTTAAGTTTGGATTCATTTTGTCCTATTGAACATTTTTACTTGAAAAGATTGTCTTAAACTGCTTTTAAGATGAACTTGAAGTTTTTCTAGAACATCTATTTTTTTTTTTCTAGCCAGCAGAATTCTCAGAGGCAAAAGGAGTGAAATATTTTGCTGGAGGGGATACTTTACTTTCAAGAAGCATTCCTTTGCCTAGTGAACAATACCAAGGAAAGAAAATAAATCAAAGACAATACTGAAACTGGTGCAGTCAAAACAATTATTACTGTCATGAGTGCTGCCTTAACTTTCCTACATATTAAATCATGATATTTAAGTGCCTTCGTTATACACTCAAATATTCAAGCATGCATCTATGTAGCTTCCATTCCTTCCATTTAAATATTCGTGTTCTTCCCTTTGATGCTATGTCAAGGGAAGGCAATGCCCTTTCCAACTTATCTCAGACATCTGCTGCTGAGGGCCTCCTGGTAATTATCCTCCCACACTATCCCTGCAAGGTTCGCTTTCTTTCTTTCTTATTTTA
Organism: Cricetiscus sungorus; assembly: GCA_030556225.1. Taxonomy (NCBI): domain Eukaryota; kingdom Metazoa; phylum Chordata; class Mammalia; order Rodentia; family Cricetidae; genus Cricetiscus; species Cricetiscus sungorus. Next base: position 31,205,902 of record JANBXA010000141.1, read on the forward strand.
TTTGAAGATGAGCTATAGACAGAGGTAAAACGAACATAGAACTACATTTAAATTTCTCTGTTACCTGATGCTATGCCTATGTCAAGTTCGCACAGCTGTCTCACTTCATTTGCATATACCCATTTGTAGTCCCTTTGATAAAAGGAGCCTAAATATTCAGAGTGTGCCTTACAAGCCGTTGTGAAATGAGGAAGATGACATGCCAAATTATGAATGTGGTTTTTGTCTTTGAAGCTTTCGATGTAGGAGATGCTATATGTATGAGGTATTTTTTCCCCTTTGCCCCCCCTTCTTTCTTTATCTTTTAGCGCAGTTAGTTATTCCCTTCCCTTAATAGTGTCTTGCATCGTTATTGTTAAGGAGGTTCTTGCCTGAAGGAAAAGAGAAGGTTTTGTTCCTGGGGGATTCTCTAACCCACTATGCAGGTTGCACATGGCATAGTTTTACATTTATTGAAATTGTCTTTCCCCCTTGGGGCTTAACAAAATGTGCCTAAAGCTATTATCGCATCCATCGACTCTGTGGGATTTCATGGACGTGGCTCTTGGTCCCAAGTGGTTCAAAAATGACCTTTATGAGCCAAAGTTCAAGCTGAGTGAAGGTTTTGAGACGGAGATTAGAGACCTGTCAGTTGCCTGAGAGGATAAAAGTGTAAAATCATAAGTGACGCTCAGCTCAGGCACATCAAACACTAAGAAATGTTTACTGAATGAACCATACCACCCCTCATCACGCTGTCCTCATATGGATTCACATTAGCATGGGACCCAATACAGAGAGAGGCTGTGAAGAAAGAGCACCTAACAAGTGCGCCCCAATTACAGCAAGCATGTGCTTGCACCTTAATTTCTTGCAGCAATTGTTTTCAATATTCAAATGCATTCAACTTGTTAGAAACACTCCATTCCCTTTCTCCCCGTTTCTTTTAATAATTAACTTTTCTAACTTAGGGAAAAGACAAATTTCATAGATATGCGTTAAATATGACGGGGGAAGCAGGGAATAAAATATGAACATTTTTCTTAAGTGTATCCCTCACAAAGAATAAGTGAAAAAACCCTTTTGCACAGCTCTGTGATAGCAAATTCATATTAGTAAAAAGAGGAGATTAAGCGTCAAATGCAAAATAGCAAGCCGTGAAAATGCAGTGTGTAATTTTTAGAGGTCAGGTATTAGCTGTTGCTGCTGGGGCATATACCACCCCCAAGCTTAGTAAATCAAAGCAGAGTAAAATGATCAGTAGGAATACATGTCTTCCCTTGCCCACCCCACGGTGCTGCTACAGGCTCTTAACTTGCCATTTCTTGGTTGCATTTGCCATTTTATTCTCTGAACCACTCCATATACATAAGCTTGATGCTTCATAAGGGAAAGCATTGTACCCATTCTCTTTGACTAGGAATGCAAGCAATGGTGTATGTATCTGATGAGTTCAGATACAATGTATTTTTCTGTTTTAGAAAAGGAAGAAATTAAGAAAAGGGAGCACTGGGGATAGTGATTTAACAATTGGAAGTATATTAAGGGAAACATGTTAAAAATCCACATTTTTATCCTAAATAGCCCATTATTTAAATGGCTGAATATTTTTAGCTGAATAAGTTTGCCATTTAACTACTGCTCACCTGAAACACTCTCAGATTATATTGAAATTCAGCTTTGCCTTATAGCAAATGCGTTTCTTGAACATTTATCTTTAAACAGCTTTCTGCCTTATTAGTAGGGTCCCTTCTTTAATATTTAAAAAGAGTTCTGATTTTCCTAATTTATAATGTAAATAGATCTTTATCCCCAATTCCAAATTGTAACATTTTCAGACGATCAATTAAAAAATAGCAAAGGCCTCTGCTTTACATAATTATTCAATAACGAGCAACCAAACTCTTCTCTGATCATTGTATCTTTAAAAAGACATGAGCTTAGTTAAACTTGATCTCTATCTTATATGTTTATAAGCAGAGAATGGGAAGAACAATGCTTCAAATATTGAAAACTAAAATATGTATCTTCAGTGACGATTTTGCTTCTACATTGAAAATTGATTAAATTTGTCCTTTAATATCTTAAACTAAGTCACTAACACTACTTAAATAATAACATGTGTATTATTTACTATAAGTGTATATAATATAATACCCAGGATGTTTAGAATATATTTATATTTCTCAAGAGTCTAAATATATAACACATATTATCTTGTTTTCTAATGTCATATATTTAGATAAAGTAAGAAGTTGATAGTTAAAAGAATCATCAGCAAAACACTCTATATTATAGTGATTTCTGGTTCTGAGTTATACTTATCAAACCACAAAGTCACTGCTGCAAGATAGTCTATTCTATGTCCTTATTGTTTAAGGAAAATTGAAAACCCCTTCCTAATTCTAGTAGGGTACAGAAAAACTACACTTTGGAATATAAACAGAATGCTTCATTTTCCATAACAAAACTGGTCCAAAACAAATGATTCACCTATGCCTCAACAACCAAGCTTTATCAAGGTCAGACATAACTAAAATGTCATTAGCATTCTCCAGAGAAACAAAATCAACAGGTGAATGGGAAAGTAGCTGTAGACGTGGATTAGAGACAAATACTTAAGAATGTATTTAATGGGAAATAGTCCATGTTGTTGTTTTCTATCTAGAGTTGCAAGGAAACTCCCGGTATGACACAAGTGGTTGATTATTCTGAGGCTGATGGTAAAGGTCTTAGAATCCAAGAGGTCCATGAACTTGAAAACTTGGAGTTAGGATGTCCAAAGGCAGGAGAAGGTAAATTATTCCTGTGTGTGTGTGTGTGTGTGTGTGTGTGTGTGTGTGTATGCTCGCACGCACATGTGTGTGTGTATATGAGACAGAGAGAGAGGAGTCTGAAAGGCAGTGATCTAATTCTAATTTTCAAAAGATAATTACGTGACCACACCAATGATTTCTATATCATCATAGGCGATTATCTAAAAGATTAACAAGATTCATCTCATAATTGAGACACCCTCAGGAAAAACAAGAACACTAGAAGAAATTTTGGCTTTTAAAAACACAACTACAACAAATAACAAACACAATCTATTAGCCTGATTAGCACAAGCCTCATGCTGAAGCCTTGCTTGACCTCAGTTCCTTTATCCTGATATGCTACTTCCAAATTCTATCAAAAAATCATGAGGCAAACATAAGAAGTAGATTTAATTAGAATGTAAAGTAAATAAATTTAATATCTAAGGTTTCTCATCAGAAAATTTGTCAGCATATATGTAAGATAATCAAGGAAATGGAATTCTAAGGAAGAAATGAAATTAAATACTACATATCAAAATTACTGGGACAAAACAAGTTTTTAAGTGAGACACATTTGGAGACTAAATGCAACTGAAGAATCACTCAAATTGAGGATATATGTACAGAAATTTCCAAAACTAAAGAATAAAGCAGAATAAAATTTCTAGCAACTATGGGATTACAAAAGATGAAATGTATATCAAGTTGAAGTATCAAATGATAAATGTTCAGAACTAATGAGAAATATCAAACCCCATGTACAGAGAGTCCATGGCACCAAGGAAGACAAATGCCAGAGAAATATCTGAGAACATCACACTCATAATGCAGACAGTTAAAGCAGAAAGGAAATCCAGGGACCTCAAGAGGGAAATCGCTTCACTTTTGGAGAAAAAGAGAGTAAGAGTTATGTTAGCTGTCTTCTAAGACACCATGTACCCAGAAAGCCAGTGAAGTAAATTATTTTAAGTAGTAAATGAAAGCACAACATCCACCTAGAATTATATTTTTAGTGAAAATATCCACTGAACTGAAGAGAAATGCTTTCTCAGACTGAAGTGGAGAGTGTTTGTGATCAGAAAACTTGAGTTAAGATGTCCTTTAGAGAAGTAGAAATGACATAGGTTAAAATCCCATCTCCACACAGAGAGAAAGAGTGCCACATAAAGCAATAATGAAACTGCAATTGAAACATTCTGCTGGGAGATGGTGGCACACACCTTTAATTCCAGCACTCAGGAGGCAGAGACAGGCAGGTATCTGCAAGTTCAAGTCCAGCCTGGTCTACAGAGCTAGTGCCAAGACAGGTTCCAAAGTGACAAGAGCTTTAAAAAGTCAAATTCCAGAAGAATGGAATCACATATTCACCTTCAGGCCTATACTGTGGCAACATTTGCAAAATTCTATTATATATTTGGTTTATATAATTCTACATGTACACATGAACCTAGTGGAAATGCAAACGACTTCTACATGACATGATAAGGATACTCATAGCAGCACTGATTCATTAACCAAAATCTCTGTTTTAATGTGTGTGTGTGTGTGTGTGTGTGTGAGTGATGGACACATGTAAAAGTCAGAGAGCAGTTCTGGGCAATTGGTTCTCTTTTGACCTCATTTCTTCAGTGCACTCACTGTAGGATGCTAGAGTACTTGCCACTACATAGACTCTTTGTGTGAGTTCCAGAAATTTAACTCAGGTCAATGACCTTTACCTGCTGTGCCATCTCCTATGAAGCTCACCAGCTAAAATCAATGTCATTCTAATGCCTGTCACCAACAGACTAGAGAAATAAAGTTTAACGTAGTTATATGAGGGGATACTACCAAGAAAATGAATCCTTTAGATGAAACCCAAATGTAGTGTTGAGCAAACCAATCACATATAATGGATTGTACACCTAGTAATTTTGCAAGAAAAATTAACCTAGTATTTAAAAGCAAGCAAAAGTAACCTGCTGTAGCAGTTGGTGGATCATTGATGAAGTTTTAATAAAGACAATGGCAGAGATGATATATATCTATTGGGTGCTTTGGTGATGTTTGTCGTGTTCTGACTTTCACTTAAATGTGTGCCAAGCTGTAAATTTTATACTGTCTTTACTTTTTCTATGTATACCTCTGTGTATACATAACATTCATATTTTTTTATCACATATTCAAAAAAGATTATATGACAAAAAGTTAAAACAAATGTTTTAATATTGAAGAGAGTGTTCTTAAAATAGGTAGTGGCTTTCAAATCACAATTGGGCTATTTTATACCTCAATTGATTATTTAAAAAGATTTTTAAAACTGAGCACATGAAGTTGGGAAAGGGACATGGGGTATATAGAAGTATAAGAGGGTTGGGGGTGAGGGCTCCTCTTGAATATGATCAAAATATGTTCTGTCCATGTCTGAAAGTCTCAATGATTAAATTTTAACTTTATGAATTCCAACCTATAAATTAGGTGGAAATAGACTCTGTATGAAACTCTTTGTTGAAGAGCTGACACTAATCTGCATCCACATGCTCACTCTCCACCAAACGCCACCCTCCATGAAATATTCCTACTAGTGATTCAGGAGCTGGGGAGGAAGCAGTTAAAAACTGCTTACCTATGAACTGAAAGTAAGTGTTCTGCAATGTGTTATCTGGTCAACATTCAGATGCAAGGGCATCAACCAAGCCTTATTCAGAGTGTCTGGAGATGTAAGGAGGCACTGGTGTCTACAATTGACCCATAGTTATGATCGGTATTGTGTAGAGGGACGTTTGGAGCATGCTTTTCTGAAAGTGTCTAACAGCAATGATTTTCAAACTTTCATGGGCAGATCTTTTGAGGAAACCTGTATAGACCCTCACAAAAATTCTTATTGTATGAGAGAGGGTTAGAATACAAAAATCTGGCTAACATATTCTTGCTTTAAAGTACACATTTTAGATGTTGCTTGGTCAAAGCCAAGGAAGGGCACAGTCCCAGGGATGGAAGAAACATGAAAAGTGGTAAAACTCCAGAAGGATCTAGAGAGGAACATAGGCATTCCTGACTTACAGTTGAAGCTGCCTGCACAGCACCCTTATGTGAGTGCTACTGTTGCTGCGCAATTAAAATAACTCAGAATCTAAGCTGATGTGCCCTCACTGGAAACCAATTGCACATCAAATTTCACATTGCAGTTCCTACTTTAGATGATTAATAATTAAACAAAAATTTGGAAAAGGTAATGTTCTCTGAACAATTATAGACAACCTATGTGTTTTCTCTTTTTCTCTCCCTCCAGTCACTGCTTCCACAGAGAAATGGCTACCATGATATTTTGCTTCCTGCATTGTGAGAAGGGAATAAGCTAACTTGGTTTATAAGACTAATGGACTCCAGGTCAACAGTGAAGTGGTTCTTTTGGATATGAAATACATCTTCTTAAATCAATTGTTGAGAGACAGCTCTCCATCAATTTCAGTAGTGACCTTTAGGTCCACAAATGACTTATGTAGTTTACAACCATTAAAGTGATGGAACATTTTTAACATTTTTTATCCCAGTGTGTGTGTGTGTGTGTGTGTGTGTGTGTGTGTGTGTGTGTGTGTGTGTGTGTGATGTTGTTTGTGAATGTGACACATGCATACCACAATCCTGCTGTCATGTCATATAAAGGAGATAAGTCAACTCTCTGGAACTGTATTTTACTTCCACTGTCAGATATGAGGATTGAACTCAGGTCTTCAACTTGCTTAACAAGTTCTTCTATTTGCTGAAGCAATTCACCAATTCTTTTAAAAGAAATTTCCTAACCTTCATTGTTTATATTCATTATATACAGATTATGTTATATGTGGTGATATATTATTTATGACCTGTTAAAGGTTGCCTGAGGGCTCAGAAAGCAAAGCCAGCCAAGCCAATAGATCTTACCTCTACCAAGCTGAAATGGCAATCCATTCTCCAAGAATCCTGAGTCAAGAGCTCTGAGTTCCTGTCTCCTCCTCTTATATTTGTTTCTCCACCAAGCCATATCACTCCTATCTCCACCTCCCTGATGCTGGGGTTAAAGGCATGTGGTCTCAAGTGCTGGGAATCAAAGGCATGAACTTTGTTACTCTTCACTCTTGTATAGGGCAGGGTGGCCTTGACTCATAGAGATCCATCTGCCTGTTCCTGAGTCCTGGGATTAAAGGTGTATACTACCACCTCCTAGCTCTATGGCTGCTGGGATTAAAGGTGTGTATCACCACTGCCTGATCTCTATAGCTTGTGGCTGATTTTGCATTCTGAAACCCCAGGCAAACATTATTAAATCATATATATCACCAGAGTTATATATGGATATTTTCATAGAAGTATATAATGTTCTTTGGGCATATCCCCTATGTATCCCACTATACTGTGCCTTCTAACTCCTTCTGTGAATCCTTTTGTTCCCCTAGACACCATTTAACTTAGATATGAAACCTAGAATCACAAATTTGAGAAAATACACAGCATCTCACTGAGTCTGCCTTGATTTTCTTAACGTGACTTTTTCAGTTGCATCCCTTTTCAGGCAAACAACATAACTTGATCCTTAAGGCTGAAAACAATTCTTCTATGTATACACACACACACACACACACACACACACACACACACACACACACTACAGTTTCTTCACACAATTGCTTTTGTTCTATATCTTATTTTATGCATAGATTGGACTTTGTGAACAATGCTATAGTAAACATTGATTTGCAATTATCAGGATAACCTGTTTATTTCTCAATACTCAGCAATGGTATAGCTCTGCCATATTGTACATCGAATTTTAGTTTTTGAGGAAACTTTATACTGACTTCCATGGAGCATGAAAGCTGGTCTAGTTTTATTTTTTATTTTTTGATTTGTTTTTTGTTTTTCCTTTTGTCCACATCATCACTAGCATTTTTTTTTTACTTTTTTTATATTTTGCTTTTCTGATATGATTGAAGTGGAATTGCAATGCAGATTTACTCTATAATTTCCCTGGTAGATATTGAGGTATAACCCTTTTTATGTTTACAAGCCATTTGTATTACATCTTTTGAGAAGTATGTGCCTATTGTTTATCTGGTTACTGATTATGTTGTTCGATTTCTTGTTCTTCGGTGTTTGAGTTCTTTGTATATTCTGCTATTAATCTGTAACAGATATATAGTCTTAAAGTTAGTGTCTCATTCTCCCAACTGCCATCTCACTCAGCTGACTGGCTCATTTATTGTGCAAAGGCATTTTGGTTTAGCAAGGTCTAGTTTGTCAATTGCAGACCTTATTTCCTGAGTGATTGTATCTCGTTGTGCTTTCCTTTCTTTTTACTGGAGCAATTTCAAAGTTTCATCTCTTACATTCATATTTCGACCCAATTTTTCTTAGTTAGGGTTACTACTGTTGTAATAAAATACCATGACCAAAGAAACTTGTGGAGGAAAGAGTTTATTTGGCTTTCACTTCCATATAACTGTTCATCATTGAAGAAAATTATTACAGGAACTCAAGCAAGACAGGACCTGGAAGCAGGAGCTGATGTAGATGCCATGAATGGGAACATACACAAAGGTCTGAGTCTGCTCCCATCAGTTACTGGTTAAAGTGCTCTACAGGCTGGCTGACAGCCTGATCTTACAGAGGCATTTTCTAAGTTGATGTTTCCTCCTCTTAAATGACTATAGTTTATGTCAAGTTGACATAAATTTAGCCAGCACACACTTAGAGCAGTTTTACGTACAAATTGAGAGGAGGGGGGTCTGGTTTTGTTCTACATGTAGATATTCAATTTCCCCAGAACTAATTTTTTTAATATTTTAATCTTTTCTCTAATGAATATTTTTGGTATTATTGTCAGAAATCAGGTAGATACAGTGGAGTGGTTTATGTGGGTTGTCCTATTCTGTTCTGTTCAGTTCTATTCTGTTCTGTTCTATTCTACTGCTCTATATGTCTTGGTTCATGCCAGTATCATGCTATCTAAATTCTTGTAGCACAACTTGAAATCTGGTATAATGACATCACCTCATAGAGCAGGGCCTTTGATCAAACCAGGATGTGGTTGGTTAGTCCCAGGATCACAGTACTGGGTATATTAGCTGGAACCGTTAATATTGTACCATGCAGGCTTCACAGTTGGGTGACAACTTCTTGTACTAAATGATAGCACACAGACCCTGGACTAGTTGAGACTTACATTATATAGAGTACTCAACCCTAAATGGAACAAAAGTATCAAACCCCTTTTACAAGTTTCAGTGAACTTAGAGAAAGAGGGATGGAAAGATTGTTAGAACCAAAGATGAAGGGTGACTTCAAGGAAACAGTATTTCTTTCTGGTACAACAGGATAATTGCAATATGAATTCACAATTGCTGCGACAGCATATACAAGACTTACAGCAATATTAAGCCAGACAAAATTGCATCATGGTGAGGGCAAGGTAGGCGTGAAACTCTAGCACTAGCTGATGAGCTATTGACATTTGATAGCTTATGGAAGAGACAGAGAAAGTTTACCTTAATGATGTGACCCTTGATACAACAGAATGCTAGAAAATGTATATCCTGTATAGGCAGAGCAGGAAGTCATTCTAAGTCATTTTTACACCATGCCCATTTAGCACAATAATTGTATTAGATTCTTTTTTAAGATCTTTGTTCTTTTAAACCACATGTTCTTGGCCTGTAACAGTGGCAGGAATGGATTCTATCTCATAGGGCAATAGGGCAATATAACCAATAATAAGAGTATTATTTAAAAAAACAAACAAAGAAAACTATTACAGAGGGTAAGATTGGAGAGATGGCTTAAAAGTTAAGAGTTACTGTTATTTTGAAGAGAACCTGGGTTCAGCTTCTAGCACTCATGTAACAGCTCACAACTGTCTGTAATTCCAATTTCAAGACATCTGATGTCCTCTGCTGACCTCTACAGCCATCAGGCATATAAATGGTACACATACACACATGCAGAACAACCTTTGTACACATAAAAATCACAGATGAATAAATGTATAAAACTATGTGCATAGGAACCCTGAATGAGAGCCATATTTCATTATTACCATAAAATCAACTCCAAGGACATCCAAGAACTAATTTACAGTGCTTCTACTCAGGGTAGTGATTTCCCTTGAGGGGAGGAATCATTGTCAGGGGGGTTGATGAGAACTTCTGGTGCTGCTCACATGTGCTGTGATCTGAGCTGTAGTTCCCTGGATAGGTCCACTCTGTGAATTTCTAAGTTCTATACCATGCATGCATGTATATTTCAGGAACTCGATGCAAATTTCTCTTCCATCCCTTCAATTTTTTATCTTGGGCAGTTTGAATAACTTTTACCCTCCTGGCGAATGATGTCCACCCATACACAATACTGTTAATGAGGTCATTTGGGATAATCTGACAGCTCATCCACAGTGTGTGCTCACAGCTTCATTACTTCACCAAGAGATGTTCATAGGGACATTTCTGTTTCTCTCCCAGCCACTATCCTTGATGGTTCACTGTCTCTATCAGCCATCCCAAAGATGTGCAGGCTTCCTCACCCACTCTCCTTTCTGTTATGCTGTCCCTGTGAAGGACTGCACTGATGTTAGGTTCGCTGGCTTTCCAAGGACTCCAAATTCCATGTGCTTGCTCACTTAGGAGAAAAAACAAACAAACAAAAAACCAAGAACCTCTTTCTTTGAGCGCTTTTTCTTTCTACTTTGGTTTCCTTTGCATTTGCACTTGCAAAATGTTTATAGTATCTATTTGTTTCATGTATTTCTTTATAAAATAAGGAATTTGCCTGCCACTGGGTGTGCAAACAGGGAAATAAAAATATGCAACTATGTATTTATAAGTGATCATACCTAAATATGATGTTTGGGTGACTACCACACAGGAAGCCCTGGGAAGTGTACATTTTTAGAATACAGGAATCAAAATGAACTATTCTTTGTCTTAAGTACATAATACTAATAAATAATGCACTTATGAATTACTATGTTTTATGTTGATGAACTCATATTATTAATATAATATCATGAGAGCATTCTGAAATGAACATAACAATAACCATAGATATGATAGTATAGTTTTTAAATATACATGATCACATGTAAAGGGATAAGTAACTAAAGTTATAAATTAGAGGATTTTTAACAACAAATTTTACGTTTGTTTTTAGTTTGAACAATAAAAAAATAGTATTTTTCTTTTAGCTTGTAGCTTTCTTATAAAAGCTGGATTATTGTAAGGTGTGTACTTAGAGGAAACTTTCTGAGGAATTTTACCTTGTAGTTCAACGTTTGGAAGGTTTGCTGTGGGCTTACTCTAGGCCAGGATAAGCTCTGCCAACTCTCCAGTCCTGTTTCCAGTTCCAATAAGATGACTTTTCCTCACTTGGGAAAGTCTTGCCCCTCACATGGAGTCCTTTTCTATTTATACTATGAGAGAAGTGATTAACTTGACGTGGGTACTCTCACCCCTCTGAATCCTCTTAGTTTGTTCATTCTCATATTGGTAGAGGTGTAAAATATTCTGTGGATTAATGCCAAAAACCAGTTCCCTTTTGGTATCAATCATTTTATGACACCATGCTGAACTGTCAGTATTGTGTACGGAAAGCTATCAGAAGAGTCCTTTGTACAACCACCACTTTATCTTTTACAATATTTGGCTCTACTCATCTCAAACTCATTTTCCAGTTTTTCTATTTTGGTGACATTTCTTTTTAAACTCAAGTCTGTGCTAGACCTTTGTATGGAAACTCCCTGGTCATTGTAAATTAAAATATAAATCTTTAAAAATGGATCTTTCTGTAGGTTGCTGCTGAAAAATTGCTATTTTCATTAATATAAAAAATTCATCTTTCTTGAAATGAGGACGTTACTTTGTGAAATGTGTGTAGTTATGAAGCATCAGACAAGGCTCACTTCTGACAGGTGTGGGGTGTGAATGGTGACGTTGTGATTGGTCATTCGGGAGAATGGACTGCCTGGAAACTTCTTAGCATACCTCACTGTACACAGAGGAAGAGTCACATTCCAACTTCAATGAAAGAAAAAACAGGCAAGGAAAATGCAATGCACAGCCAGGCAACACGACAGGCACAGGATATTGTGGAAAAGGTACCACAGCAAATGTTCCAAAAGCTCTGATGAGGCCAGGGCTTTAAAGCCTCATTCAGGAGATGCAGCTGGGAACTGCTTGTTTTACGTTATTTTCACTACTGAAGAAGCAAATTTTTCAGAAGCATCTAGTCTTGCAAAGCTCTCTTTATTTTAGTGGGACTATTATTATGGTACATTAAGGGTACTATATCCTTTGTAATTCCTTCCACTGAGGAAGCATTCTTTTCTCTGCTGTCACAATCTGGGTTGGCTTTGTAAACTACTAAGAGGCTTCAAATGAAATGGCATTGTGTGAGCACTAGAAGCTTGGCATCTGTTACAGCAGGTTGTTCCTTCCTGCCGGCTCCATCCCGCCTGCCGCCAGTCTGGGCCCACAGCCGCACCAGTCCCAAATAACACTCAGAGACTCTGTATTTGATACAATCCTGTTGACCAATGACTATCATTGTTAATGGGCTAGCTCTGCCTTAATTATTAACCCATTTCTACTTATCTAAGTATTTCCACATGGTTATCTTATCCGGGAGCCTCAGCCGGCATCTTCTTTCTTTCAGGTCTACGTCTTTCAGGTCTCCTCCCTCCTACTTCCTCTTTCCTCCTTGTCTCCTAGCTGTGCCTATCTTGCTATTTCATTGGCCCAATGGTGCTTTATTAATTAACAAGTATGAGAAACATATTTACAGGATAACACCTCCCATCAGGCATCTGGTGATCTTATAGTCTCTATCTTCTTGTTATTAGATACTGTCCTGAAACAGTTGGGAGCAGATGTTTGCTTAACATACTAAAGAATGAAACATCATCTGAAAAAATTGTGGTGTGGAAGGTGATAGAACCAAGAACCCACTGACAAACACAAACATGTGCCCTCTGGTCCCTTCCTAAGAATTCACCTGAAGTGAAGCATGAGCTATTACAAGAGAAGCAATTACATAGCCCATAAGATCCAGAGAAATAACAGACCTAAGCCAGAACTAGCCAAATAACTACCTAAGCCAGAACATTACACTACAGCTTGTTTTTGTTCCACAGGGGAAAAATAATTGCTAAAGAAACCTGTATTACAACTGATGAGCCAACATACTAAACTTTACATATGGAGCACTAGCACTGGCCTGAGCAGTGGGTGGCAAGCTACAAGATGGAGGAGAAACAACAGAAAGGAGGCTGTGGAGAAAGAATGCCCTCTGCTATTTAGCACAGAACAATTGAAAATATGCCCGTGTGTCACTTCAAAAGTCAGGAAATAGCCTTAATCCAGTGGCTACTTGTTCTTTGTATCATAGCTTGGACATTTGACACAGACTAGTGAGAAGGCCAACAGTCTGAGTCTAAACCATTATAATAAGGCAGTTGAAGAGACACAGGAGCCAGTGCTCATTTGTAGAGTATTTGAGAATTAGGAGAAAAGTATAAAAAGCTCAGGGCTTACAAACTGGCGAAAATAAATGTTTCTTTGTCCTAGTGTCTTTAGCTGGCAAAATGTTTCAGTGTAAAATAATTCTTAAAACCAAATGCTAATGTAAGGTTGTTAAGAAATAAATAAGAGAGAGAGAGCTGAGAGACCACAAATAAGAGTAGTTAATTTAGGCAACAAAGTAAAATTAAAGTAATAGTCACAAAACTCTGTATAACAAAACGTAGGAGTCTTCCCTCCCAACCTTTCCAACATCCCCTTTCCATTTTATGGACCTAGAGTATTGCAGCTGGGGGCGGTATATGATTAAAAAATGAGGGGAATGGAGTAAACTGTTCCACAAATGAGATCTCAGTAGAAGTGCTTGAGGATGCCATAACATTCCTAGATTAGGGAGGCCTCCATGGAGGTGTCATGGCTCAGAGTATAGCTGAGCTGACAGAAGTATGCTGGTTCATTTGTCAATTTGACATAAATAAGAGTCCTTTTGAAAGAGGGAACTTTACCTGGGAATATTCCTTCAATCACACTGTTATGTAGGCATGTCTTTGGTGCATTTTCTCGATTGATTGATTTGGGAGGTGTGTTCACTATGGGACATGCCAGACATGAGTATGTATCCTGGGTTATATAAAAGGCAAGCTGATCAAGACATGGGCAGCAAGCCAGTAAGCACTGTTGTCTCTCCTCCATTTACTTCTTCTAGGTTCCTATCTTCAGCTCCTACCCTTGCTTCCAACAGTTATAGACTGATGGGAGATGTTATTCTGTAAATATGTTTCTCATACTGGTTAATTAATAAAGCGCTGTTGGGTCAATGGGAAAGCAAGATAGGCAGGGCTAGGAGACAAGGAGGAAAGAGGAAGTAGTTAGGAGGAGTCAGCATGTAGAGCGTGGAGGAAGCAATGGTGTCAGAAGTAGAACTGAGAACTTTCACTTAAAACTTAACAAAAGCTTAAAAACTAGTTTTTAGAAACAAAAGAACAAAGACAAGCAAGGCTTCTTGGTAGCAGCATTTTTCTCGGTTATACTTTGTTTTAATAGAGATATTTGTGTGGCTCCTTTAAAGAGTTTTCAAAATTTGCATAAGTAGCCAAAAAAAAAAAAAAAAAAAAAAGGAAGAGAAAGAAAACTGCTCTGCTAACAATTCATTAGTGTGTACGAAAGCTGCAATGAAGGTTTACACTGTGTTTTAAAAAAAATATGTTGGCTTGGGAGAGAAAAAGAAACAGGATACAATGGTTTAAGAAAAAAGGAAATAGAGTGGCTGGGTGTGGTGGCACATGCCTTTATTCCCAGGAATCGGGAGACAGAGGCAATCAGATCTCTGTGATTTCAAAATGAACCTGATATGCAGTTAATTCCCGGACAGATAAAAAATATGTAAAAATAGAAGTAGAAGAAATAGAGTAATAAAAAAAGCCACATAAAGATGGAAAGCACAGAGAATCTTTGGATATTGTATGCTGTCCTGTTATCTTTAAATTGTTTGACTGCTGAGAAAATAACAACAAGTGATAAAAAGAAATGCTGCTGGATTAATTCAATATATATGTTTTAAAAATGCTTTGACTACAAAATTTAAGCAGAAGGACAAGTTACAGGGGAAAAGGATTTCTAATTTTGTTTCCACAGAAAATGAAAAGCTGTGGATTCCTTCCAGACTAATTTGGTTTGATCAAGCAAGACCCCCTGAAGCAATGTCAATGGGACAATACAGCCTTGTAGACCACTACAGCCAAGATTCCTGCATCTTCTTAGGATCCCCCATGACAGCGCCCCCTAACAGCAAGAAGTAGTTTGGAAAGAACGATGCCCAAATTCCCAACTATTGTTTATAAATGTTTATTTTCATTTAACTGGGTTTGGTTATAAATGGCTAATGACCACAAGCAATCTTTTTAGAGGTAAAAGGGGAATTATGGTATGGATATGAATGCTTTATTTTGAAATGGATTTTCATTTATTGATACAAATTTAAGGTCAATTTTGTCATATACATATTTCTTCTCTTGTTTAGGTATTGTGTTTATATATCTCAGTTAGATATGTAATGTATAATTTAATACATATTATAGATAATTACCTATGATAGTGAAAACTTGGAGTTAAGTTAATTCGGTTTCTAGATATGCAGAGATGTATTTGAGATGAATTGGCATTCTTCAAACCTTTCAAAGATCTACAGAATATGGCATTTAAAATGGTTTAGAGATTTTCTTGACAATGAGACATAACTGCTCCTGGTAATACCACCTGCATCAGAAAGGAAGATGGACATTGAAGAAACTTGTTACAAAGTTTGTTTTCAACATGGCAAGACTAGCCATATGGGCAAGATACTGCTCTTGTCTGGACTGTTTGACTTTAGGCTGCATAAACTGGACATGCAGGACCCACAGAAAATGACTGCTGATGCAAGATCGACAATGCTACAGGATTCCTGCTTCATGGAAGAGTCTGCCAGACAGTCTACAAGACAGATAAAAATGACTGACAAACTGCCAATACAGATGTACAGTTTAAAGTTTCCTGCTTTGCTGAGGAGTCTGCCAGACACACTATGGCTTATGGGCTAAAGATGGAACATTACAGAAGAACTTCGGGTGACTGACCAGACAGTGAGTTGTCTCTGTCATTTCTAGAGTGTATATATTAACCTTCTGTGGTCTTTGAAGGAGTTGAAGACAGATAGTTTTGGTTATAGTTTTCCTTAGTTAGGATTAAAGATAAGTTACATATAGGATTTTAGACTCACAAAGATAGGATAGATGATATTTTCTTTAAGTCTTACAAATGTTAATGGACTAAATATTGTTAACTGTGATTCTTATTTGATAACTGTTGTATGATATATTTTGCTATGTTAAGGTTAAACCCCTTCTTTTCATTTTAGACAGAAAAGAGGAGATGATGGGAGATGTAATTCTGTAAATATGTTTCTCATACTGGTTAATTAATAAAGCACTGTTGGGCCAATGGGAAAGCAAGATAGGTGGGGCTAGGAGACAAGGAGGAAAGAGGAAGTAGTTAGGAGGTGTAGTGGGATATTCACTGTGTCTGCTTTGTGGCACTGACCACACCCATTGAGGGGTGGAGGCAGGGGCGGAAGTGACCTGTGGGGCTTGGTCTAGGAAGGAGACGGAGAACGCTTTCTTTCTGGTGGGACACAGAGAAAGGAACATCCAGTTTTAACTGCTGTGTTCATCTGTCTGTGTTGTGAGTTGTTTCTCCCTTAATAAACATCTATTCGGCCTATTTGTTTATCCTGACCCTTATTAAACCACAATATCTGGTGTCAGAAGCGGGATCAGGATTTTCACGGCACCTGGGTTTTACCCAGGCGCCACAACAACCCTTCCCCCACCTTCCCAGAACAGGCAGGTCTCTTGCCTAATCAGGCGGATACACCCTGCCCTAGAACTCCTTTTATCTCCATCTTGGCCCTGAGACTACTGCTCACCTTCTGTCCATTCCCTCAGATTGCATTCACACAGAGCCCTGCGGCATTAGCCATGGCTTTTGTGTTGCTGCACTAGGCCCCAACTCTGCCTGCTCTGTTTGTGTGCTTGCAGGCTCTGGCTCTGGAAGCAGCTGCAGCAGCTGCGGCTGGTGGGCTGGTGGAAAATATACATGCTGCAGTTGCAGGCGGCTCCTGTTATCCCTGTAGTCTCAACAATTTGTACAAGGCTCATTTTACTCCTTCGTTTAACAAAATTTTGCTTGCCTTAGTTTGTTAAAAGCTATTCTACAGGGACCAGGATCAGAAGGATCCTCTACTGCCGGAAGCTATTTGGCGGTACACTTCTGGACACCTTTTGGCGGTGCAATTCTGGGTAGAACCGGAGTCGGAGGGATCCTCTGCTGCCGGACGCTTTTTACTGCTACACCTTTGAGTGTAACTACAGCAAGTTGAGATCTACAACTAAAAGCATCAAAGCTCCAGGACAGCGGAATTACACCTAAGGTAATTGTAACATCTTTTGCAACTTAAGCTGATATAATATCTGAGATCAATTGTTCCATAGTTATTGCAGATAATTTTACAATGCAGGACTTTAGGAATTTTTTTACTTTATATATAAAAGGAATCTTAGCAGAAGAAAATTATGACTGGATCAATATATACACCCTTTTTGTAATAGTAATGGGTTTTATCATTAATATGATATTCTTAAAGAAATGGTTTGAGATTAGCGCAAACAATAAGGAACTTGTACAAACCATAGGAGACTTAGTAACAAGGATTCAAAACAGTGAAAATGACAGAACGCAAAACATAGAATGTTTAGGAAAAAAGGTTCAGAATATTGAAGATGGCAACAGAGAGCTGACAGGTAGAATACAGAACATGGAACAAAAAATAACCAAATAGAAAAGAAAATTTGTTCCATGTCTGATGTTGCCTCAACAACCAAAACAGTAACAATGCAATGCATTAACACGCTAGCAGAAACAGCTCATTCCTGGTTGGATGAAGCTACTAATAAGGTTAAAAAACTGGAACATCAGATGGAAAGAGTAGTGGATATAATCTCATCCATGTCTGAGGATAATGGCAAGCTAGCAGATAGAACATTGTTTCTGGAAGGCAGTTTACATGCCATTCAGCTAATATCTAAGGATGAGAATATCAAAAACATGGAATCATTCGTAGTTGGAGAAAGTAAGAAACTGACTGATGCAATGAAGGCTCTAGAAAGGGATATGCTTCAAGAAGTTCAGATACTCAAAGAAGCAATGATTAATAGACTTCAGGCTTTAGAAGACCTTCAATCTGATACATCAGAAGAAGAGCTCCAGGTAACAGGGCAGGAAAAAAAGCTTAAAATTTTCCACACCATTTAGGGTCAGGGGAGCTTTCCCTGTATCTATTAATGAAAAGTCAGCAATGAAAAAACACCCAAAAGTTGGTGTTGCTTATCAGTGGGAACCAGTATGTATGAAAGATTTAAAAAAGTATAAAGGAAGCAGTAGTCTCTTATGGCATGCACTCACCATATGTGAAGCAATTAATAGAATCATGGGCAAGGAATAACAGGGTAACCCCTAAGGATTGGGATCAATTAATATCAGCTGTCCTTGAAAACTCCTCTCAATTAGAATAGAGGGCTTTATGGAGAGAGGAAGCAATGGCTCTTGAACTTCAGGGCTTAAAGAAAGGTTATGAAGCTCCCAAAGATAAAATTCTTGGTGAGGGTATTCATGCTGACCCAGAAACCCAAGCTGCCTATGATGAACATATTTTGTCTCTATGCAGTACGGCAGCTCTAAATGCTTGGGATAAGGCTCATGAACCAGGGGAGAGGATAGAATCTTATACCAAAATAAGGCAAGGACCAAGAGAACGCTTCAGTGTGTTTCTAGAAAGGTTGTCTAGAGCAGTACAATTAGAGGTAGCTGACATAGATTCTAGGTGAATACTCATAGAATCGTTAGCCTATGAGAATGCAAATCCTCAATGCAAACAAGTGCTCTGGCCTTTAAAAATTCGATCAGCACCATTGGATGAATGGGTCCTATATACAGCCAACATTGAGTATAATAGCAATAACACTGAAGCATGGGTAGGAGAAGCTATATCTAAAGATTTGAGAAGTCATCAAGAGAACAGAAGATGCAACATGGTGACATAGAAGCTTGTATAGGAGAAGCCATCTCCAAAGGTTTAAAGAAATATCAACATGTCAGATGTTATAACTGTGGTAAGATAGGACATCTAAAAAGAAATTGTAGGCAAAGCATCTTGAGAAATAATACTCCTAAGAATGAATCGAACAGAAGGCCTCAGCCTCCTGGGTTATGTAGAAGATGTGGTCAGTGCCACAATACAGACACAGTGAATATACCACTACAAGGAGGGGTCAGCATGTAGAGCATGAAGGAAGCAATATGCCAGGGCCGCCGTGCTCGGATAAGATGACCACGTGGAAATACTTAGATAAGTAGAAATGGGTTAATCATTAAGACAAAGCTAGCCAATAAGGAATTAGTAACTAGCCAATAGGATCGTATCAAATTCAGAGTCTCCATGTGTTATTTGGGGCCAGCACACCAGACCGGCGGCGGGCGGGCTGGCGGAAGACAATAAGCTACAATAGACTATGACCAAGATTTGTAAGCCAAATAAATCTTTTTCTTACCAATTTTTTTTTGGTAATAATGTTTATTGCAGCAACAGTGAGGCTTAGTAGGACAGCAGGCAACAAGCGCCTTAGTCCTTTATTCAACTCCTTCCTCGCACTGCAATGCCTTAGCTGTAGACCATACATGTTAGGACAAGAGCAGTATTATACATGTCAGGTGAAGCCTTTGCAGTTATCCTTGTGAGACCTGAGAGATCACACAAAATTACAACAGTGTGCCTATTTCATAACTTCTCAACTTTTAGAGTGATGCCCATGAATGTTCCTAATCACCTGTCAGTGATGAGAAGAAACTGTTTGCAAGAACAAAGGATATAGGCCTAACAAAAAAGAATTAGGGGATTAGTTTTTATACTATAAAATGGAGCTGAATTTGGTTACTATATGATGTTTTCATTATGTATTATTATTTAATCAAATAGAAAATACTAAATGGGGAAAATTATTAGTTTGAACAAAGTGAAAAAGGTCACAGCTTCATAAGAAATATCTGTGCTCTCCATAGATAGAAAGAAATCAGGCAGAGAGCCTAATTCAACTCCAGTGCTAGAGATTTCTTATCTAAATGAAAGACATCTCAGACAATAGAGCCAAGATCTATTCCTAGAAGTGGAAACAAGCTGTATCAAAAGCTACTCCCCGCTACAGAGTAGGGGGAAGGTGTTGTGTGAGTTCCACGTCCCAAACTGCAGAAGCCATGTAAGTTCAAGTTTGCCATTTTCAAAAATGTGAGAAATGGAAGGGCATGGAGAGAGGAAAAAGTGTCTTACGTTGCTACAATTTTAATAAATAAATAGTGCTGTTTGTCTTACATATAAAGAAACTGAGGGAATTAAAGGATGAACCATGTGTTTACTAAATGGAGAGATTGAGCTTTAGATCCAAGTTTTTCTTGCTCAACCAGATGTATTGGCTTATTTTTCCACTTTGCTTGTTGTGACCCAATATTTTTATTTCCAGGATTCTGTTATGAAATGAACAATCAGTAAATGAAGGTTTTATGTGGTAGCTTCCCATGACACCACTTCTATTATAGACATCCCTCCTATGTATCTCACAAGTGAATTTCTTATAAAACCAGTTTATTACAAATGCTCAAAAAAATGATTCAAGGTAATAAATAATTTTAAAAATATTTTAATTCAAATGTATTTGTGCCTTTCACATTCTTTAAGCCACTAACCTTTTTACCTAAAATGTCCAATTATTAATATATATATTATAAACTTTAAGAGAAAGTTTGACTTTTTAATATTTCTCTTTGTAGACTTATTACTATAATGATATATGCATTAACAGGTCTCAAAATTATTATTCATCATGTGCATATATTGTACAGTGACTCTATAAACTTAGCTGGCATTTTTCATTGTCTTATAGATTCTCTCTTTTGGGGCCTCCTAATTCTTTATTCTAGTTTTTCATAAAATGTGTAATGGTTTCCTGTGAGTTGTCATGACCCCACCATGTGCAACATGGAACTGAATCTTTTGTCTGCATTTTGTATCCATTATCGAACCTCCAATCCTCCTTCTCTGTCTTCTTTCTCAAATTCTGGTAATCTCTGTGTGGCATACAGAAATACTTCCTTGTTTCTTGTACATATAAGGAGAAAATGCAGTCATTATCTTTCTAACACCTTGTCCTCCAGTTCTACTTCATGCTTGCAAAAGGCAGGAGTTCATTCTGTGTGAATATCATTGCATTTTATCTCCATGCTGTGTTTTCATTATTGATTTACAAGTTGATAGGCACAGAGCTTGATCCATATTGTAACTATTTTTTTTGTATAATTTATTTTTTATTTTTATTTTACATATCGATTCCAGTTCCTTCTCCCTCCCTCCCTCTGTCTCTCTCTCTCACCCTCTCATCCTCTCCCCTGTCCACCCTCCCCTCCCATCTCACCTCCACTCCACATGTAGAGTGATGTCCTACAGGAGGGGTCATCTAAATCTGCCAAGTCATTTGGAATAGGAACTAGGCTTTCTCTTCTGTTTCTAGGCTAAGGGAGTATCCCTCCATGGGGAATGTGCTCCCAAAGTACTTTTGTGCACCAGGAATACATCCTGGTTCCACTGTATGTGGATCTTAGACTGCACAGACCCTCTAGCTGAGACACGTGTTCAAGGGGGTCTGAGTCAGTCCCATGCTGGATTCCCAGCTATCAGTCTGGAGGCCCATTAGCTCCTCCTTGTTCAGGTCAGCTGTCTCTATGTGTTTCTGCAGTGTGGTCTTGTCCTCCTTCTCTGCATCTGGATTTCAGCTCAGCGTTTCATTGCAGGTGCTTGCTTCTGTTTCCATCAGCTACTAGATGAGGGCTCCATGATGGTAGATAAGTTAGTCATCAATGTCATTATCAAGGAAGGGCATTTATGGTAGCCTTTCCACTGTTGCTCAAATTGTTAGTTGGGGTCATTCTTGTAGGTCTCTTGACATATCTCTAGGTTCAGTGTTCTCTTCAAACATATAATGGCTCCCACTTTTATTATCTCTCTCTCTCCATCTCTATCTCTATCTTTATCTCTATATCTATCACTATCTATTTTCTCCTGTCTCTTCCTCCCCTGACTCAATCTTCCTAGTCCCACATGCTTTCATCTCCTCCCCTTCTTTTTCTCCTAGTTCTTTCACTACTTACTCCTCACCCCCAACTCCCCATATACTCTGAAGATCTTGACATTTTCCCCTTCTGAGAAGAACCTTATATGAATCTCCTAGAATCCTCCTCCTTTTATCCTAGTTTCTCTGGCAGTGTGAATTATAGGCTGGTGCTCCTTTGTTCTATGTCTAAAATCCATATATGAGCAAGTACATACATACTATGCTCCTATTTTTGTGACTGGGTTACCTCATTTGGGAGGTTCTCTTCAAGTTCCATCCACTTGCCTGAGAATTTCAAAATTCCATTGTTTTTTTCCCCACAGAATAGTATTCCATTGTGTAAATGTGTCACATCTTCTTTATCCATTCTTCAGTTGAGGGGCACCTAGATTGCTTCCAGGTTCATGCTATTATAAATAATGCTTCTATGAACATAGTTGGACACATGTCTTTGTTGCATGGATGTGGCTCATTTGGGTATATGCCTAAGAGGGAGATTGTCTGGTCCTGTGGTAAACTGATTCCCATTTTCCTGAAGGACTGAAATACTGATCTCCAAAATGGCTGTAGGAGTTTGCACTCCCACCAGCAGTGGAGGAGTGTTTCCTTTTCTTCACATCCTCTCCAGCATAAGTTGTCATTGGTGTTTCTAATTTTAGCTATTCAGGCAGGGGTAAGATGGTATCTCAAAGTTGTTTTGACTTGCATTTTACTGATAGCTAAGGATGTTGAGTAATTGCTTAAGTGTCTTTCAACCTTTTCTATTTTCCCTATTGAGAGTTCTCTATTCAGAGCTGTACCCTATTTTTAATAGGGTTATTTGGTGTTTTGTTGACTAGTTTCTGAAATTCTTTATATATTTTGGAGATCAGCCCTTTGTCAAATGTAGAATTGGTGAAGATCTTTTTCCAGTCTGTGGGCTGCTGTTTGGTCTTGTCCACTGTGTCCTTTGCCTTACAGAATCTTCTCAGTTTGAGGAGGTCCCATTTATTAATTGTGGATCTCAGAGTCTGTGCTACTGGAGTTATGTTCAGGAGTGGTCTCCTGTATCAATTTGTTCAAGGGTACTTCCCACTTTCTCTTCTAAGAGAATCAGTGTGGCTGGATTTATATTGAGGTCTTTGATCCATTTGGACTTGAGTTTTGTGCATGGCAATAGACATGGGTCTATCTGCAGTCTTCTACACACCATTATCCAGTTGTGCCAGCACCATTTGTTGAAGATGCTTTCCTCCTCCCAATGTATATTTTAGGTGTTTTGCCAAATATCAGGTGTTCTTAGGTGTGTGGGTTAATATAAGGATTACCAATTTGATTCCATTGGTCTACTTGTCAATTTTTGTGCCAATACCAGTCTATTTTCAGGACAATAGCTTTGTAGTAGAGCTTAAAGTCGGGGATGGTGATGCCTCCTGAAGTTCCTTTAATGTACAAGGTAGTTTTGGCTATCCTGGGTCTTTTGCTTTTCCATGTAAAGTTGATCATTATCCTTTCAAGGTTAATGAAGAATTGTGCTGGGATTTTAATGGGTATTGCATTGAATCTGTAGATTGCTTTTGGCAAGATTGCCATTTTTACTATATTTATCCTTCCTATCCAAGAACATGGTAGATCTTTCCATTTTCTGGTATTGTCTTTAATTTCATTCTTTAAAAACACAGTTCTTATTATATAGGTCTTTCACATGTTTGGTAAGTATTCCCCCAAGATACTTTATGTTGTTTGTGGCTATTGTAAAGGGTGATGTTTCTCTGATTTCTTTCTCAGCCCCTTTTTCATCTGAATAAGTAGGGCTACTGTGGGTTTTTTTTTTTTTTTTTTTTTGAGTTTATCTTGTGTCCTGCTAGTTTGCTGAAAGTGTTCATTAGCAGTAGGAGTTCCCTGGTAGAGTTTTTTTGGGGGGATCACCTATGTAAACTATCACATCATCTGCAAATAGTGAAAGTTTGACTTCTTCCTTTCCAATTTGTGTCCCCTTGATTTCTTTTTGTCATCGTATTGCTTTAGCTAGAATTTCAAGTACAATATTGAAGAGATATGGAAAGAGAGAGCAGCCTTGTTTTCTTCCTGATTTTAGAGGAATCACCTTCAGATTGTCTCCATTCAATTTGATGTTTGCTATTGTTTTACTGTATATCGCTTTTATTAGGTTTAGTTATGTTCCTGTTATCCCTTATCTCTCTAAGACGTTTATCAAGAAAGGGTGTTGAATTTTGTCCACGGATTTTTTAGCATCTAGAGAGATGATTATGTGTTTTTTCTTTTTTTAGTTGGTGGATCACATTGATAGAATTTCATATGTTAAACCATCCCTGCCTCTCAGGGATGAAGCCTACTTGGTCATGGTGGATGATTTCTCTGATGTATTTTTGGATTTAGTATGCCTCTATTTTATTGAGTATTTTTGCATCAAAGTTCATGAGGGATATTAGTCTGTAGTTTTCTTTCTTAGTTGTGTCTTTCCGTGGCTTGTGTACCAAGGTGACTGTGGCCTCATAAAAAGAGTTTGGTGATGAACTCTCTGTTTCTATTGTATGGAACAATTTGAGGAGTATTGGTATTAGCTCTTCCTTGAAATTCTGGTAGAATTTTGCACTGAAGCCATCTGACCCTGGACTTTTTTTGGTTGGAAGGCTTTTGATCACTGCTTCTATTTCATCAGGGGTTATAGGTCTATTTACGTTGTTTGTCTGTTCTTGATTTAATTTTGATAAGTAATAGTTATCCAGAAATTTGTCCATTTCCTTTGAAGTTTCAAAATTTGTGGAGTATAGGTATTCAAAGTAAGACCTGAACATTGTCTGGATTTCCTCAGTGCCTGTTGTTATGTCTCCCTTTTCATTCCTGATTTTGTTAATTTGCATGTTTTATATCTGCTTTTTTGTTAGTGTGGATAAAGGTTTGTCTATCTTGTTGATTTTCTCGAAAAACAAACTCTTTATTGCATTGATTTTTTTGTATTGTTTTCCTGGTTTCTACTTTATTGATTTCAGCCCTCAAATTGATTATTTCCTGGAGTCTACTCCTCTGGGGTGAGTTTACTTCTTTTTGTTCTAATGCTTTAAGTTGTGCTGTTAATTTGCTAATGTAACTATCCTCTGCTTTCTTCATATGGGCACTTAATGCAATGAACTTCCCTTGTAGCACTCACTGCTTTCAAGTTGTCCCATAAGTTCGGGTATGTTGTGTCCTCATTCTCATTGAATTTACAAAGTCCTTAATTTCTTTCTTTCTTTTTTCTTTTACCCAGGTATAGTACAATTGTGCATTGTTAAGTTTCCATGAGTTTGTAGGGTTTCTGCAATTTGTGTTGTTGCTGAATTCCAACTTTAAAGCATGGTGGTCTGATAAGTACAGAAAGGGACATCAATTCCCCATCATTATACAGCAAAAAATAATAACATGCCACAAAAGTCATTTAGTGTTCTATACTGTGTTAAAAGTACCACTTAGAAGATGTTATCTTTACATTAAGAAAAAGAATTGCTCTGAAACAGAACAAGTAATTTCAGGAGTAGAACATACTAATAATGATAGCTTACAGAGATGTTTGGAAATCTTATAAACTAAGAGAAAGATATTCTCAGAGCAAATAGGATAAAGGATAAAGTTTCCAGGGACAATAGAAGAAAGACTAAAGGTGGTGGTCAGACTTCAGTTGCCTTGTAACTGAACAAAGAATGCATAATACTGTTGATAATGCCTGGACTGTGTGTTATCTAGGGGTCTCTGTATCACTGAGCTGAAAACCGTTATCCTAAGACACTCTACAAAGAAAT
Source organism: Cricetiscus sungorus (assembly GCA_030556225.1). NCBI lineage: Eukaryota > Metazoa > Chordata > Mammalia > Rodentia > Cricetidae > Cricetiscus > Cricetiscus sungorus. The sequence goes on from JANBXA010000141.1 coordinate 31,231,734, forward strand.
TAAGTAAGGCATTATTCCAATCTAATCGTAGCCATCACTATGATCTCTCCAACAATTCCTATACTGAAATTTAAACTGAATGCAATGCTAATAAAGAGTGAGGCCTTAAAGGCTGTTCCATCATAATGGCTCTGTCCCCATGAATGAGTTCAATGGATTTATTATTGCTTGTGGAAACATAAGACAATACCATTTCTGAGGAATTCTTCTCTAGACACCAAATCTACCAGTATTTTTGAGCATCCCAGCCACTAGAACTGTGAGCAATACATTCCTGTTTTTATAAATTGTTCAGGGGGAAAGTATTTCATTATAGCAGTATAGAATTATTAAAATAAAAAATAAAAGAGAATGAGATTAATTTCAACTTCTTTTTTATCCCAAAGAGTCATCTTTTAAATATAACTGTACATATTTTGTTAAGCTTTTTAAAATGTGATTTGAAACAACTAAGGAAGTAAGAAAATATATATGAAAATTTAGCTAATGAGATATATATCTTAGCTAATTGAGACAGTAAGTTATCAGTATAAAAGGAAAAATAACAAGATACTGAATGTAGAAATCAGGGGAGATAAAAATGATAAAAAAATATTAGAAGAGTCATAAAACTGAAGCAGGAATGAGATCCCTAAAAATTTCTTACTATAAAATCTTGCTCCAGATGAACTACAAATCTGTCTGTAGCTTTTAGCAATTGGTGGGAAAATAGAATTCTAGTCAGTTCCACAATTTATAAGGAATATAAGATAAAATCTTAACAGTTGTTAGGAGAAGTGAAATTATTGCTGCCACTAATATCCGAGAGAAATTTCTCCCCGTGGTCCCCATAAAATCAGTACCGTGTAATAGAGGCACTTATATCCTCAGAAACCCTTTCAGAGTGGACAGAATGACAACTTTCACAGAGCTGTTGGCATCATTCTCAAAGAAAACGGTCAATACGATACCATCCAGGTATGAAGCTGATTTTATCTGGGGGTATGTGTTGAGTCTGGAATAATAGATACATGCCATCCTTAAAGCAATCCTTTCTATATATATTATATTTTTCTGCATATTCTTTGATAGATAATAAGAAGAAATAAATTCTAAATTATGGTATTGTGTAAACACTTGGACATTGATAGAAAAACATGGCTTCTTACATTTTAACCATTACTTTATATTGGAAAGAATCTTCTTTATTTTAAAACATGTTATACTAAGTGTAAAGAGAACATCCTACACCTAGACAAAAGTCCAATTTTTTTAAAGATGAACTCATGGACATCTCCAAATATCTCATAGTGTCTATCTAATTTATATTCAACTGAAACTATGTAGAACATACTCTATTTTCTGTAAGGTTGCATAACTTCAGAGATAACAATCTTAAGAAATGATTTCAAGGGAAAATAATTTTGAATACAATTGTAAACAATTATCCAATCAAAAGTCCATTATGAATAATAAGTTTTAGTTGTAGAGGAAAATTTAAAATATTGCTTAATCCAGTATGATATTTAATTAATAATAAACTTCCATTCCAAATGATAAAGTTTCATGCATATATATATATGTATATATGTATATATACGTGTGTGTGTGTGTGTGTGTGTGTGTGTGTGTGTGTGTGTGTGTGTGTGAAACCAGGTCCTCTTATACCTCACTTTTGGTAGATTCTCAGTCTGAAAACAAAATCCTCACTTCCTCCCTGAATTATCTAAGTCATTACCATGAAAAATTGAACTTCAAGAAAAGAACTGCAGTATATTCTTGTTTGTCAAGGCTGGTGTATTGGCACATAGAGTTTAACATGGTTTACTTTACTGAATCACCAAGTTACATGGACTAAACAGATGCTTGCCATCACAATATTTATGTGTGGGAATATTATTTGATTAAAAATAATTCATTTGATTAACAGAAAGGGAAAATACCTGACTCATGGCCAATAGCAATATTTTTACAGTGAGCCATCAAGTCAAGGTGTGCAGGAATAGGAACAACTTGATTAGTTGCTTTCTGTGAGTGTTCCACCTATGGGAGCTGCCAGATGCCAGCCACGAAGTGCCTGCTGCAAGTCCCCTTCAGTCCTCTTGGGCCATTCTGTAAAAGAGCTTCCATTCCTGTCACTTCACATATTCCACTCTAAAGCTCTGCTTGTCGTTTCATTCTCCTCTATGTCTCCCCTAGGAGCACCTTCATTTTAATATAAATAGAGCATTTCATCATGCAATGGCAAAGCATCATGGAAGGCATGACTCTCAATATTCCTGGATACAATGTATAGCTATATTCCAAAAGAAGTCCTTAGTCCTTTAAAAAGAAGAAGAAGAAGAAAAATAACTGGTTTAGTAAAGGAGCATCAATATTATAAATCTGAGCATAATGTGACCCATATGTCTGTACAGTTGAGAAGGAAGCTAAACTGAAGGTATTCTGCTTATGACGTTCACCAGAAAGTAAGAGCACAGCTATTTAGCAGAGCCTGCTACTCTTATCTATGTATAAATTATCAGATCATCTCATTTCCTGCCTGGGGTCAGATGCCACTTTAGTAGATCCAGCAACTGAAAAACTCACTATTACCTCCTTGGATTTAGGGTACCCAAAACATTTAGAAAGATGTTATGAGACATGACAGAAGATATAATACTGACTTGACTTGTGAAACCAGAAAGGTGTGGTGGGAACTTCAGAAACTTAGGTAACTACATCAATGTTTTTATTCATAGTCTTGGCCTTTATACAACATTATGGAGGTTCTCACCAGCTATACCAATTTAGTTATGTCAACTTGATGCAAACTAAAGCTGCCTGAGAAGAGAGAACTTCAGTCAAGGAATATCTACCATTGGCTTTACTTTGGACATGTCTGTGGGGATATTTTCCTGACTGATGATGGATGTGGGAGGTTCCAATACCCTGAGGGTCATGCCACCCCTAGACTGATGATCTGGTTGTATCAAAAAAAGTCTAACAAGCCCCAGGGAGCAAGGCAGTAAACAGTGTCTCTCCATGGATTCTTCATCAGGCTTCTGTCCTGAGTTCCTGCTTTGGCTTCCCTTGGTGATGGACTAGGAGCTGTAACCTACATAAATCATTTCTTCTTTCAAGTTGCTTTAGGTCAGTGGTCTGTTATAGCATCTGAAAAGCAAACTAAGATATCTACCTTTTCAACTTCCAGTAGCATCTTGGGTAGTTCCTTTCTCCTCACTGTCTCTGTGTACCCTTTTATCCTGGTACTGATCATTCAACAGCATCCATCCTTCCCCAAAGTGATGAAATACAAAGGTACTTCAAGCATGACCTATTGTTCTTTTGGTCTTCTCCATTAGCACTGTTCCTTTGCCCCAGTTCAGAAGTGATTATTTTGTACTCTAACACTGAAATGTTTATCATAATATCCCAACATATGCTGCTCATGGTCTTTTATTTGTGGAACACCATTGTCATAACATAACTCTTGAGAATTTCTTAGAACTAAGGTATAGAAAACAAGAGAGAAGTGAACATTTAGAACGGCTTAAAGTTTTCTTTACAGAAACATTGAATTGATAGCATGGAAGATAACTCAAGCAAGCACCATAATTCATAATGTTCACTAGGCAGAGTAATGATTTCCTGGAAGCTACTTTTCTCCTTTACTCCAAAGATAAGGACCATAAATGACATCTAATTTCATTCTAGCTTTTCTTGCTTCATTTTTCTTTTACTTTATTTCAAGTTAAGGAATTCAACTAACATTGTCCTCAAAGCCTCTCCACCTCTCAAAGCTGGGTAGCTGCTGGCCTGTCACCAGAGTGGTCAGGTCAAGCAACTCCTAGGCTTTTCAATAGCTGTGTCCACAGATTAAATCTTCCAAACCAAACTGAAGAGATAGTTTGTCTTGTTTTGTTTCTTCATTTGTGATTTAATATTTTTCATTCAGTGCTTTATAATACACTTATAAATTAGATTTCTGTGTATACATATATAAGCCACTCAATAAGTGTAATTTTATTCTATTCCCCTCTCTGTGTATGTTATATGTGGTATATACATGTGAGTGGAGGTATATGTTCCTTTGGGCATACAGGCAAGAGAGAAGCATGTCAAGTGTTTTACTCTATCATTATCTGCCTTTTTCATTTGAGACGGTATCTTATTAAAACTTGAGTTTGGCTGATGGTCATCAAGCACCACCTACCTTCACCTCATCACTTTCAAAGACACTGGAGTTACAAGCCCTCCCCTTGGTTTCACACTGACATTTATCTGCTGGACCTGGGGATTCACCCAGGTTTCCATAGTCACAGAGCAAGTGAAGTTACCAACTGAGTCATCTCTCCAGCTCTATAGATGCCATTTTTCTAGATGTTTATTTGCCCATTTTAAGTTGCTATATGAATTAAAATTGCTTGTCAGTATAAAGTAACTTGTGTCTCTGGGGTATAGAGTTCTAGCCAAAGAATTTAGAAAACACAACTGACGTAATGGAGGAAAGGAAGGTAACACATAAGCAAGTTGGGTTTGGTTCCATAGTCTCAAGCACTGAAAAAATGCTGTATGCTGTGTTTTCCATTTCCTTTGAAATTCATGAGTAGAATAAAAATTCTAAGAAGTACCTTGCTACAGAAATCTACTTAACTTTATTAAAATCAACATTTTCCCAATTTAGTGTGGTACAGAACTTTGTTGTCACATGAGAAATTTTTTTGAAAAACACCCACCCCTGCCACATTCCCTCATCTATGCTCAAGTACTACAAGGCTCGGGTGCATGAGATTACTAAATATTGGGGGTCTCAAGGAATGAATACAGTAAGAGGAAACATTATACACTCCCAAGCAACTATGCCAGCATGGATAAGAAGAGCTCAAAACAGCACAAATCCAGAGTTTAGAAATAAATGGTCCATATGAAGAAATGAAGAATGACACACACAGTATAGGATTAGGCAATTTCAAAGAAGTACATTTGAAATGTTATAAAATTTGGCAAGGCATAAAAGATATTTATATTTTTGAAAAGTTGTTCTAATAGTTCTTAGCATTAAGTAGCTCATCTTCACTGATGATGAAAGATCAAGATTAAAGATACTACACTGAGACACCATTTTCACCTGTCAGTCTCCAAGATCCCAAAGTAGGAGCGACAGTCTCCATATGCCTACAAGTCATGTAAGCATTTTTTGATGTGACTGTGATATAAATAATACTTCTTGAAAATAATTTTGATATTCACCAAAATAACAGTTGTATTTAATCTTCAATCACTTATTTTATTTCTGAAAATGTGTTGATACATTTACTTGCACTTTAAAAGATATATGTGGTTGAGTATTCATTATACCTATGTACCTTATTCATTGTACCTTATTTCTAAAGACTAGAAATGCAATGCAGTCATTGGTATAGAAAAACGTGATTAGATTAATGACAGTGCATCTCTCTATTTGCAGAAGAAAATGAGCCACTGTCACAACGAGATAAAATGTTTATTGGGAATATGAAAAAATACTTTAAAGTACAATATCTAAAAAGAAATTAACATGCTCAATGATAAGTTTCAGCACTCTATAAATACAGCTTAATTTTTTTTACAATATGCATTTCCTCTGGGAATCAGCATAGTTCATCTATTCTTAGGCAACTGGATTTGCATGCATCATTTGTCCCAAGAACTATGGATATAGAAACCTTCCAAGTCCTTGACAACTGCTGATATATATAATTATAGGTACATGTAGTCTAAGTATATTTGACTAATATATTCAAAAGCTAGACTTGCATAGTGTTAATAAAACATTTTCATACTGTCAGGCTTATGTGTTTCTCATGTGGCATGAGTTGCACCAACAGATGAAAATTTCCTTTTCTGAATCTTGTCAGCAAGACTCTTTTCATATAAATTGCCAGAGCAATCGACAACTCTTAGTAATTTCAATATAAATGTGTTTAGCCAGGCCAGAAGTAAAAAGCTTAAATAGAATTTCACTGTAAGGATTTAGAAGTGCCATGAAAGTCTGTTTGATGTCTTTTCATAATATTAATATAGTCCTGGGTATATGTGTCTTTCAAAATTGTTCCAGTTATCCTAGGTATCTCATCAACTATGGGAATAAAATAATTAATTCTAATTTTATTCTAATAATTTATTCTAAATTCAGAATTTAAAAAACTTAGTCACCAAGAGAAGAGCTTAAACATTATAATAAAGCTTTAACTAAGAGCATGTCATGATAGATAACATTTTATTTAGAGACAACAAACCCAAACCAAGTCAAACTTACTACATTGCTATGTTAGTTCTGATAAATTTATAGTACAAGATGTATAACTGGGAACATTAGGCGTCCCTCTTTAGCACTGATTTTTTTCTGTAATTGAAAGGAGTTCTTGAGAACTACAATTAGTTTATCCACTTTCTTTGAAATTATTTTGGTAATGAGAATACTCTCATCTGTCTGGGAGGCCTTGAAGATATCAAAGGATCTGGAAAGACAAAGAACCACCCCCAAAGGAATTCAGTTATGGTGACCCAAGGTTCAAGGCACACTCTAAAGCTGCAAGAAAAAGACAGGGAAGTCAACTGAAGCAGTTGAGCTGAAGGAGCTGATGTTCCTAAAAACTGAGCATAAAACTGGTTCCTAAACCAAAGCAGCTGGATTGATCCACACCATGATGAACTCTGGTACTATAATTAACAGGCAAATATTATATAGTCATTTCCTCAATTTTTGAATCTCGCCTCTCAGATGACTCTAGCTTATGTCAAGTTCAAAACAAAACAAAAAGGAAAACAGCCAGCAAGTCAGCACAATTGGCCTCTTGTCGACCCAATGCACAAATATATCTCAGTTCAACTACAACTTTTCCTTTCTCATTTGTCCCCAACATGGCATGTTAATATTAATATCATAATATAAAATATAAATAATTTTAAAAGACCCACAGTATTTAGAAGTTTAGTCCCTTTAACAAAAAATTCTTTTTTTTTTCAAAATTCAATGACTCTCCAAAATATTGTCTCTCTCTGTAGTTTTAATAAAATTCCAATGTCTATTAAGCATAGGCATGTGTAAAATCAAAAGTACATCACATACTTTCTTGCCCAAAGTTTGGAGAACCAAGACCAGTCATAGCATGAGCAGAAAGAACCAAACCAGACTCCAACAGTGCATCTAACCCAGTGTCCAGTGTCTGGAATCCATGCATGATCTTCTAGGCTCCAAAGGGCTTAGAGAGTCATACCTCTCTTTCTCTGCCCTTCACACAATAAACAGCTCATCTCCTATGCTTAGGCTGGCTCCACTCCGTGGCTGTTGCTGTTTGGTAGCTGTTCTGGGGTACAAACATCTCCAGAATGCTGGGGTTGTCTTTGTAACTTAGAGCCCCCTTCACCAATATTCTCTTCTGGGCTTCTCTGAGGCACCCTTGCCCAGGTAATTATCCTTTAACTTTACTCCATGATCATTTTACTTCTGAGCCTTCAACTGCAACTGAGGCTGCACTTTCACAAATGGCCTCTTTCAGCCTCTCTTTGGGAACTTCGGCCCTGGCAAACAGTTCCAAGCCTCAGCTACTCTCTATGACCCACCATGCCTTCAGATCAGGACCACTTGAGAAGCTTAAACTACTAAGTTTGGCTGCTGCATAAGATGCAACCTCGGCCTTACTCTGGATATCAGGTTCTGTGTGCTGGCTCTTTGAAAATATTTCACATTTATGATTCTTAGTGATGCTTGTCTCTTCTTAATCATTACTAATTTCTCAATTTCATCCAAAGAGCATATGTTGTTCCAGTAAAGCAAAGGTTTTGCTTCAGTGGTGCAAGTCTCCTATTATTAAAGGGTAATTCTTCTGCCCTGGGCAATCAAAACTATAGGTCCTTAATTCAAAATACCAAATGACCACAATAGATACTTCACTTTCTTCTGAAAGTTCACCAGCCAGGCAACCATCACATTATCTGCATTGTTCTCAGATTTATTCAAGTACTCATAATATCTTACTGGCTTTGAACACTTAATGGTTTTTATAGCCTGAGGCTCCAAGGTCTTTGCACTGTCACCTCAAAATATAGGTGTGTCACTGCAATACCCTAAAACCTGGCACCAGATTTTGTCTAAGTTAGGATTTCTATTGCTGTGATAAACACAATTACTTCTAGTTCTGGACAGGAAAGAGCTTATTTCGTCTTATAGCTTGAAGGTAGAGCAAGAACTCAAGGCAGAAATATGCCTGCAGGAATTGATGCAGAGACCATGAAGGAATGTTGCTTATAGGCTTGCTCATCCCAGCTTGTTCAGTTAGTTTTCAAACACAATCCAAGAACATAGGTCCAAGGTTAGCACCACCCAGAATGTTCTGGGCTCTTCCACATCAATCATCAATCAAGAAAATGCTCTATAGACATGGCTTCAGGCCAATCTTATGCAGTGATTTCATCAATAGAGGTTCCCTCCTCTCAAATGACCCAGATTGTATGAAGTTGACAAAAATCTAGTCGGCATAGTATGATGAGGCATTCACTTAAAGAAAAAAACAGAACCTAAGAATAGCAAAATCCTTTTATTCAAATGTACAGACTATGACAATGTTTTCAGACTTCACTTAGAAAACAGAAGGCAAGAAATCACTATCAAAATTGGGCAGACAACTGCAAAAGATCAGTTAATCACACATTTTCAAAACCAAATTTCAAAGGTAAGTCTCAAGTAAGTAGCTGTATGATTCAATGGGATGTGCTCCAAATAGAGTGTCAACAGATGATGCCCCTCCTGATTTCCATTTATCCATCATCTATGTGTCCTTCAACAGGCACTGTCTACACGTGGAGACAAATACAGGTGGTAAACTTTTTGAATAATTCTTATTTCTAGGTCTTGGATTTTTCTCACCTACAATGTGACCATCAGACAAAAACCTTCAGAATATTTTACATACTGTTCGGTCATTCTCTATATGATTCCAAAAGTCCAGATACTTCCAGGTCAATACTCTGAAGCCAGATGTGTGGGAAGCCACAGCCCCAAGATGGAGCCTAGCTGGATGCCAGGTAGTTCACGCTTAGCTGTAAACAAGCCTTATTTGGAAGTGCTTGATGGATCTGGTGCGCTTCCTCCTTCTGTGGCCTATCCAGGATCACCAGGTGGCATGAGCTGATTGGACTGTGAGCACATTTAAGGGCTTTCTGGGGCTGAGAGAAGCAGTGTAAGCTGATGAGAGAAACAGAGTAAGCTGATGAGAGAAGCAGGGTAAGCTGATGAGAGAAGCAGGGTAAACTGATGAGAGAAGCAGTGTAAGCTGATGGGAGCAGAGGAAGCTGATGTACAAGGATCCTGAATAAACTGCTTGAAGAAGAGTCTTGGTTGCATGTTTCCTTGCCGCCGAGGTAGGCGCACAACAAGTGGTGGCCTGTATGGGGAACCTCTCCGCAACACAGATGGGTGAAAACTCGTATTGCTTAAATATGTTTTTCTTAAAAACATAATAGAAACCTTAGTTTAGGATTGCCACCTTACAAACAAGTTTGTTTTGGTGTCATCATATTAGAGACTCTTTATGTCTTACCTAGTGGTAAATTTACACATACTTGAATGTCTGATGCTTCAGGCATGTACCTTTGAAACACAGAATGTATGTCTTTGAAATACAGGATGTAGGATCACAATTATAGCAAAACATAGGCAGAAAGATAAGTGTTAATGTGTTTTTATTTTTCTTCAGTGTGTTTGGTTACTATGTCATGTATCAACCTGGCTTTTTTGAAGCCATTTAATTTATTTTCATTTTATTTATTATCTTTTTCTTACTTTACGTATCAATCCCAGTTCCCTCTCATTCCCAACCCCCCATGCCGCCAGACCCCTTCCCCCATCCCATTTCCCAGGGAGTGTGTGGCCTTCCAGGAGAAATCATCAAAATCTGTCAAGTCAATTGGGGTAGGGCCTAGCTAGGCTCTTCCTCATGTCTCTGGGTTAAGGGAGAATCCCTCCATGGGGAATGTGCTCCTGAAGTCCTTTCAAGCCAGGGACATATTCTGGTTCCACTGTCAGATGTCCCTTAGACTGCCCAGGCCTTCTAACTGAGACCTAAGTTCAGGGGTCTGGGTCTGTCTTATGCTGGTTTCCCAGCTATCAGTCTGGGGTCCATGAACTCCCCATTGTTCAGGTCAGCTGTCTCGGTGGCTGCGGAAACTCACAATATTTATTTTCATTGAAACAATTTTCTGCTTTGTATGAAAATATACTTGATTAAGCATTAATACTGATTAGGGTTTCAGTTTTAACAAAATCTTATAAGCAAAGGGGAGGGAGTTTAAATCCGGTGTGACTTACTTCAAAAGCAGAGGTCAGGCATCACACCCTTCAGGGAAATCCTATCTGCTATCACCCCTTTACTTCTTAAATACTTGACTGACCATTGGGTCAGTTCACACAATTTATATTAGGCATTTCCTAGCAAGTAATGAATTTCTGGCCTATCATCCCTTTACTTCTTAAATACTTGACTGACCATTGGGTCAGTTCACACAGTTTATATTAGGCATTTCCTAGCAAGTAATGAATTTCTGGCCTGTGATAGTTCCTTTCCTCTTCCTTTCTATCCAACTTCCATCCTACCTCCATCTCCATCTCCTCTATCACAATATCTACCATTTTTGCCCTTTCAAAGTTCCTTCAGAGTTTTAGATGTGGGACATTGGAGTTCCACTGCTTGGTGTCAAATATTAAATACAATGTGGTAGTCACGTGACTTGAACTTTCTACATGGGTATCTACACTGGTAAGTTCTTGAACCACTTTCCCAGGTCACAGCAACTTATATGGATAGAAAGCCAGATGAGGGAAAGGACCTAGAAATCATGTAAATGTAACACCCTCCCCCAGCTTCTCTTGGTGCATTCTGTTGCATGCTTGTGTCTTATGAAGAGGGATAACATTTGGACAATTGCCTTCAACAGTAATGCTTCAAGGAGAAGATTGTAATTCACAGTCACGTGCCTATTTCGGCACTGTCTCTTGCTATCACCTGTGTTAAAATATCACAATATTTCATGGTTTAATTGAAGCACTCTGGCATCCAGAGTTATTTTTATAGTCAACTTGAGATGACATATGATAGTTCAGATTCACGGAAGCTGTGAGTCAGAAATTCTGTCTCTGGTTATAGTTATAACTTTTAACATGTGCTAACATGTGATATCCTTAGATCATGTGACCTGGAGTTATTTCTAAAATGGGTGTTTGAAACATCAAACTTTTGTCATGGTAGTAACACTTTATGCTAAATGAAAGCAACACTTTGGTCTCTCATACTTTTTTTCCCTTCTGGTACCACATGTCTTAATAAAAAGCAGCCATGCTAATGTTTTTCAGATGTCTTCAACAAACCCAGAGGTATTTAATGAAAATAAGCAAATACTAGGTGAAATAGGCTTAGCAGTTTTTACAAGACTATTTGTAAAATGCTGATCAGCAGTAGGAAAACAAAGAGAATTGATTTTGAGGGAAGAACGTCCACCTGTTTTTAAACACCCCCAATATGGGAGGAATAGATCGCTTCAAAGTCTAGAAAGCATTTAGAAAGCCAATGCATAGAAAGTGTGAGCCTTCTAAGAAGTCAGCCCAAAGATCCTTTTAAGTGATGTGAGCAGGGAAGCTCTTAAAATGAGGCTAATTAGCTGTTTGATGTACTTGACAGAGAAAGATGTATGCAAGCAGAAAGAAAAGACTGCAAACATAGATATCCCTCATTGCATTATTGTCCAAAACTTTAATTAATTTCTTGAGGACTATCTTTTCCATAATTTAAAATGGTTTAAAAGATGTACAACTAACAGGTTTGGAGTGTTTCCTTAACTAATCACTTGCACTGCAGGAGGCTGAGACTGATAGAGCACACTCCACACACTCCTCAAGCCATCCAGGAATCGCTTTCCTAGAGTCCGACTTTGGCTCTTCCTCTGTTTGCACAGTGGCACTGAGAAAATGTGTGACTTGATTCCACTAATGTGCAGCTTGAAGCCCAAATAGCTGCCATGGATCTCCCTGGATGCCCAAATGTGCCTTTGTCTTTTGCATCCTAAGAGAGGTGAGAAGCAAATACTGTTTAGAGGTTGGTTAGGGAACATGCTTTTATATACTTCAAAATGCAACCAGCACAATGGACAAACATGGGATACAAATAAGCAACAATGTTTCTAATTATAATTATGTATATTATACATTTAAGCTATAATCATGATGATAGCAACTGATACATTAACGTAGTTGATTATGAAGTTTCTGTTTATTTCAGTTCCTCACACCTGAGTTATAAGTTTTTTTTGACTGTGCCTATTTTTCTTAATTTTTTTCCCTTTTGTTTTGACACTAATTACTTGAAAAACAAAACATCCTTCTGGCATAATCAGGGAATTGGTAAACCTCTGTGTCAATAGTGGAAAAAAGTAACTTAGCATGAATAATAAAAACCAGAGACAGATCGGGGTTCAAGCTAAAGATCAGAGAAGCAAAGTGGCCAAGACACCAGAGAGGTCTCAGCTGAAGGGGTGATCCACTGAATCTCAGATTGAATCTCTAGACTGCAGTGCTCCTCATTCAATCTCAGGTTTCTGCCTGAGACTGCACTGAGCTCCTTATTTTCTCTCTGTGAGCTCTGTTTCTCTTTTATACTGATTCACTCTTGAAGTCACAGAAATCCATCTGCCTCTTTCTCCTGAATCCTCAAACTAAAGGTGTGTGCTACCCAGCCCAGTTTCTACGGCTATGGCTAGTAGCTTTGCTTTATGATCTCCAAGCAAGCTTTATTAAATCATAAATAATATATTACCACAAATTATCAAACCACAAACATATAAAAGTAATATGTGAGTACAATAATCTTAAAATCTTATAGTTCTTATGGAACTATGGTGTCTTATAAGAGAGTTATTCAGATCCAGTGTAACTCATAGTAAACTTGAATGAGACATTTGTTAAATATCCACAACTTTTGGATGAGTCATAGACGTCTGTGTCCCTTCTCTCATTCTCTGAACTGTATATGCATAAACACCTGTTGAGCAATTCACTCATTCACTCAATAAATTTGTGTTGAGGACTTACTAGGTGTACTGGCTACTGATGGTGGAGAGGAAGGCAAACACGTAAAAACTCTTGTAATGAGCTCTCATGCTACTTGGGATGAGAGGATTAAATAAACAGCACAAATAAGTAACTTAAATGTTGCTCTCTGCATGTGTAAGTTCAGTGGAAGAAGCAGAGCAGGCACTTGTGTGGGGCTTCATGGACCACTGGTGTTGACTGGAGGAGGGCTTTGAGCAGGGAATAGCACGATAGGTCTTGCATCTTACACCCACTTGGTTGTTGGGATGTGGCTCTTCTGGAGTGTAATAAGGGTAGAAATAAGAAGAGAAATTGAAAGAACACCTTACAGTGCTTCCAGTAAGGGATAACAACTCCATTATGGGACCTCAGGCACCACTGGTGGGAGCTGGAAGAACTGTGATTAGACAAATGGTTAATATCCACAGGGGCTGTGTAAGAGCAGGTGGGTGATGTTTTTATCTCTATCTTTGATCTTTCCCTTTCCATTTCCTTTTAGATGGAGTTGTGTCAATTATGCCAGTTAACAATTGTGTCTGGTAACCTACTTCATTTCCCAAATGGGCTAAACCTTCCTCATGAGGGCTAAACCTCCCTCTAGACTTTGTTAAAATCTAGAAAGAAGTTACATTTAGCTGACACTGAGAATGAGTGAGAACTGAGTAGGTATGCAAGGAAGAGGAGTCTATGTCAAGGAAACTGTAGTACATGGTTATTGAAGCCAGAAGAATGGTCATTCTGAAGACTATGAAGAGTCTGGTTTGAGTGCTATTAACTGGTCCTGGGAAGAAAAGAAGTGGACAGTCTGAGGCCAGAGCACCACATAACATTCATGTCATTCATAAATGCTACCCTCAAAACTTGAGACTTTACACTTTTGCACAAGGATAGTATCTAGCACTACTAGAGGAAGAGGAAAGTTTTGCCCTTAAACTCCCATCAGAATGGAGGAGGATGAGAACTGGAATCATCAGGGATATGCAATCTCAGTAGGCTCCTCTCTAAGGGCACTCTCCTAGCCCAATCTTAGAAGACCTTGTGCAGCTAGCAGGAGCCAGCAGCCTATACACCAACCATAGAGTGTGCAGTTGAGGTGGGCTTGCCCCAATGGCTGAAAATGAGGCTCCTGATACAAAAATATCCTGATTCTCCTGAGAACAGTAGCAAAAGTCAATATAAACATTTCAAACACAGGTCGGAGTCCCAAATTTAAAATAACAGCTACCTTTCAACAAAGAGGCATCTGGCTACTTTCAAAGACAGAACGGTGACCAAAGCCATCATGTCTGCTTAATAAAGTACAGTTTCCCCAGGTCATCTTTGTTCCTCCTGCAAGAATATCTCTCGGGATCCTATTGAAATAGACAAGATTTTAAGGCGACTGGGGTAAAATTGGAAAGATAATTCTAGAAGCAAAGTAGATCCAATAGGCAGAAGCTAGTTATGTTGTAACCTAGACACAAAAACGATAGAAATCCAACTGTTACTTGAAATTTCAACCGGCCAAACTTTGTACATATATAGCAGTGCCATGAGCATGCGTGGCCTAGAACTAAGCAGACATTTGCAAATAAATGTGGGGGAGGGCAACACAGCAAATGGAGATCCTGGGAACACTGAGCCTCTTTAGCAGTGAGAAGCTGAGTACATTAAAGTCACAATTTGTTTGATGGGCCATTGATATCTGGCAGGCTGGTGACAGCCTTGTTGCCAAGAGAGCCCAGTTCCAGTCTCAGCCTGTGACTTTAAAAACCTCACTCGTGGAAAAATTACAGCCTGCAGCAGCAAGGGCATAGCCTACGGCACAAAATGCCGATAACTAAGTCCTAGGGAAAACTGATTTGTGGCTCGTGGTCACATGTGCAGAGAGCCCCCTGCTATTGACTAGCTCTGGTTCATCGGGATGTAGATCTATCTTGGCTAACAAGAAAGCATGAGAGGTCTTCATTTAGCCACTGAGCCCTGTCTCAAGGGACCGTGTGCAGCTGTCTTTACCTTCCTACCAATCAACACATCAAACGCTGCGGAATATATTTTCACTTAAAAAAAGAAAATGCAAACTGCAAGCGAGATAAAGTTGCCAAAGTAGACTTGAAAAGGGGTGAATGATTACTGCACGGCTCCAGATATAAGGAATAAATCATGTGTGCCCAGCCGGAATTTTCTTATGTGTGTCAACAAGAAAGATAACCGAGTCTGTATCCACGCGGCATCCGCACCATATTAATTTAGCTAGCAGGGATTAAAACCATTTACACTGGATTTCTTACTTGAATTATTCTAAGCAGCATACTTCCACAGGATTCCTCACAGAAGATAACTGCTTATAATGAAATTTGAATATTCATCTTAGTAACCCTCAAATAATTACATGGTTTTGTTTTTCTGTTTTTTTTTTTTTTCTCCTTCACTAAATCCATATAGATTAAGGCAGAAATTCACTTCTCTTCTTTCCCTTTTAATTTCAACAAGTTTTTCCTTCCCTGGGAATGTGGAGCTCCACTGGAAATAAACTCAGTGTTTTCTCCAATGATCAGTTCTTTTGACGATGATTCTAATATCATCAAGACCTTTCCCCCAGATGTTTTCCAGGAAGACTCCCTCACAAAAGGTCATCGCTGTTTCCCTGCTTTCAAGGATCATTTAGGTTCAGCACTCTTGCTTTGGGATGTGTGCAGGTGCAAGAAAAAGAGGGAAGGTTACCCTTCCGTAAGCTCAATTTAATTCCCTAAAATGAGCAAAAGGTCACAGTGGGGAGGTAGCGCACCACTCTGTATGCATTTCAAGGAAAAAAGCCAATGCTTTTATTTTAACTTCCAGGTGGCCTGGGATGATTGGAATGTGTGGTTTGAACTTCTTCCCTTTCAGTTAGTCTGAAGGGAGATGCCACTGTGATTTACTGGAGTGGCTACACTGGTTTCTTAAGAGCTGTAGGCAGGGCAGGTGCTGGATGGCAGCACCCGTGGGAGCGGCTACAGGTGCTGAGCTTTCTGTGAAGAACCCATGAGGAAGGCTCTGTTCTGGCTTCCAGACTCCCAGCTTTCACAGAAATTCTTCCCAGTTCTGTGAAAGGCTAGCGTTCTCTCTCCTTCCCCATGTTGGCAGAGTAATAGCCACATATCATTAGGCATACCAAGTATACTTGCACTATCCCCTACATTTAACATATATGCAGGTTAATTTTATTTACCACTGTGTGTGACACAGGTTCAGATTATGTCACCATAGAACAAAAATCAAGTATAGATTGGGCACACAGACTTGAAAAATGAACTTCAGTTTGAAGAGTTCGTTAATCCTCGTCTACATATTTTTATATTTCAATGTAATCTTCAGGTCTTATCTCATCTTTTATTAAGAAAATTGGTTAATAGCTTTCAAGCCCATTCATTCCACAGAGGTTCCAAAGGAGGGTGAAAGAATGTCGGTCTCTCCGCAAAGGACCAGACAACACATAAACTAAACTTTCAAGACAAGCCATGTTACATACCTCTGTAACATCCGGATTAGACTATGACAGTGCCTACCTCCTGGGGCAATGCTTATAGACCACCCAGGTGGCTGCTACTGCAGAATGCTGCCACAGTTTGTTGCCTTAAGAATGAAGGACCTGCTATTGTGCCAGAGCTTTAACAGCAACCTGTGTATTTAGAGTGTAATTGAAAAATCTGAACACCAAAATGCAAATATTTGACTTCTCTGACCAGTGGCTTCTTCAGAAGTGGGTTTTCACCTCCTGTGTCTTTCTTGTCTTCCTGGCACTTGTGAAAATTTGTCCTATGTATGTTTACCTATACCAAGAAACTCAGCAGCCTCCACGAGGGTATTTTTCATCTAATACATTATAGAAGAAATCACAATCCTCAGAGTTAGCATATCAATAATTATATAAGTAAGCAGATTCAACTTGTTTCTAAATTTCAGTGAATAAAAAAATAACACTTAATAAGATGCATGACAAAGGTTTCAGATATACCCACATGGATGTTTTATGAGTAATTTCGAAAAGGCAAACGCCAGAGGGTTTGAAGAGAAAGTCAAGTTTTATACATTTCTATAATAAACAATTTGTAGGGGCTGCTCTATAGGAGGTAATGACTAAAGTTTAAATTAGGAAAAAGGAAACTGGCCTATTTTATTATCACACCAATCAAGGTGACCCAATGCCGCCAAACTCTTACTGAACATTATAGACAGTATTTGTTCTGCAGGAAATGGATGTTCTGTGGGCAGGCATCCACATTCAGGTACAACTTTAGTGTCATCCCTACAGAAGGCAGCCCACAGTCAGCATTTCCTATGCTTAGGAAGACAAAGAGATGAATATTAATTAGGAAATTGAGTTTTCACAGGACTGGAGACACAGTAGAAGAGTGCTTTCCATGTGTGTGCAGCACCATAAAAGCAAACAAACAAAACCCAAGCCTCATCAGTTTTCCCTAGTAGAGAAAAAGAACATGTATATATCTTCATAAGATCAATTAACCTGATTAAAACTACATAGTCAACTCTCAAAGACACCTTTCATGTAAATTATGGACCACATTTTCAAAGTGAAGGTTTTAACAGCAGCATAGGTGATGCTGCAATATGTTGGAAGGATTCGTCTTGTGCTGAGGAAGGGGTTAGTGACAAAATCAGCATTTAACAAGCCAAGGACAGAGCTTTTCCTTGTGTTAGCAAGAGCTGTCTGACTATTCATGGCAATGTCTTAGATATTTTTCTATTGGCACACAATTTTTACACAGAGTAACAGTGTTTGGATAAATAGTTAATTGGTTATGTTATTTTGGATTCTGTAAATAAATTGTAAGGGAACTGCAAGATTATTAATGAATCGACACACTAAAATGTACTAATAAGCAAGGGAAACAAGGAAACAAGGTCCAGTGATTTTTTGCTTTGAGATCTGAAAACACTCTATACAGGTAGGTATCTGTAAGTCCTGCCTTACTATGGTTGTTTCAGACTGGTAAGGACTGAACAAACCAAACCAAACTCCCTGAAAATGAGATGGAGAACTTTGGAGCCTGAACCAGATAACCCACTACTGCCCAAGACCAAACATTCTTAATTTGTCCATAACTAACTCCTGGCTCTATCCAAATATATCCATCCCTTCACCACACAAGTATCTTATTTCATTTCACCTTTAACTTTAAAAAAATTGCTAATACAATATGCAACTACAATCCAACTAACAATGTTAATATTGACAAAACACATTTCCAAAACTATTTTCTCAAATGTTTGTTTATTATCATCAATAAGCATTTTACATATGGAAATATGCAAATACTTGAGTATATTTCAAAGGCATATGTAATAATTGTGTGCCTTCTTCATCACATATGGTATGAATACTAATTTGGTGATTTGACTTTTAATGTATATATGCAAATAACCCGATTACTAGACTAGTCTGACCTTTGATTGAAATAGACTCAGAATAATCACTTATGACTTTGTGGAAATTGCTAAAACTCCAATTTTCATTTCTCTAGTTCATAAAAAGAGGATGATATGACCTGTCACAGGAAGTTGCTTTGAAGGTAGGGTGATACTCAGCAGCTTTGATATAGAGTAGGCATTTTTACTGATTATGTTATGTAGTTATAGGAAGAAAATAGAATACACTGTGCTGATCAAACTTTAATTGTAAGGATGCAGATATTATTTTTAAGGTCTTCACATAAATTTTGCATAACTGCTATCAAGACTCAGTCATTTTAATACACTGTAATTTAAATCCTGGCTTTAAAATAAGGGTTAAAAGAGAAAATTGTTTTATAATTTGGAAATTTTCTGTATACTAATTAAATATCAAACTAAGACAAGACTATGATTACTTGAAAATATGTGCATTTCTCCTTGTGTGTGATATTGAACTGTGATTTGACAGACATTCATTAGAACCACTTAAAGTATTTTAAGCAAATTAAAAGCATCACTTGAGCATAGCTTTTCCACATATAATGTAAAAGGCTAAAATGTGTGATCTTTTAAAAAAAATTAACTTGATTGTTTTAATTACCCTTCAAAAAATAAATGAATCAAAAACATTTTCCAAACTATTTCTTGGTAAGTCTTCAAATGACAACCACTGCTGTTGCTTGTGTACAACAACAGGGAAACAACAGGCCTTTCACCTGTGTTTTCTCTGTAAAGTCATGGGGCAGAAGTTATGGAAGGAGCACAGTCAACTGTGAATTGGTATGCTTAGGAATGAAGAAGCAGAGGAGAAAAGGAAGCAGAGAGCCACTTGTCAAAGTGACCCTGAGTGAAGGTCCTTGGTAGGAGAGTCATCTCACACCCCTTAGTCAGAGGTAAACGTTACTGGTACAACCCTTCCCATGTACACTGTATTTCACCTCTGCTACAGTTTTGCACTTGGGGTTGAATCAGACACTTCAAGAAAGGACATGTGAAGTAAAGGAAAGAGAGGGCACTGTTCTTTTCTTTTATTCACTTGTTTCCTTAAGGAAGTATTTATCTATTCACCAAGAAAGATTAGTCAGAAGATAGATAGATAGATAGATAGATAGATAGATAGATAGATAGATAGATAGATAGATAATGATAGATAGATAGATGATAGATAGATAGATGGTAGATAGATGATAGATGGATGAATGGAGAGATAATAGGCAGTGATTGATAGTAGATTGAAAGGTGATAAATGACAGGTAGAAAGATGATAGGTAGGTAGCTATTACTGAGAAATATGTATATGTATGTATAGCATTCTTCTAAAAAACCACAACAAAACTTTTTCCTATCACAAATGCATTGCAGTCAGTAACTGTGCTTCAGATCACGAATCATAGCGAAAGCCACCTTCTATCTATCTGTGTAACCCACAAAATTTCTTTTAAACTTAATATTGTTAGAAACATTCTATCCCAGATTTGAAATGATTTCCCTATTATTTCTACCTCAAAAGATAAAGTATTAAATAATGAGCCTCAAATAGATAACCACCTTGTTTGCTAAGAAGCGCTCTTACACTTTCCTAACATTAGAGCCAGATTTCACGGTCACAGGAAAACAAAACACACATAATGGAGTGGTTATTAATTCAATAAATCCAGCAACTCTCATGCTTTCTGGGCAAAAGGGAAAGTTAAAAGCAGCTGTTTCATTGAGGACATATGGGACATGGCCAGGGTGAGGGAGCTGCCCGGCACATCATCTACCACTTTTAAGGCTGACTGCACTCAATTTCTTAGACAATCTACACACCATTTTCAGTTCTGTACCTCCATAATTTATCACAACAATACCTCAAGTGCATGGCTCAGAGGGGAAAATGAAAGCAATTTACAGTATCGAGATGAAAGTGTCTGGGTAGAGAGAGAAGACCTACTATGTAAATCATATCCACGGCTTCCAGGAATGTTGACATAATATTCTGGAATTAATTTTTTCCAGCATTCCAATGTAGGTCACACAAAGGTAAGTCTAGTTTCTCCTCTCTACCTCTTATATCTGGAGTTGTTTATCAATATGTTAAAGAGGAAATTGATTTTAGCTCTCCCTTCTACAGCGACAATAAGAACCTTATGTATAAAGCCTACCAAAACAATGAAAGGAATCACTTGAAACATTAGTGTGCAATCTTTATATATGTTTCCCAGCTAAAGGTCATAGGAAGACAGCAATAAAAAATACAGAATCACATTCAAATAAAGAATTGCAATCTATTTGAAATAACAGTTTGGATTATTCTAAACTAAGCTCATCATGTCTTCCTTTAAAAATTATGTTCATAAAATCTGCCTCAGATTTATATCAGCAAATTTCATTGATGACAAACACCTTACTATAGAACAAATTGGCATGAAATTTTTGTATTGTCATACAATGCATATTTCATGTGGGGGCTAGCATTTAATTCTAATGGGGATAGTACACTAATACCTTCATCAGAAGCTAGGCAAACGATTAATACAACCCCCCTTATCACCCTTTTGTCTTCCCTCTCCTGCTGTCTTTATCTTTGCAGGACTGCTGGAAGCAAAGAAAAGACAAAAAGTTAGAAGACAGTGACAAATGTCAATGAAAGCCAGTGTCTCGGGAGCAAATGTAAGCAAAACCCAGGATGCATGAAAACATCATTAATGATATGCAGGGAGTTTTTTTTTTTAACTTAATAACATTTTTTTGTTTTACATTCTTACCAGTTTCCCTTCCTTCCTCTCCTCTTATTCCCTCTCCATGACGTCCATCTATTCCACCCCTTGACTCCCTATTCACTTTTTCTCCATCTCCATTCAGAAAGGGGAAGCCTCCCATGGGCTTGAACAAAGCATGGCACATCAAGTTGACATAGGATAGAGCTCCTACCCCTGCATGAAGGCTGGGCAAGGTAATCCAGCTGGGGAACAAGTCTCCAAAAGTCAGCTAAATGCCAGGGACAGGTCCTAATCTCACTGCTAGGAGCCTTACAAACTGACAAAGTTACACAACTGTCACACACATTTAGAGAGCCTAGGTCAGTCCCATGCAGACTCCCTAACTGTTTGTTCAGAGTCAAAGAAGTGAGGCCTTAATTTACTGATGCCATACAAGGCAGGATCAAGCCCTTTAACATAGTAAGGAAGGGAAAGCGAGTACTTAGAGCTGAAAATCTTTCCAATGTATTGGTTTAAAATATTACTTGTGCTAAAATCAGAATAAATGATTCACTATGTATTGTTTTTCAAATAGCTTAATTAGTGTAAACAATTTAAAAACTGAAAATATTAAGAATTCACTATTTGTTGTAACAATTGGGAATCAACATATTCTGTAGTTCTACTTACTTCATCTATTGTTTAAGGTTTACATTGGGTATTCATGGCTCTCATGTCTGCATCATCTTAAATTAGATGCATAAGAAATACTTGTGATGTCAGTGTTAAATCTTTGTGTACCATTTATATAATAAATATTTTCCTGTTCCTCTTTACCTTACTACTGTGGCTACTAAGTGCTTAATAACCATTACTTTATTTACTCCTCAGAAAACCTTCATGAGATGATTATTATATTTTACAGTAATAAGAGTTAACATTATAATCATTACAAATATTTTGTGTATTAGAAAATCAAGGTTCAGAAAAGTTCAATATTTGCTTGACATTCATAGCAGAAGAAATGTGGAAACCAGATGGTCCCTCCCAGATTTAGTATTCTCAGCTACCGGATATATTACTATTTTCATTATAGTTTTTATTAGTTTTGTTATGTTTCTTTCACCAATTTGTTTTATGAATCCTCCATTTCATCTTTCTGCCTATAGAAATGTTATTTACATCAGTATCAGACACAAAGTCCTCACCATTTTACTTCAATTCTTTATTTATTTATATACATTCCTTTATCATTTATTTGAACACACAGTGTTAAATAAGGTTTACTTGTACTCAATTCATCTCAGGTTATTTACGTAATAATTTGTCTTTTCAGGAAATCTGGGTCAGTCCTATGCTGGTTCCCCAGCTATCAGACTGAGCCTATGAGCTCCCCCTTGTTCAGGTCAGCTGTTTCTGGAACCCCTTTACTGATCATTTCTCCCTCTTTGCAACTGGATTCCAAGAGTTCAGCTCAGTGTTTAGCTATGGGTATCTACTTCTGTTTCTATCAACTACTAAATGAAGGCTCTAGGATGGCATATAAGGTGGTCATCCTTGTAGGTCTCTGGACATTTCCCTAGTGCTAGTTTTTTATTCAAACCTATAATGGCTCCTTCTGTTATGGTATCTCTTGTTTTGTTCTCCTCCTTTCATCCTCTAACTCAACTTCCTACTCCCTCATGTTCTCCTCTCCTCTTCTCCCCTTCTCTTTCGCCTAACCCCCTCTCCAGTCACCGTCACCCCCTGCTCTCAATATGCTCAGGAGATCTTGTCCTTTTCCCTTCTGTGGGGGAACTTGTATGTTTTTCTTAGGATCCTCCTTGTTTCCTAGCTTCTCTGGTGGTGTGAATTGTAAGCTGGTGATCCTTTGCTCTGTCTAAAATTCATATATGAGTGAGTACATACCATGTTCATCTCTTTGTGACTGGATTACCTTATTCAGTATAGTTTTTTCTAGTTCCATCCATTTCCATGAATTTCAATATTCCATTGTTTTTTATTCACTGGGCAGTACCTGAAAACAGCTTGGTATTGACACATAAATAGACAGGTAGAGCAATGGAATCAAATTCAAAATACCAATATTAACCTAGACACCTATAAACACCTGATTTTTGACAAAACAGCTAAAATTATACAATGGCAAAAGGAAAGCATCTTCAACATAACTGCTGGCATAACTGGATGCTGGTGTGTAGAAAACTGTAGATAGATCCATGTCTATCGCCATGGATCTTAAGTCAAAACTTAAGTCCAAATGGATCAAAGATCTCAACATAAATCCAGCCACTCTGAACATCTGAGAAGAGGATATGGGTGGTACCCTTAAACAAATTGGTACAGGAGACAACTTCTTGAAAATAACACCAGTAGCAGACACTGAGATCAACAATTAATAAGTGGGACCTCCTGAAACTGAGAAGCTTCTGTAAGGTAAAGGACACAGTTAAAAAAACAAAATGGCTGCCCAAGAAGGGGGAAAATTTCTTTACCAACCCCTCATCTGACAGAGGACTGACCTCCAAAATATATAAATAACTCAAGAAGGTAGTCACCAAAACACCAAATAATCCAATTAAGAAGTGGGGTACAGAACTGAACAGAGAATTCTCAATAGAGGCATCCAAAAGGGCTGAAAGACACTTAAGACAGTGTTCAACATCCTTAGCCATCAGGGAAATACAAATCAAGGCAACTCTGAGATATCATCATACTCCTGTTAGAATGGCTAAAATTGGAAACATCAGTGACAGCTTATGCTGGAGAGGATGTGGAGAGAGGGAACACTCCTACACTGCTGGTGAGAGTGAAAACTAGTACAGCCATTTTTCAGATCAGTATGGTGGTTTCTCAGGAAAATGGGAGTCAGTCTACCACAGGATCCAGCAATGCCACTCTTAAGCATATAACCAAAAGATGCACATTAATGCAACAAAGACATCTGTTCAACTATGTTCATAGCAGCATTATTTTATATAACTAAAATGTGAAAACAACCTAGGTGCCCAGAATTGAAATTGAAGAATGGATAAAGAAAATGTTGTACATTTACACAATGGAGTGCTACCCAGCAGTATCTCTTTTTTTTTTTTTTTTTTTTTTTTTTCTGCTCTCCTTTATGCTTTCCTTGAAACAATCTTCTGGCTCTGTCATGCCCACCTCTCCCCTCCTCTTCCTATTAACTCCCTCTCCCCTCCCCCTTGGGAGATCGTAGTCCTTTTCTTTTCTCCAGGGGACCAGATTGTGGTGTTAATTGGGAGGACTGGACAGTCTATGGGGCCACTGGTAGTGGATCAGTATTTATCCCTAGTATAGGAATGAACTTTGGGAGCCCATTCCACATAGAGAGATACTCCCTCAGCCTAGACACATGGGGGAGGACCTGAGCCCTGATCCAATTATTTGACAGGCTTTGAAGACTCACCATGGAAGGCCTCAACCTCCCTGGGGAGCAGAAGGGGGATGGGATGTGGGTTGGTGGGGGGAACAAGGGAGGATGGGAAGATGCTGGAACTGTGATTGATATATAAAACAAGATTGTTTCAAATAAAAAAAAATTGTATTTTCCTAAGCAAATAGGAATCCTAATTTCTCATCATTAGTGACTAAATAAATTTGAGTTCTACAGTTTTAATTATTGGATAAAAGTATAGCAGAGCAAATCACTCATTTATTGGCTTTTTAGTGTTTTCACATTTAATTAACTTGTCTATTCTTCCATATAAACTTTATAACTGTTTAGAAAATGTGTGAGAAATACTCAATACTCAGAAAGAAATTTTATTGCTTACAAGTTTATTTAAAAGAGGGTATCTTGGAGTCCATTATCTTTGGGGGGATACCTTGCTCAGTCTAGATTGAGGCTTCAAAGTGATGTGCCAGAGTTCCTTGACTCTTCGTGGGGGTGGAGTAAGGAGAGCAGGAGGAAGGGAGAGAGTGAGAACTGGGATTGGTATATAAAATGAGAAAAGATTGTTTTAAAATTCAAGAAGATAACAAAGAGGATATCTTTCCACATAATAATCATAATGTCATGCTAGCTCAAACTCACTTTGTTTTTATCATCTTCATGTGACTCAACATTTTGAAAAGCTAAATACATTCTCCTCTTCTGCTTTGCTTACTTTTATATGCTCAAATCAAAGAATTAATTAGTTAAGGCAGATAGGTCATCCTTGAATACCTTCATTTGATAGGCCATCCTTGAACTGTTTCATCATTAAAAATAAGTTAATTTTTATCACAATCAAATTTGGGGTATTGGACAAATATTCATTGGACAAAGAGCTCATTGGACAAGGATGAGAACCTGAGTTTGGAACTCAGCACCCACATATAAGCCAGGTGTAATTCATACATAATACTGCATTGGTTGGGTGAAGACAGCCAACCCTAGGGGCTCACGGGCCAGCCAGTCTAATCAACCAGTAAGCTCTAGGCTCAATTACAAACAATGTTTCAATACTTAATGTGCAAAGTGATAGAGGAAGGCATGCAATATCAACCTCTAGCAACCATGTATGTACATACAGGTGAACACATCTCAACACACATACATGTTACATATATAAATCGCCACACATATACCTCACATACACAAATCACATTGTTTTCAAGTAGTAGTGATTCTGAACTCAAGTTTGTTGCAATGGCACATTCCTACAATCCCAGCCCTGTGCACGCTGCTCCAGTCTCTGTGAATTCTTCTGTGCTTTTTCAGTTGATTTAGAGGGTCATGTTATCCTGGTGTCCTCCATCCCTTCCGGATCTTTTACTCTTTTCCTCCTCTTCCACAGGATTCCCTGAACTCTAAGGGAGAGATGTTTTTGTAGATAGCCCATTAAGAAGTGGCCAGGGTGGAGGTTCCTCTGTAGTTGTCCACTTCTGCTTCAGGAAGAAGCTTCTTTGATAATATAGTGCAATGAGACATTGATGTATGAGTATGGTAGAATATCATAATGCCATTTTATTGTTACTTTTAATTTTTTGGGACCACTTGTATTTGATTTGACCCTAGGCATCTGGGCAATCTAGTTTCTGGTTCTTGGTCACCTAAGCTGTTTCAGGAATGGGTTCCATCTCATGGAGTGGGCCTTAAATCAAATTAGACATCATTGGTTACTCCCACAAGCTTTGTGTCATGAATGCCCTAAAGTATTTTGCAAACAGGACAGATTGTAGATCAAAGGTTTCAAACCAACCTGCGCTTACTGCATCTCATTCATTTAGATTCTTGTTAATCCTTTGTATTCTTTATCTTAACATGTTTTTGCTACAATAGTTTAAATAACTATGCTACATATGAAGCACATCCATGTATAGCATGTGATTTTCCTGTCCCATGAGCATCAGAAGTCTGTATCATATCTATTAAACCAGTAAATCTATGAAAAGAAAGAGAATACTTAACCATGAAGACTCCTAAGTAAAAATGCATGTCAACCTACACCTCAGCATCCTGTAGGCTGCACAACGCTAGCTTGCAGAGTGTCATGCAAGTAGAGGAGAAAATGAAGTATAACTTACCTCAAGTGAGCTCACATTGGCTCAGGACATAGCCTTACTGTGGACTCAGATGCTGAACTCAGAGCACAGAAAGCCACGATCTAGAGAGCCCTACAAGCTGCTATTGACTTCTGAATTGAAATTCTAGGTCTTTTGATTCATATTGCTTTCATTGCCAAACGTTTAACATCCTGTATTCCAATCTATAAATGAATATAGATTTGGTCCAAGTGTTAAAAAAAAAAAAAAAGAACGTACTGAATTTCCATCTAGTTTTATCCTACTGATTAGGAGCCAAAAAAAGTAATTTTTTTGTAATTCCTTACAAAAAAAATCATGGAAATATGCCCAGCTTCCTGCTATGTTTTAGAAGTTTGCAAACCTAACCTGTTTACTATTTTAAATCTACCCAAATTCCTTTTTTTTTCAGATTTTGCCTTATGTGTCTTTTTATTTTATCTTATTTTATTTTACATATCAATTCCAGTTCCCTCTTCCTCTCTCCCTCCCTCCCTCTCTCTTATCCTCTCTCCCCCCTCACATGCACCCTGACCGCCCTCCCCTCACATCCCCCCCACCCCAATTCCACATGTAGGGCAATGTCATCCAGGTGGGGTCATGTAAATCTGTCAAGTCATTTGAAGTAGGGGCTAGGACTTCTTTCCTGTCTCTAGGTTAAGGGAGTATCCTTCCATGGGGGATGTGCCCGCAAGGTCCTTTTGTGTACCAGTAATACATCCTGGTTCCACTGTCTCAGGTCCCTTAGACTGCTCAGTCCTTCTAGCTGAGACCCATATTCAGGGGGTCTGAGTCAGTCCCATGCTGGATTCCCAGCTATCAGTCTGGGAGGGCCATTATCTCCTCCTTGTTCAGGTCAGCTGTCTCTATGTGTTTCTGAAACCTGGTCTTGTCCTCTCCCTCTACATCTGGATTCTAGTTTGACTCAGTGTTTAGTTGTGGGTGTTTGCTTCTGTTTCCAACAGGTACTAGATGAGGGCTCCAAGATGGATAAGTTAGTTGTTGAGAGGAGAGGAAAGTATGTGCGACTAGGAAGATTAAGTCAGGGTAGGAATAAGGAATAGAAGACAAGAGAGAGAGAGAGAGAGAGAGAGAGAGAGAGAGAGAGAGAGAGAGAGAGAGAGAGAGAGAGAGGACATAAAGGAGGGAGACATTATTGGTTTGAAGAGAAAACTGAACCTAAAGAAAGGTCTAGAGACATAGAAGACTGCCACCAACTAACAATTTGAGCAACTGTGGAAAGGCTACCATAAATGCTCTTCCCAGATAGTGAGATCAACAACTGCCCAAATTCTTTTTAAGTAAAATTTGTATACACAATGTAAAGGCTTGAGGAGGAAATACTTTCAAGTTTATTTGATGGATACTCGGTATATTATTTGCCCTAAGAAAAAATTAACTTTCAATTGGGATGGGAGAAAACTAGCATCTGTCTTGTTTCTTGAAAGTCTCCATCAAGAACCAAATGTTTCATCATCTTGATGTTAACCATGGTGTTGCTTTGCATGAAGCTACATGTTATGTCAGCAACATGAGCAAACATTCCTGCAGTGCTTCTATAAATCAGGTTCAACTCTAAGCACTTTGCATCACTCAGTTAATCCTTGATAACCCAATAATGTTATCTCATCTAACACACTGAGATGTAGAAGCAGAGAGAGAAAGCAACTTGCTATAGGACTTTGTCAACTAGTCCCTGGTGAAGGTGTGTTACCAACACAGACAATATCTACACAGTATCCATGAAGGCAACCAAAGAGTAATACTAGAGAGTATAACATGGTAAATAAAAGATCCAGTGACAAATATTGGGGTTCAACCTGAAGATCAATGAAGCAAAGCAGCCAAGCTACAAGAGAGCTCTTGCCTCTAAAAGGGCTGAGGTGTGCCTATTCCCAATGTGCCTAGAGGCTGAATGCCTGATACTGAGACCTTGCTCCTATCTTATGTACCTCCCTAAGGCTGGGATTAAAGGCATGGGATCCCAGGTGCTGAGATCATCTTTGTGTGAGCTGTTTCTCTTTAAGACTGGATCAATCTTGTGTAGATCTGGGTGGCCTTGGATTCACAGAGATTTTTCTACCTCTGTGATTAAAGGTGTATGCCACCACCTCCTAGCTTCTGGCTGATGGGATTAAACCTGTGTGTGTGTGTGTGTGTGTGTGTGTGTGTGTGTGTGTGTGTGTGTGTACCTGGCTTCTATGGCTTATGGCTGACTTTGCTTTCTGAATCTTCAGGAAAGCATTAATAAGTAATAAATAAACTATCACCAGAGGTGAATTTAAAATGATATTTTGTTAAATAGTAAAACACATTCCTGGGTTAGGACTCAAAATAGGCCTCTGTTTCTGGATACTACAAAATCCAATTCATAAACTGAACCAAAACATTAATATTCAGGCCATGTAAACATTGGAAAAGATGCTCTCTAATTACCAGCTGAAGTAAATTGCCCATAACCAAATTGGATAAGGAGTCAAGGTTGCTGTACTACTGAAAGAAATTATGATAAACAAAGGATTTTATTTAAATTACTATTGGTGAAGTGGCTTTTCTAGGTAGGATGTGCGTATTTAAAATTAATTTAATGCCATGGTTTAATTACTAATGAATTTGCTCCAAGAAAGTCTGATGACAAAGATCAGCCCTATTTAATTTCATTGGGAGTATTAGTCATTGAATTACTTAATTAAGAATATTACAAAATCAATCTTAATTTTAAAATTAGTCCCGGTGTGTAAATACATTAAAAATCATAAGCTCCTTATACCTCTCCAAAATTGTTCATGGTAAAAAGAAAAGAATAAAGGAAATTTCACAATAATATCTTATTTAGGTTGTGATTCTGTCTTTTGTAACAGTCAGTTTATTTTCAGCATTCTCTGAGGGGCACTTTGACAATGGTGTAAGTGCCATCTGCCAAGTGTAAGTTGTGTGAAACTCAACTTAGAGAATGTTTGTGCAGAGTTTTTGAAACTACGTATGTTAAATCCAAAGAACTTCAGTTCCTGTTAGAGATGGGTGGTGGGCAGTTCTTGCTTGTGCTTGACACTACCTAGAAGATACTCATTTTAAAAGTTTGGGTAGAAGAATTTTTAAGACCAAATTTTGAAGACACTAACAAGAAATATTTTCCCTAAATTCTAGAGTTAATTTTATTTCTCTAACAAATTGAAGTAAAAAACACATTTGTTTTGCAATGGCACAGTGAAGAGATAATCACAGAGAGAGGTCTCTTCACATACCTTCTGGGTTGCTGTTTCTTGTGGGTGTTTTTAACCTTTGCTGTAGAAGTGAAATTTCAATGAATACCCTGAGACTCTTGAAAGACGTGTTACTTTTACTGATTGAAATTTATTTTTACCTTTTACACAGAAGACCAGAATTTCACAGCAGAGGAAAAGTGAATGTATTCAACCACCTACATAAAAAGCCATCTCAGCTGAATGGCTGAGAGTTGACTGTCATGGTGCAGGAAAATAATGAGATAACTAAAAATGCATGTCTTGAATATCTAAAATTCACAGTTCATTATATGACAAGAACTAAGAATGGAAGATAATGTTTTACTACATATACTTTGTTTTACTCTTCACCTTTTTTATTCATATTCACAAATGTTAGATGTTATCTTTCACAAATTAGAACATGTTTACTTATACCAAATAATTATTTGCAGAGAGAATCAGAATGGAAACAGGAAACTATATTTTATGCCTTTTTGGTGTCATATGAATGATTTACAGGCTCTTCTAGCCTGATGTGATTACCATTTGTGATACACTGTTTAATTCCGAGCACTGGTACAGGAGAGGTTCTCCCTTCCTCTCCAGGTCCCTAGTCTCCTTAATTAAGGGTTCTGGGTGTACATGTTAGGTATGTGGTATGTGTCTTTAAGCCAGCAACACTGAAACAGACAAAGCAGGTGTATTATTACAAGCTAGATACATGTGAGTTCCAGGCCAGCCTGGGCTATAGAGTCATTTATTTCTTTTTTTACTTATTTAATATTTTCTCTTATTTTACATATCAATCCCAGTTCCCTCTCCCTCTCAACCTTCCATGCCCCCCACCAACCTCCTCATCCAATCCTGCATTCACTCCCCAGGAAGGGTAAGGCCTTCCATGAGAGATCATCAAAGTTGTCAAGTCATTTGGGGTAGGGTCTAGGCCCTCCTCTGTGTTTCTAGACTAAGGGAGTATCCCTCCATGGGGAATGGTCTCTAACATGTACTAAGTCTACATGCTGGTTCCATTGCCTCAGGTCCCATAGACTTCCCAGTCCTCCTAGCTGACACCCACATTCAGGGGGCCTGGTTTGGTCCTATGCTGGTTTCCCCGCTGTCAGTCCATGAGTTCCCACTTGCTCAGGACAGCTGGTTCTGTTCCCCAGCATGGTCTTGACACCTTTGTTTGTCACTCCTCTCTTTCTGAAACTGAATTCCAGTAGTTCTACTCAGTGTTTAGCTGTGGATCTTTGCTTCTGCTTCCATCAGCTACTGGATGAAGGTTCTAGGATGGCATTTAAGGTAGACATCATTCTTTCTCATTATATGGGAAGGGCATTTAAGGTAGCCTCTCCACTATTGCTTAGATTCCTACTTGGGGTCATCCTTGTGGATCTCTGTACAATTCTCTAGTGCCAGATTGTTATTTAAACCTATAATGGCTCCTCTATTGATGTGTCTCTTTTCTTCCTCTCCTCTATTCATTTACACATTCAATCTTCCTAATCTCTCATGTTCTCCCCTCCGCTTTTACTCTCCTCTTACTCTTCCCTCCCTCCTCCCCCCTTCATGCTCCTAATTTGTTCAGGGGCTCTTGTCCCTTTTCCCTTCACCTGGGGACTATGTTTGTCTCTCTTAAGGTTCTCCTTGTTTCCTAGCTTCTCTAGAGATGTGGATTGTATTTTGGTAAACCTTTGCTCCATGTCCAGTATTCATATATGTGTGAGTAGAAACTCTGTTTGGCTTTCTGACTGGGTCACCTCATTTAGGATGGTTTCTTCTAATTTCATCCATTTGCCTGCAATTTCCAAGATCCCATGTCTTAGTACATGATTAAAATGTTTGTGATAGTTAGTGACTTTAATGGCTAAGTTGTAGAACATAAACTAGAAGTTGCCTGGGAAATTGGTTTAGCAGTCACACTCTTGCCAGGCAAGCAACAGAGCAGGAGTTAGAACCATAAGTAAATGCTGAGTAGCTGTGACAACACATAAATTCAGCCTTTAAAGCTGAAGAAAGAGAGCAAGCTGGCTGTCGAAAGAAGGTGTAGCAGTGAGCTCCAGGCTTGATTGAGAGACCTTACCTCAAAAAGGAAGGTGAAAGAGCAGAGAAATCAAAATGATTACTAGTATCAACCTTGGGCTTCCATGTACCCACACATGCAAATGAAAAAAAAGAAATTAAAAAAAAAAACCAGAAGTGATCGAAAATACTTTTGGATTGATGCTTTGACTTAGGACAAAACTGTGTCACTAGTTATGCTTCAGAATAAGATCAACTATCATTTGTATTTCACCAAAAAAGCAGCATTTTGGTGCAGCAGCTTTGGGTAATGACAAAATTTCCCATTAATTCAAATGAATCTGTCAACTGAGTGAACAAGCCATCTGTAATAATTGGCCTCCTCAAAACCATGAAAGTGAAAAGAAATGGTGATGAGAGGGTAGGAATTGAGAGGGGAATATCAGGGGAAAAGTAGGAATACATGAGATAGGACATCTAGCTAGGGAGAGAAGTATACAAGTAGGGTAAAATCACACGAGAGATGTCCAAAATGTCACAAGGAATATAATATCTATCTAGGAATACATGTAATATCTATGCCAGTTTATAAATATATAGTTTAGATAAAATTTTCTTATCTGGTTTGACAGTGGCTCCTAATACCTCAAGTCCCTATTGTTTAAGACATTATACACTTTACACACAAGGACCAAAGGCCTGAGCTGACCCTGACCTGAAAGATTCTTTCCTAAGAACTGCCTTTCCTAGAAACATAAAGTACCATGCAAGCTTCCAAGAGAGGGAAGCAGCCAGTAGTCTAACCCAGCTATGACTTTCATGAACTCTAACTGCATTCATGTCATAATAACTCTAGGGGTACAATAGCGGTACACACACTTTGATGATAACTAACATCTCTCTAGTTGGATTTAAGGCCTGTTCAACAAAAATAGAACCATTATTGGTATTGGAATCTACCTAGCCATCTACCCAGTGGTTAATGAAATAATCTATCTTGGATTAGAAGAACCAGGGTAATAACAAGTTTGTTGTGATTGTATCTCCTAGAAAGGGCATAAGCTACACCCATGAAGTCTCAACAATACAAATGCCTAAGCATCACCTAAACAAAGATAATACCAGTAGACATGCTAATGTGAGAGGAGGGAAGCTCAGGAGGCTTTGGCCCTAGACAGAGAACCAAGGAAGGCCGAGAGAAGGAGAAATAGTCTTTCTCAGGGAAGTAAATACCAGTTTGTTATCTAACACCAAATGGTCTGCACTAATGTTATGTATGTATGTATATATGAACATAAAACAACTAATAAAAAATATTACAAATTTGCAAAAGAAGCAGAAGGTATATCTGTGAGGGTTTGAAGGGCAGAAACAGAAGGGAGGAATGATGCCATTATATTGTAATCTCACGATGAAAATGGAATTATTAAAACAGAAATAGAAATAGAAATGGCCTGGTCACTAACAACTCCTATCTTTATCATCTTCAAAAGTTGTTAAGTTTTTATTTTAATATCTAACTCCATAGACCTGAAAAAGTATGCATTAACATAGTTTATGAAGCACATTTGAAAAAGTGTTTTCAATCTGTAAATGTCAAAAATAGAAAATTCAAATGAAAACTATCTTATTACTTTGAATTTTTGAGGTAATAGTGAAGAAATAAAATATAATAACTTTTGTATTATCGCAATCAGAATTCACACTGTATGCCTGTCTCCCTAGGTTCCTTTGTTCAGTATTTCATTTACTCAAGAAAAGATGTGTTAGAAACTTGAATGTAAATTTTCCCAAATCTTATTAAGCTTTCCTTGACTATTGATTATAACCCTTAAAATGAATTCAAATTCAATTTAGTAGTCCACAAAGTAGCATTACCCAGGGAAAAGAGTTTCTAGCATCGCTTTTCTTGCCTTTATGGGTATTTGTAAAGGGATATTTCTAAATTATATCACTTCAATATTTTTATGTATTTGAACATCTCCTAATTATTCTAGTCAGTTTTCATCCTCGTCCATTGAATTCTAGATGATTCTAGAATGCAGTATTAGTTACTTTCATCATTGCTGTGAGCAATTCCTAACAAATGCACCTTCACTAAGGAAGAGTTCATATTGGCTCACAATTTAAGAGGGATACAGTCTATCAGGACAGACAAGCATCAATATCCATCAATATTTATTGATCTGTTTGTTAAAATTGAAACATCTTATTTCAAAGTCGACACATAAAATTCTTAATTTCAATTTGATATACAGCTTTGATTTTCCTTAGACTGGTATGATTCCTTTGAAATTTTAACTCTACAGACTATGAGTAAAATTTATAATATGCAAAATGTATTTTTAATAATACAGATAAATTTTAAATTCTGCTGTACTTTCAATCTTAAAACAGCTTCTATCTGCATATATAGAATAGGCCACAGGAAAATTCTACATTGCTTCAGTAGATTAATAGACTTGGACAAGAGTTGAAAATATTTTGAGTGTATAGAAACTGAGGCTTACAATTATATTCAAGTATTTTGTGCAGATTTAAGATAGAGAACAGGCGGAGACAGGAGGAGGATGAACAAAGTCTTTGCTAGAAAAGAAGTACATAGAAGTCTTCATATCTAGATATTTATGTTTTTGTCTACATACCTGAGTGTTGGTGTAAAACTACAGAAGAAAATACCATAAGCATTAACTGTGATTATATTCAGAACATGAAATTGTGTTCATGTCTTATTTTTATGACTAACTTTTTCAATGCTACAAGTCCAAATTTTGTATAAGAAACATACAATTTTAAAGCATGAAGATAT
This sequence comes from Cricetiscus sungorus, assembly GCA_030556225.1. Classification (NCBI taxonomy): domain Eukaryota; kingdom Metazoa; phylum Chordata; class Mammalia; order Rodentia; family Cricetidae; genus Cricetiscus; species Cricetiscus sungorus. The sequence goes on from JANBXA010000141.1 coordinate 31,266,513, forward strand.
TGTATCAGGTAATTATTGTCTTATCCCAACCTTGCTTCCTTCTGCTTATAGAATGAACAGAGAAAAAAACAAATCTCATAGCCTGAACCATACTAGAAAAACTATTTCTATTGCATTTCCCAAACAACTGGGGAATTGAAAATTCACTCAACAACGTCAAAGAGAAAAAAAGTACACATTTTAAGAAGATAGAAAAACCAAAAGGAAAGGGAAGCCCTTTATTGGGTGTTTCTGTCAGTCTCTGTGCATTGATTTTAGTGGCCATTCTGTCAACACTTCAACCTAGTCTGAGGATTGGAAGTATGGTGGGAATTTCACGTTAGCCAAACTGGAAAGATTGTAACAAGTCATTTGTCTCCCAAAGGCTAATATAATAAACTTCATTGCTCTTTGGGGCACATAGTCATTTAATACAGATGGAGAAGATTGCAGACTTGGAAACTGGAAAGCAGGGGAACTCATTTGAACTGAAAAAGCATCCCCTTAAAAATAAGCTATAGGATATGGACTCCTCTTGTAACCAGATCCTAGCTTCAATGTTTTGCCACATTCCAGTTTTCCCACAGCTGAGGCCATTCTTCATCTTTCAGATCTGAGGATCAACTTCTAAGATGCTGCTTACACAAACTAGTTCCTTTGCTCCCATCATCCTTCCATAACTTGAAAATACTTGATCAAACATAAAATCAGCAGAAGAATTAGAGACTCAGATACCTAGAAAGGGAAGGCAACAGCAAACAGAAGGCTCACCCAGAGTCAATGTGACTGCATGGCATCTCTCCAAGAATGGCAATGCCTTCACTGAAGTCCAATCTGGATTTTTAGCCAAAAATTAGCAAATGTTTCCAAATCAATAAAAGGTATGATATTTTAAAGTATTGGTAACTGAGACCATTATCTACCACCAAACGAACCTCTATGATAATCATTGACTTTAGTAAAAAGCTCTTCCATTTAGAAATTTATTATTTCTCAAACTATATCAACAATAACAGTGCCTGTCTGAGTCCTTAAAGTTTATATGTGTGTTCTGTTTTATAGGCATTTTGCTTACTTTTCTTCACTTTATTTCTGACTTGTGATTAATATAATCTATTTTTTATGGAGTAACTTCTCTTTGTATATGCTTTATAGATGCTCTGTTTTTCTTAAGTGGTGTTAGCTAGGTAGTATGTGGGAGTCTACAGAGTTTACCACATTTACTGTATGACCAGGATCATACAGTCTTTTTTCAGTTTTTTTGAACTCCTTCTACCAATTGACATGCATCTGCCTTCCATCTTGGGAATAGAAGTGAAACACTTTGTAATGTGTTAATATCCCTAAAGTCTAGTTTCATTTTCAAATCTACCATGAAACTCACACTGCCTTATTGACCCACTTTCTTGATAGATTTAGAACATATAAATTGAATGTATCATAGTATACAAGTACAGTCAGAAAATTTTATCATTGACATAAAATCTAGGTATATGGAGACACCTGTAAAACCCCATAATTGACAAGAGCTGAGTCATTTGATTATGTCCAATAATGACAAGAATTCAATAACATTGTGACATAAATTTTACCCCCTGCATTACAACTGCTCCCACTTTTATTGTGTAAGCCAGTTTCCCTCGTGTGAGATATCTGTCAGTAAAGCATACATATCTTGTTAGATTTAAAACAGTATACCCTTCTTTCATAAGAAATAAACAGAAAGCAATCCCTAATTTTTGCTTACTGGTGTTTTCATCCTCTCTGAATTGGAAGAAATAGTTTAAGGGTAACAAACAAGGGAAGGCAAATAATAATAAAAAATGATTCTAAAATATTATTCAGAATAGAATTCTACTAAATTTATTTTGTATTAATCAAAACTAATTTTGATAAATTTTCATTATATTCAGGGCATCAATTTTTACTTTTTTAATAAGGAAAGGACTAGAAATATACTGAGCACTGGAAGGCATGTCATTAAAGATTCTTGACATCCAGTTTCTGATATGGTCTTATAGTAGCTTTGCTACAGAAAGTATCTTGATATTGTAAAATTGTGAAAGGGGAAGGGATGGGGGTTGTTGGGGGTAAAGGGGAGGAAAACCAGTTTCATGAACTGGTTTGGATGTGTAAAACAAGCTTGTTTCTAACTTAAATAAAAACAAACAAACAAACAAACAAAAAGATACATTTTACTAGACATTTCCTTTCCAGTGCCATGAGAGACTGACTGGGGTCAAGCGACCCACACCCAGGCCAGCCTTGAACCTTGAGGAAAAAACAAAGGCTTGCCAGCACTATTTTGAACAAATGTGTGGCCTGTTATGGGAGAGAAATAGAGAGACAGAATGGTTCACTTCATGTTGACAGAGGAGATGTAAAAGTGGTGAGGGGCAGGCTGAGGGGGGTGGTTTGGTTGCCACCAGGGGCCATGGTTATGGCTGGGCTAGGGCTGCAGCCACTGCCCATTTCTAGGTTCATGGCCTTCATGCAGCCATGATCTCTGTTGATGTCAGTGGCTCCTAATACCAGAGAGGATAGGGTGATGGGAGATGTTATTCTGTAAATATGTTTCTCATACTGGTTAATTAATAAAGCCTGTGGCCAATAGGAAACAAGATAGGTGGGGCTAGGAGAGCAGGAGGAGGAAAAAGGAAGTAGTTGGGAGGAGTCAAGATGTAGAGCATGGAGGAAGGAAGACGCCAGCCGAGGCTCCCAGATAAGATGAGCCACGTGGAAATACTTAGATAAGTAGAAATGGGTTAATCATTAAGACAGAGCTAGCCCATAAACAATAATGGTAATTGGCCAACAAGATTGTATGAAATACGGAGTCTCTGAGTGTTATTTGGGGCTCAAGTGGCGCCAGGACCATGGCAGGAAAAACCTGCCATAACATAATGGTGTCAGAACTGGGATTGAGAACTTTCACTTAAAACTTAACAAAAGCTAAAAAAATAGTTTTTAAAAACAAAAGATAAGAGACTAGCAAGACTTCTTGGTAGCAGCATTTTCTCAGTTAGATTTGTTTTGCTGTAGACAGAGATTTGCATGGTTCCTTTAAGGGAGGTTTCCAAAATTAGCATAAGCAGCAAAAAGCTGCCTTGCTTTTAAAGAGCTTTGCTAACAATTCATTGATGTGTACTAAAGCTACAATGAAGGTTTACACTTTGTTTAAAAAAAATACGCTGGCTTGGGAGAGAAAAAGAAACAGGATACAATGGTTTAAAAAAGAAAAAAGAAAGTAAAATAGATGGGTGTGGTGGCACACACCATTAATCCCCACACTCAGGAAGCAGAGGCAAACAGATCTCTGTGGTTTCAAAGTAAACCTGGTATGCACTGAATTCCAGGACAGATAAAACTTACGCAGAGAGACCCTGTCTCAAAATATGTAAAAATAGAAGTAGAAGAAATAGAGTAATAAAAAAGCCACGTAAAGATGGAAAGCACAGAGAAATTTTGGATATTATATGCGATTATGTTGTCTTTAAATTATTTGATTGCTGAGAAAATAACAACTACTGATAAAAGAAATGCTGCTAGATTAATTCAATTTATATATTTTAAAAATGCTTTGACTCCAAAATTTAAACCTAAGGACAAGTTACTGGGGAAAAGGATTTCTATTTTTGTTTCCACAGAAAATGAAAAGCTGTGGATTCTTTCCAGACTTATGTAGTTTAATCAAGCAAGACCCCCTGAAGCAAAGTCTACAGCCAAGATTTAGGCATCTTCTTAGGATCCCCCATGACAGCGCCCCCTACCAGCAGGAAGTAGTTTGGAAAGAACAACGCCCAAATTCCCAAATATTGTTTATAAATGTTTGTTTTCATTTAACTGGGCTTGGTTATAAATGGTTATAACCACAAGCAATCTTTTTAAAAGTAAAAAGGGAATTATGGTATAGATATGAATACTTTGCTTTGGAATGGATTTTCATTTATTGATACAATTTAAGGTCAGTTTTGTGATATGTATGTTTCTCCTCTTGTTTAGGTATTGTGTTTATATAGCTCATTGGAAAATATAATGTATAATTTAGTACAGATTATAGGGAGTTACCTATGATAGTCAAAACTTGGAGTTAAGTTAGTTAGGATTTCTAGATATGCAGAGTTGTATTTGAGATGAATAGGCATTATTCAAACCTTTCAAAAACCTACAGAATATGGCATTTAAAATGGTTTAGGGTTTTTCTTGACGATGAGGCACAACTGTTCCTGGTAATACCACCTGCATCAGAAAGGAAGATGGACATCTAAGAAAAACATTATGGTGTTTGTTTCTAATATGGCAATACTAGCCATTTGGGCAAGGTACTGCTCTTCTGGACTGTTTGACTTCATGTTGTAGGAACTGGACATGCAGGACCCACAAAAAGGTGACTGCTGATGCAAGATGGAGATTGCTACAGGATTCCTACTTCATGGAAGAGGCTGCCAGACAGCCAGACATTCTGTAGGACACAAAGAAAAATGACTGACAAACTGCCAATACAGGTGGACAGTTTAAAGTTTCCTGAGGAGTCTGGAGACACACTATGGCCTATAGGCTGAAGATGGAATATTACAAAAGAACTTTGGGTGACTGACCAGGCAGTGAGTTGTCTCTGTCATTTCTAGAGTTTATATATTATCCTTCTGTGGTCTTTGAAGGAGTTGAAGGCAGATAGTTATGGTTATAGTTTCCCTTAGTTAGGATTAAAGATAAGTTACATATAGGACTTTAGACTCACAAAGATAGGATAGATATTTTCTTTAAGTCTTACAAAATGTTAATGGACTAAATATTGTTAACTGTGATTCTTATTTGATAATTGTTGCATGATATATTTTGTGATGTCAAGGTTAAAACCCTTCTTTTTATTTTAGACAGAAAAGAGGAGATGATGGGAGGTGTTATTCTGTAAATTTGTTTCTCATACTGGTTAATTAATAAAGCCTGTGGCCAATAGGAAACAAGATAGGTGGGGCTAGGAGACCAGGAGGAGGAAAGAGGAAGTAGTTGGGAGGAGTCAAGATGTAGAGCATGGAGGAAGGAAGACGCTAGCCGAGGCTCCTGTATAAGATGAGCCACGTGGAAGTACTTAGATAAGTAGAAATGGGTTAATCATTAAGACAGAGCTAGCCCATAAACAATAATGGTAATTGGCCAACAGGATTGTATGAAATACGGAGTCTCTGAGTATTATTTGGGGCTCACGTGGCGCCAGGACCATGGCGGGAAAAACCTGCTGTAACAATAGGGTTGTACAGAGTTGGCCCCACCCACTACTGTTTGTAACACTAGGGAAAACTTGTTTTGCCCCTCACCAGCTGAAGCACTCAGGAGAGAGGATCCTACACCTCACCTGATCAGCACAGTAGAGTGGATCCTGCTTGTAGGGGAATGGGTAAGCTGACCCTGAGGGGGTGAGAAAGACAAAGCAGGTCACAGTCCTCTCATCTGCCATGTGATGGCATGGGTGAGGGAAAGATGCCCTCCTCCCCTCAAACTACAAGGCCAGTAGCAGTATGGGGAGCTGATTCAACCCATCACCAGATGCAGCACTTGGAAGAATGGGCCCTGCAGCTTCCCTGGGTAGCGCAGGAGAGTTGACCTTATAGTCAGGGACATTAGTGATAGAGTCCTGAGAGCATCAGAGGGACATAGCTGGTACCGCCTCCTCCATCATCCCCTTGTTGAGGAAGCAGGCCATGAACCTCTTCTGGGCTGCACAGAGGAGCTGACCCTGTTGATGTGGGCATAGGTAAGCTGCTAGAGAACACAAGTGTGGGAGATCTGGCCCTGCCCCTCATCTGCCAAATGATGTCTAGGGCAGGGAAAGATGCCCTACTCTACTCCCACCCTCTGCCCCTCAATGCCTGAGGTAGATGGGAGCCCTGAGCTAGGCCTGAGGTCCTAAGAGCTGGAGAGCTGTCCTGCCCACAACTCGCTGCAACACTCAGGAGAGCAGACCCTGCACCTCACCAGGGTGGCATGATAGAGCCAACCCTGTTGACAGAGGAGTGGTTGATCCAGCCCCAGCTGTGAGTGTGGGATAGCTCTCCCTACTACTTGTCTCTCATGCAGTGGTGAGGTTATCCTTTTACCCCTGGTCTTTTACTGCCTGTCTCAAAAGGAGGAATGGGTCTCCATTCTTACCCCTGCACCTCATCTGGGCAGCACAGTAGAGTTGATCCTACAGACAAGGGTGCAGATAAACTGCCCCAGTATGAGAGAATGGGAGATCAGGCTCTACTCCTCGTTTGCCATGTTGTGGTGTGGACAGGGGAGAGATGGCCCTGCCATCCCCTCACTGCCTGTAGCAAGTGGGAACTGTCGCTGAGGACCTATGAGGAGGAGAGCCATTTGTGCCCCCTCACCAGCTGCAGCACTTGGAAGAGTGTCCCTTGCACTTCACCTGGACAACACATTAGAGCTACCCTTGAAGGTGTAGGTGTGGAAAAGCTGCCACTGAGGATGGGAAAGCAAAAGTGATCCCTTCTTTTGCTCATAGCTGCAAGTGCAATGCTAGAAAGCTAATCCTGGTAAGAAAGGAGAAACCTTGTGGGCTGAGCAACATTGCAACCACCCAGGCTCAAAACCAGGGCTATGAAGGTTGGCCCATCCCAAAATCCACCCCTGTCTATGATCTGATGGAGCATGTGAAGAGGCCAGTTCTGTAGACCTAAAGCTGTAGGATCTCCACAACACAGGGCAACAAGAGGATTTCCAAGAGGAGTGCATTGAGGGCCCAGCATCAATGGTGTAGCAGAAACCACAGGTCTCAAATCAGACCAATGATTCTTTGCAACAAACACACATAAAGGTATATGAAAAAAAATGGATAAAAGGGTTTACTGCATGACTTACTATGTCACACTATAACTTCCATAACTAGGGTTTTCCTTTCTTTCTTTCTTTCTTTCTTTCTTTCTTTCTTTCTTTCTTTCTTTCTTTCCTCTCTTTCTTTCTTTCTTTCTTTCTTCCTCTCTTTCTTTCTTTCTTTCTTTCTTCCTCTCTTTCTTTCTTTCTTCCTCTCTTTCTTTTTTTTCTCTTAAAATGTATTTTATTTTATTTTGGGAAGAGTTTGAGAGGACATCCAATGGATATGAAGGAATGAGAAAATGAATGGGGTCTAGATGCATGATGTGAAAGACACAGAGGATAAAGTAAGTTTTAAAGAGAGAGAGAGAAAGCTGTATTTTACCTCAAAATATTGTCTATAGATTTGATTTCTTTTATTACCATAAATATTCTGTTCTTCTTTATAGGAAGTTAATTATTCCAATCAAGTTTCATTTCTTTATTCTTTGGGGTAAATATTTGCTGAGTTATTACTGTGTGACTGCTATCTCAGCTAACTAGAGTTGTACCATGGTTCACTCCTGCTCAGAAGAACAGAGTCAGGTGATGCATTTGTGCCTTTGATTATGCTGCCATGAACAGGGTCACCATGTACAACCAATGCTCAAAAAGCAGTAAGAACATTGATCCCATGTAAGGTTTGAAGATGGCCAGGTGAGTATCCTGGCCCAAACAAAACCAAACACAAAATTAAAAAAACATCAAAATGATCTTTTATTAAAGATGCCTTTCAATTATTTTATATGTATGAGTTTATTCCCTTTTATCTACTGGTTTTGCACTTGTTCTTTTTTTTTTTTCTAAAATCTTGAAATCCATCATTCAGTTTTTCATTTGAGATTTCTCTGACTTTTTAACATAAACCTTTACAATAATAAAGTTCCAGCTTGGAAATGCTTTTTAGTATATCATAGGATCCAATAGGTCACATTTTCATTTGCTTCATTTCACTCCTAATTTTTTCAAATACTCGTTCATCATCTGGTAGTGTCACTAGATAGCCTTGAGTATTTATATTTTCTGTATTTGCCACTGTTGCTGATACCTGGTTTTATTCTGTTTTGATCACACAACATATTACTTTATTTTTCTCTATTTATTTATCTTTGGTGTTAATGTTGATTTTTGTGTTTAGTTTAGCTTTTTTGTTTATACTCACTTTCAAGTCACTAGACTTTATTCAGGTCCTATTTTGTTGAATATTCTCCTAATCATCCTTTTGAATTACTTGAGATTTCACATAATTCACCCTACAGGGATTCGTATTGTAGAATTAACAAGTTTTGAAGGACGTGGGTTTTTTTTGTTGTTGTTATTGTTTTTGGTATTTTTTTTTTGACTTTTTGTATTTCTCTTGTTTCTAGGTTGGGACTTGCACAGCTGTAATTGAAGCGCTGAGTTTTTTTTTTTTTAAATCATCCATATTAGTTCAGTGAAGTATTTGCAAGTTAAAATGGAATTATTTGTGTTGATGTGTAGTTCCACCCCAATGACCGGGGGTGCAGGTTAACAGTTAAACCTTCAGCTCACATTCTCAGGCCATTGAGATTAATACAATCTCAAGAATAAAACACTTATCAAAGAAGCAACAACAACTGAGAAATATGCTCAGTACCAAAACCAATGCTGCAATAGTCAGTTTTTAGAAAATGTTCCTGATTCTACAAACCATAGTGGGAATAAAGGAACAATGGTGGTATATTATGTATTATTCATTAGTTAAGAAAAGACAGAAACCAAGTGCCATAAGATTAGTGACTAATCTTTCTTTAGAGAAAGCTAAAAGATAGACAAGAGGAAAACACAAATAATGTGAGAGGAAATCATGTGTATCTTTCTATTCTCTCTACTGGTCCTCCAACAATGGTTCCTTTACACTTCCTGGTTTTGGTGATTGCACCAGGTTATATACTAGTATATAAAAGAACACATGTAGGGTGTTTCTTTCTGGGTCTTATTTATCTCACTCAGTACATTTCCTAGGTCGATCCATTTAACTGAAATTTCACACAACTTGTAAGCCTTGGTCTTGGGAACAGCTAAGATGAGGAGATAGGAAGACTCAGAGGACAAGAGGTTGACAGGTTGTGTCTTCTAGAAATGACAGGGAAGCTTCACTCATGATGCCTCAACAATATGCCTACCTGAACAGGGACACCACTAATAGATAATGGTAACATGGAAAGGGGGAACCTTCTGGATCCCCAGCCTTAGAAAAAGAACTGCAGGCAACAGAGGAATGATGAGAGCTTGAATAATTGGTTGTGGAATACCAAATGGATGGCCCTGACTGAAATTTACTGTACAAGTAACACTAAACAGACTCAAATGTGTGTGTGTGTGTGTGTGTGTGTGAGAGAGAGAGAGAGAGACAGAGAGAGAGAGAGAGAGAGAGAGAGAGAGAGAGAGAGAGAGAGAGAGAGAGGGGAGCATGTGTTCAACATAAGAACTAAATAAAAATAGGTCATATTTTTAGAGGAAACAAGGTTGAAGGTACATGATAGGGTCTGGAGAGAAGAAAGGGAAGGGAAGAAATTGTGAAACTATATTTTAATTATTAAAATGTACAAATAAGATGAGGGAACATCAAAAATGAAAAGAAGACATAAATCAGCACCATTGAAAGGTAAAATACAATAATAAAGAGAAGCAACAAGATTCAGGCCAGGTAACATAAAACAATCTCAGCCATCTGGAGGCTGAGACAGGGAGACACAGCACTCCCACAGCCCCTGGACAGCTTGTGGTCTTCATTAAACTTATCTAAAAATACAGGGCTGCACAATGATGTCCACAGATTGAAACTTGGTTATTAAAGTGTGAAATGAAGGAAGGAAAACTGTGTGTGGGTCTGGTGTCTGTCTTTATGTAGCAACTCCTGATACGGGTGCAAAATCTATCTCTGAGGTAACTCTCATGTGCACAGGGACAGGGTCTGTCTACTTCTAACTTTTCTGACTTGGCTGTTTAACAAAAATACAATGTTTGTGATGTGTTTTGCTTCTTGCAATCTTCATGTTATTTTTCTCTGTGCTGGCTAGTTTTATTTTAACTTGACAAAAGTTAGAGTCACTTTGGAAAAGGGAATATCAACTAAAAAATATCAACTAAGAAAATGCCACACTAGGCTGGCCTGTGGGCACACATGTCATGCATTTTCCTGATTAATGTTTGGTGGGGGAGGACCCAATTTGCTGTGGGTGCTGCCACCACAGACTAATGGTAGTGGGTGCCATAAAAAACGCAGGCTGGGCAAGACAGGAGGGGAAAGACAGTAAGCATCAATCCTGTACAGTCTCTGCATCACCTCCTGCCTTTAGGTTCCTGTTCTGTTTGAGTTCCTGCTCTGACTTTTCTCAGTGGTAGACTATGATGTGAAACAAAGTTGAAATAAATACTTTCCTTCCAAGTTGTTTGACAACAGCAATGGAACCAAGCTGATACCTAGTGCTTTGATTCATTGTTGAGGCACAGGCCTTATAGCCTCAAATGATGCTCTGTCTATAGGTACTGGTAGGCTTCTAGCAAACTTCCCATTGGTTCATCTTAGCCTCTGCCAACTTTAAGCACTTGCCATTTCTCACTCACATCTCTTCCAAGGAGCTAGAGAGTCTTACAGAACCTGTGTCTCAGACCAGATTGCCACCGTGTAGAGCACTGCATAGGTCTAACTCAAAGTCTTTCCAATATGTCTAAGGGATTCTGGAGCAGATCTCAAAGCATAGTCCTTTGACATTTTCTGTGGATTCCAGCATGAAGCTGGATAAGGAAAGAATATAGCTGGAAGCCACTGACTGAAAAGTGATCCTTTAAAAATGTCTTTTCCCAGACAAAGGACAAGAAAAGAGAATGTCCCTCATGACCCTCATAATCTATGATGTATGGAGATCCAAAGATTCCTCTGTAGAATAATGAGTACTCTGTTGTGCCTTTACTCTCTGCCCCCTGCTTTTGGTCAGCATCTCTTCTCTGTTAGGGTTGCTTCAAGGGTCCATTCTACATTCTCTTTCTTTTTCTGGCACCAATATTATAGTGTGGATTTTCTGATGCTCTCTGTGTATTAGAAATGGCTCCACCCCTCTTCAGTTATACTTGCTCTGCACAGAGGGCAGGGTGATTCCCGACAGAGCCCTCCACAATACTTTCACCTTCCTGCCTTCTCTTCTACTTTAGAAAGCTCCTTTTATTTCTTAAAACCAGCATTTTTCTGACACTATCTACCAAATCTCCAACTATCCCAAGAGCATCCTGCAGAAATTCTGTCAGTCCACTGACTGAGACCTTCTTTCTTGTTGGCAATACTGTTTTCACCACTCCCAGTACTCACAACAAAATAGAACAAAGCACACCAGAGTGTGGATGCCTTTAGCAAATGAAATGTATTCCTGACATTTCTGAAGGCTGAGAAGTACAAGATCAAAGTGGAAACAGATCTGGTGTGTAGTGAGACTCAGTTCCTTTTTTGGAAATGGTCATTTCTTCACTATAACATATAGAGATGGACAGTCCCAGTGATCAGTTTTCAACTTGACATTTTCTTCCTTTGATGGTGCCCAATCCATGGTTTGTCCTAACAATAAAGTTCACAGTTATATTTCAAATTTTTCAATTATAAAATTTGTGCTTAGTATTTTTCAAGTCTTAGCAGTAGTTTTGAAAGCCTAGTATGTAAATATAGGGATGGAATTTCTTTAGGACTACATTTTGATACTTATGAGATCAAAAACTCATATATCTTAGCATTTTGTTTGTATTATCTATAGAAATTCACTTATAAAACTTGACTATGGATATAATTCATAGCTTTAGATCACTAAATAATGTTCAAAGAGTCTGGATTAATTTCTAGGGATATTCAGGCAAGTGTTACATTGAGTTTGTGAATCAGCAGCATTTTAACCTTCTCCATTTTCTCCATAGTTTGAAATGCCTTTAACCATACTTAATTGAGACAATTGATAATTTGACTTTAGCAATCATGTATACATTTTTTTTAACTGCTGGAGTTTTGCTGGGGAAGTCCACAGACAATATTGTTCAATTTTATGTTATATTGTTTTATTTTACCTTAGAACAGAACCAACTGATGCTACTTATCTTACTACAGGATTCCTTCCCACATTTTATTTATGTCCCAGTTATGACAACCTTAGGTAACTTTATTATAGAAAAATATTACTAATAAAATACAAAGTATAAAATAAATTAGATGTTGTTAAAGATATATGGATTTCAAACTATTTAAAATTATAATCTTATGGGAATACTGTGGATCTGATGCTAACAAATGTGTTAAGGCCTCTGAGGGCAACTACTTATACATTTGCTTTACTACAACACAATAAGAAAAACAGAACTTATTTATATGCTTGTTATTATTGAGAAGCCAGTTACTGAAAATAGCTAGGGTTCATGAAATGTTGTTAAGAGCAGGTTTTTTTCCCACTGCCAGTCTGGTCCCGCCACCATGCCAGTCCCCAATAACATGCAGAGACTCTGTATTTGATAAAATGGTGTTGGCCACTTACTATCATTGTTTATCGGCTATCTCTGTCTTAATGATTAACCCATTTCTACTTATCTAAGTATTTCCACGTGGCTCATCTTACCAGCCAGAGTGGCTGGAGAGCTACCTCTCCGGGCTCTCCATGTTGACACCTCCTCCCTACTTCCTCTTTCCTCCTTGTCTCCTAGTCCCTCCTATCTTCCTTTTTTATTGGCCAACAGTGTTTTATTCATTAACCAATACGAGAAACATATTTACAGAATGACATCTCCCATCAAAATGTTATTTTGAGCAATCCTTGATTCAATAGGATAAATGCCATTATATATTGTAAAAGAAATGATTTTGCTTTACAAACTTAGTTTGGATCTCACACATGAGGAGCATAGATGGTATCTGTTAGTCTTTTAGAAATGAAACGCTAAAGCTGTTGAAAAATTACTCAACCCTTCTTAGACCTGTTGGAGAGCTGAGGTGGCAAGCCACTTCTCAGAACTGGAAAGACAGACAGGCAGATATGGAAGACCACAACTTACTGGAGTAAAAATGTGCACAGAACCCAGCCCCAAATGCCGGAGGAACCAAAGATATGCTAAATACTTTGTACATTATATAATACATTATGAGCATGCACTGAAACATCACATGTGTCCCACAAATACGTAGAAACATTGTGGCTTAATAAAAAAAAATTAAGCCACCAAAGCAACCATACAAAAACTCTTAGTGACGTACTTCATTGTATGTAACTATAGTACCAGGAAGCCTGGAACTAGGTAACTCAATGTAGTATATGCCCAGCAGACAAACAAGCAAGTGAAACATAGAAGTAAAGCTGAAGAAAGTCAGACAAAAACAATGAGGGTCTGAGAAGAAAGCCCAGTTACAATCCACCCTCTCTCCAGTTCTGAGATCACAGGCAAAACACAGCCAGGTTCTTCACCAAAATACAGCATGATTGACCTCTATCCCAGTTCCAAAAACAGTTCTTATACCACCCCCAATACTTTTACAGTTTTCCCAGTAATCTGGTCTTTCAAAATCCCACTATAATGGTCTATTAATATCTGTTTATAGGGTTTCTTTAACCTGCATCTCTAGACTCTTCCACATTCCTCCATAAAATCAACTCCAAAAGCTAAAGAGGCAGAAGGTTGGGTTTAATACAGCAGTGACTCCATTCTTTTTTAATTTGTCCTATTTTTTAATTTATTTTACTTTCCAAACATATTTCTCCCTCCCAGTGTCCCTTCTTCTTCACCCACCCTCCTTCACCTTAGCCCATTCTCTTCACAGGTAAGGTATCCCATGAGGAGTCAACATAATCTGGTACAATAGGCCTGGCCTTTCTTCCATGCATTAAGACTGAGCATGGCATCCTACCATAGGAAATGGGCTCCAACAAGGTAGCTCAGGGTTATACTTGGTCCACTGACTCAGAGAGATCCCTGGCCATAATACAAACCTGGTAGATGAGCTAGCTCTTTGGAGCCCATTCCTCAGGGTGAGATGATCCCATTCTCAATATATTTATTCTGTTTTGTTTGACATGGCTGTCATAAAAAAAACTGCTAAAGATAATATAAGGAAGGAAGGCTTATTTGGCTTACAGTTTGTGAGTAAAGCACATCATGGCCCAGAAGGTAACCTATTGAAATTAGTACTATGTGTGACAGTGAGGCTATGAGGCAGTTATTTACATTGTACCTGCAGAAGAAGAGTCAGATGGACTTCTGTGAGTTCAACAAAATTCCGGTGTACATAATATGTTTCATGTTATACAGGGATATGTCGTAAGATCCTGTCTAAAGAAAAAAAGATAGTAAGAGTCTTTGAAAACCCTTTCATTGGTACACACAGATGTCTGCCTCCTAGTTGATGTTAATCTGATCAAGTTGACAATCAGTATTAGCTTTTATAACCAGATAAGCCATGAAACATTTATTGACTAATATTAAACTATAGAAAAATCTAATATCTGCTGCCAGACTGTAGTGGAATTCTAGTGGAAATCAATAACATAAAGAAAGTTTTTCTTAAGATGCAGAAATTGTGAAGAGTAAGCAACATACATTTTTATATAATTTTTATTAATTTATTTTTTACATTCTAATCCCAGTTCCCCCCCCTCTTCTCCTCCCACTTCCTCCATTCCTCCTCTCCTCCCATCTGCTTCACAGAAAGGGCAAGGCCTCCCCTAGGAAGTCTGCTAAATTGTCCCATCATCTAGTTGAGGCAGGAGCAAGGCACCTCTCCACCCCTACACCCCTGTGTCTAGGCTGGGGCATGGTATCTCTCCATATAGAATGGGCTCCACTAAGTCAGTTTGTGCATTAGTGTTAGATCTTGGACCCACTGCCAGTGGCCTCATATATGTCCCAATTGACACCTATATTGAGGAAGTTCAGTTCAGTGTTACACGGGTTCCCCATTTGTCAGAACTGAGTCAGCGTTCTTTCACTAGCGTGGAACAGTTGATTCTGTGGGTTTCCCCATCATAGTCCTGACTCCTTTGCTCATATTATTGCTCCTGCCTCACTTTGATTGTACTCCAGGAGCTTGTCCTATTGTTAGTTGTAGATTTCTAAGCAACATATTTTTAAGGAACATATGTATCAGTAAAAATAAAGAGAGAAATTAAAAATATGTTAAGTTAAAATGTCAATACAAAATATGCTGGATGCAATAACATCAGTATTTTGAGGAAAAACTATGGCATCAATGTAAAGAAGAAAGATTTAGATTAGCACTTAAAAAACTGCATGAAACTAGAAAAAGAAGACAAATAGAATCCAAAGTATGTAGAAGAAAAATAAACATTTAAAAGGAAATCAGTGAAGCAGAAAATGAATAGAGAAAATTCAACAAAACCCAAAGTTGGTTCTTTGACAAGACAAATATAACTAATAACCCTCTGGCCATGGTAACTGAGGAAAAGAGGAAAAATAGTACAAATGCAATATTTTGGATACCAAAGTGTAATAGACTCAAGACTACTATATATCACAAATTACATTGTTTTTTACTATGTAAAAATTTTGTATTACTGAAAACAGAATGGCTTAATTATAGAAGACAAAGACCTAGTATTTTCCCACCAGCACAGTCCAACATGTAAGTTTTATATTAGTACATCTTTGGATTGCACTGAATTAGAATGCTGTATTTAAGAAAAGACTGAATTATTCACTTCAGTGTCTTAAACAAATCATTCAAAGCATTTAAGCTTGTGTTTACAACAGAATTTTCAACAATTTCTGAAACAACTCATCACGTATGCCTGCATTTTGCATTGCATGTGTATGAGAATGCTAGTCTCGGTATCGGATATTCATAAAAGCAAAATTTTAATAAACTCTGAAAGTCAGTGGAGGTCCTCTATGTTTTAAAATATCAAATATTCAGGATGGGCTTAATCCCTTATATGAAAATAAACATATCATCTCATCACAATGCAAATTTGTTTTCATCTTTAAAAGTGGATACATACATACATACATACATACATACATACATACATACATACATTCATATTAGTTAGTCACCACAGCATGAGTAACTATTAAAGGTTTACAGCATTAGGAAGGCTGAGCACCACTGATGTGGGAGTTGGATCTCTGGGTGTATCTTGATTAAATTAGCTCATTTGGAAGACTCATAATTATGGGTAGAACCATTCATACAGCAGGGAATCCTGAAATGTAAAAAAAAAAAAAAAAAAAAAAAATTGGAGAAAGCTATCTGGGCACTAGCATGAATGCATTCTTTGTTCTCATCCTTCTTCCCTCAGATATAAGGTGAACGAGATGCTTCAGGTTCCTTCTGCCTTCACTTTTCTGCCATGCTGAACTGACTCTATCTCAATCTGTTGGCTAAGGTAACCCTTCTTTCTGTACACCACTCTTGTCAATGTGCTTTATTACAGTAACAGAAAAAACAAAAACTCACTGTAGAGCCCATCAACAGATAGAAAAATATTATATGAGAATCTTAAGGAGTTTGCTGGAGCTGGACATGGACTGACCTTAGAAAGAAATTTCTGTAGGTGTAAATCTTAGTTTACCAGACACTAGACATGCACTTATGTAGTTAAATGAAGCACAGTGTACTCACAAACAGTAAGAAGTATGGACTGGGCTTATTTATTTTGTCAGTGAAGGAAAAAATAGATCAGGAGCTTGTGTGCTAAGCAAGCCTGTGTCTCAAAATAGTTATCCTGAGTAGATGAAGATTTCATTATCTGTACCCCACTTGGCGCACAGCTAAGAGACTTTGAAATGGAACCCAGGGTTATATACTTCAGGGGCCATAAGAAGAAAAGTCTGCTTTCCAGAAAGAGGACAATACCAGCTGTGCCATGCCTACTTTAAGGTGTTCAATTTCCTGGGAGCAACAAGAGTAAGTTCTAGAATATTAGAATGGTGTGTGTCGGTGAGGTGTTTTATTTCTAGGATATTTCTAGAATGTTTCTCCTAAGAAATGTATGCAAGGAATGGAAAGTTGGGTCAGTCTACCAAGAGACCTTTCCTACAGGACCCTGCACTCGTATAGTTTTGCTTTCTTTGGGAACTCCACCAAGTTGTCAGGTGATAAGCTTAAGAAATGCCCCTCTGTACTTTAGGGGAGAAGTGTAAGCAATGGGAAATACAGCATATTGTACTCTGTAGCAGAAGCTTGCTGTCCAGAGGAACTCAACTCTACAGAGGCTTCTCTAGCAGGGCATTTCACCTCACAGTGGTCCCTTCAACCTCCCTGCTCTGCTTAGTGATGGTTAGGAGAAAAGGGATACTTGTGGATGTCAGCATCTAGTGGTAGGTATAACCCCAGTCTATGACTAAGACAAAAATTACAGGATTATGGAATACAACCTCACATCAAATCTTGCCGTATGTCAGGACTAGAGGAGAATAATACAGAATCTCATCTGCAGAGGCCTCAAGATCCACAATCTGGCTAATGAAAAGTTCTTAGGTAAGAGCAAAGACAGTAAAGAAACCAAGGGTACTAGAACGATTTGAAACCTGTAGAATAAGAGCATTAACACAGCAAGCATAAAAAGAGGCCAGCTCTTAACCAGACTAACCCAGATCCTTACAGACAACTCCTGTTACCTAAGTTCTTATTCACTATACATCATGTCTGTCTTTCAACACAGATCACTACAGAGGAATTTGAAAGAATTAGGGAAGCATAAAAGTAAGACTCGGTATAACACTGATGCAGATTTTTAGACATGGAATTTATAGTAACTGTGATAACATTCTGACAATGCCAATAGAAACTGGAAACACATGAAAATAGGTTGGCTATATAAACAGCATATGGAAACAATTTGAAAAGTATCTTAAAGACTGTGTATTTGTCAATAGATTATTGAGAAAAATAAGAGAAAAATGCCTGTTTCTTTCCTTAAAACTAATAACTTTAAAAGATGAAAATTCATGCAACAAGGACATCTGTTTATCTATGTTCACAGAAGCACTATTTGTAATAGCCAGAACCTAGAATCAACCTAGATGCTCTTCAACTGAAGAATGGATAAAGAAAATGTGGTACATTTGCACAATGGAGTACTACTCAGCGGGAAAAAACAATGAAATCTTGCAATTCACAGGCAAATGGATGAAACTAGAAGAAACTATCCTGAGTGAGGTAAACCAGTGACAAAAAGACGAATTTAAGCCTTTATCCAGTAGCTAATAGAAACAGAAGCAGACAGCCACAGCTAAATATTGAGCCGAACCCTTGGAATCCAGTTGTAGAGAGGGAAGAGTGATGAGCAAAGGAGTCAAGACCAGGTTGAGAAAAATAACAAAAACAGCTGACCTGAACAAGGGAGAGCTCATGGACCCCAGACTGATAGATGGAAAACCAGCATAGGACCAACCCAGACCCCCTGAATGTGAGTGTTAGTTAGGAGTCCTGGTCAATCTCTGGGGCCTCTGGTAGTGGATCAGTATTTATCCCTATGGACTTTGGGAGCTCATTCCACATAGAGGGATACTCCCTCAGCCTAAATATATGGGGGAGGGCCTGGGCCCTGCTCCAAATGATATGACAGACTTTGAAGATCCCCCATGGAAGGCCTCACCCTCACTGGGGACCAGAAAAAGGATGGGATGGAAGGGAGGAAGGGAGGGAGAGGGATTGATGTGTAAGAAAACTTTGTTTCTAATTTAAATAAAAAGTAAAATAAAAGTAATAACTTTGATCAAGGGGTGGTGGTAGTATACATCTTTAATCATAGCACTCAGGAGGTAAAGGCCAGTGGATCTCAGGGTCAGTCTGGTCTACAGAGTGAGTTTCAGGACAGCCAGGGCCACACAGAGAAACCTTTTCTTGAAAACGAAAAAAGAAAAAGAAAAAGAAAGAATTTGAAAGGATAAGCACCAAAAAAAAGGTTAAAATATTTGCAAATCATACAACTGATGAGATTTTAATATCCACAATATACAAATACCACCCAAAGCAAAACAAGCAAAGAAACACAACACAAGGGTACTAGAAAGATTTGAAACCTATAGAACAAAAGCATTAAACACAGCAAGCATAAACAGACTAATCCAAATCCTCACAGACAACTTCATGTTACCTAAGTTATCATTCACTATACATCATGCCTGGCTGTCAACACAGAGCAATACAGATGAACCAATTCCATTTAGAGCAGGAATGGGAATCTTGGAATACTCTGCTGCAGGTTCATCCCATAGGAATGGCTGCAAACAGAACATCCAGGTCTGGATGAAAGCATTCCACTAATCTGAAAGGAAACAAGCTTAGGCTTCTTGGTTCTGTTACAATGTTCTTGATGGTTCTGGAAGCATAGCTGATTCATACTTGCCCTTTCTTTGAAGAATCTGACTGGACAACAAATGTTTTTCACAGTAGGAAAGCTCCTTCCCAGAAGCTGAACTGCCTTTAGGGTAGGTATTGGGTCTTCTTATGCCAAGGGAAGCCCAGATAGAAACTGCTAGGTGCTCTGACACTGATTTGTTCACAAGAAGATTCCCTGGCAGTAGAGAAGGCAGAGTTATGCTCCTAGCAGACTGGCAATTAAAAAGTGCTTGCAGAAGGAAATTGGGGTTTTCTTTTGTTTTCCAATCGGCACTGAGAATGACAAGAACTTCTTAGAGAAGGTTTTGTGCCCATGTTGCTTCTCTCTCAAGGATGCTTCCAGCTCTGATTAGCGCAGGTTCCTACTTGTCCCATTCAGCAAAGGCCAGATATTGTTCAGATAATCACACAAGAAAAGGTTGTGACAAAGGGAAATAATAACAGGAAAAATAAATACACAATGTATCTAGCTGTTCTTCAGTGTGAACCATTGCAGTCCACCGTTTTCCCCTGGCATTGTTCCATGTGTTTTCTGCCCTGTCCTTTGTGCTGTGTGTTGTTTTCTCAGTGTCAACCGCACACTTGTTGCACTGCATTACCGTTTGCAGTTCTGACTCTTGGCAATACAGCACGAACTTAGGCACATTTAGAAACTAAGACACGGATCCAAATAAGAGTTTTTTAATGTCTCCTCTTATGTTATGAGATATATAGCTAGTAACCTAAAGTAGTAGTGATTTTTGGAAATGTGATTCACATTTGCTCAGTCTGCCTAAGTGGTGTCAAGGCATTTGTACACACATATGTGTGAACATTCATGCATAAACATACCTTCTTTAACAATGTATGGATGATTCACATGCCAAGCACTTCACAGAGCAGAGAGAATTTGTTCTGCCTCCTTGAAGAAGTCAACACCAAACTATGACTAAGTGGATTAGACAGACAATTTGCATATTGCCCAGCTTTTTAACATTTTTATCAAAGAAATGTATGTTATATTCATAGTTTAAGAAGTCAAAGAATTTAAATCATGTTGCTTGTGCACAAAGTCAGCAGAACTATTTTAACCCTCCCCATTCCTACTGAATACAGAAAACTGTGTGTACCACTTTTAAAACATACATTGGACTTTTAATGTGACAGATTAATGCACTTTAACTTTATTCTAGTGCCACTCTCATAGTTTTACACGCATGCACACATATCGATTAAAGAATAGTCTATATGCCTATATTTATAGCAGTTTACAATGACGATAGGACTTACTTTCCCTTTCATTGAATAGCTTACTTTTAGCTTGCACTTCATTAGTAAACATTTGGTTAGTTTTGATTTCAATTTCTGTGTATCTCCCAACAATGAAGTCCTTTATCTCATGGCGCCATGAAAGCTCTCTTGCGGTTAAACACATCTGAGCCCTTCCTTGTGTCTTTTTAGCTCTGTACCTTCTATGCCATGAGCTCAGGACAAGGGTTGACTCAGCAACACTACGCCAGTTCCTGTGAGTTCCACACTTTCCACATATCGTCATCTGATAAAGTGCACTGCCCCTTAGGTTTTCAAGGGAAGTATAAGAAGTAAATTATTTGGAGTATTTTAAGACTTCCAATGTTACTTTTCTATGTATGTTTACAATTTCTTTGGATAAAGAATGTTAAGACTGAACTCTCCTTCCTCCATATACCTCCAGTGTTGTATTTCAGTGGCAGAAGTTCTAGTGTAGAATAAATAGGAAGTCATAACCATTAGATACTATGCAAAGAAAAATATAACCTGTTGAGTCTGTGTAATGTTACTTTTATATGTATTTCAGGGATGATCATTTGATACTTGAAAACTAATTGATGTGCCCATCATTGAGGAAGGCCATCTCTCCTATTCCCAGATTTTCTCACTTGTCTGTAGATCTTTGTATGTAAGGTTGTGGTGTTGTGAACTTTTTCCCTTTCCAATTTGTCATGTCCATTAATGCCAATGTTCTTATTATGTCTGAGCAGTCATGTTGGTGAGACTTTATGGATGTAGCTTCTAATATTACTCGGAGACATAATCTCATAGTAAACTCCTGTTTTTGTTACAGCAGCATTAGCTAAATATGTGGTTTCTAAATCATCTTTCTAATTTGATATTTCACCACTATTTCCTAATTCTTTGTTGTCCTAATTACTTTTGATGAACTTTCTATAAATCAAGGTAAGCCTTTTTCTGATCCTAGAAGTTTGTTTTGGTATAGTCTAATTTTGTAGCTTGTATGTCTTCCTAAGCCTTTCAGGCGATATGGTAGGATATGCTGAACACAATAAATATGTACTGGGTATATATTGTGATATATATTGCAAGCATGTGATTATATATAATATTTTACATTTAGTATATAAAGAATAGTATACCTCATGTTTTATATATTACTATGCTATTATATTCTATATAATAATTAAACAATAATCTGTTGACACATTATTTTATACTTATATATTTGTATTGCTTAGTAAATGAAAGATATATCCAAAAATGTGTGTATGTCTGTGTTTGTGAGTAGGTATATGTGTCCATGTACACAAATGTCATCAATAACAATATTTTCCTGAAAGAGTAGATAGAAACAGGGTACTGATACCCCACCTCTTTTAACAATATGATAATGTACCATTATACATAAAATAACAAAATGTAAATACATTATTACTCTACTATTATGCTACACACTTAATAAACATAAAAGACAAAGTATCTGTAAGCCTATAAGACATGTGTAAAATTGAGACTATGATTGTGGAACTCTGTGTCTCTGCTCGTCTTACCCGTAGCCCTAGACATGCCTGAAATTGTCTTTCTTTTTCCATAGATTAGCATAAATATATTCTAAGGAGATCAGATTTCAAATGTTTTGGCTTAAAATTATTTTAATTCCTAAGCTGAGAATAGATTCAGGTTTGGTTGGCTGAAATTCCTATGGCCCAAGTCAACATAGGCCCTTTGAGGGACATCATGTGTAAACCATAACAGTCCCTTTTTGACAGCACCCAAAAGACATGGAAGCAGAGAATTAGCTACACTTTATGAACAATAGGAAACATCTAAGAAATAGCATGCTTTTTATAGAAAAAAAGCATATTTTTTTTTAAATCAGGGACCAAAGGACTTTGATGGGAAACATGATTTATGGATGATGCTTTTACAAGACCAGGTTCCTCTACTTCTGAAATTATGTCTTGTAAGGCACACACTCATATTGTCCACAGAAGGACTGTCCTCATTACAGACCTTCAGCTTGCACAGTAGTAGAATTTGAAAATTAATGCTTTAAAATAACAAACTCTCACTAGCTGTACAGATTTGTACAACTGTACAAATGCCAAGGAGCTGCGAAGTCCATGTGGATGGCAGTGCCATGACAGAGAAGAGAGAGCTGAGTTGTCTGTATTTGTATTTCTGTTGAGTAATAGACTTTATAAAAGTGGTAAACGGATTCTTGTCTGGTGCATCTAGAAAGAATCAACACTGCTGACATCTTGATTGATTTTAAGTCCTAGCATTTATTTATGACTTCCAAAACTATTAAGAGAATAAATTTATTTTAGACTAAGTGGCTTAATCTGTGGTAATTTGTCATAGCAATTTAGATCAAATTGTTGGTCAATTTGAAGACAACTATATTACTTCAAAGACTCAAAAACTTTGCAAAAATTTCTTACATATAACAATGTTGTGAAAATAAATAATTTTACTAAAATTAGTATATTTTTAATGTTTTAATCTTTTACTTATTTTTTAATGAAGCAGAAATGAAAAAAAAGATTTTAACTATGATCTTGTATAATTTACTTTATTAAGTTTCTTGGTTTCATATCTCTATTCTCATGCTGATATTAAGTTTAATACTGGAAAATTCCAGATGAAGGGTATTGCCATATTGCCAAGATGTTACAACTTAAGGAGCTATATATAAAATCAACATACCACCATATATTTTACCAAGCTGACCACAAATACAAACTTACCTTCCATTCCCACAGCCTACCTGCCAATCCCAAATCCACAGTCAAGGGAAACATGTCTGTAGCCACACACCCTCCTAATTTAGCTACACATAATGATTCCCATAAATTCCCTCAAAAAGCTGAAGGAACAGATCACTACTTATTAAAATTCCATCTGCCATACCTGATTATGTTTCTTTTCATCAATAGGGTCAATTGATAAAGTACACATGTATTTAAATTTACTTGTCAAACAGCTGTCACAGTGCTATTACTTTTGAATAATGTTTTTATTAAAATAACTTCCTGTAACTAGCATTTAGATAACACAAATTTACTAACAGCATCAGTCCATTTGTTTTCTGCAAAATGGGCACAGTTAACTACTTAAGCAAAACACAACTTATTCTCTTTCAAATGGGTGACTCAGAGTTCAGCATGCATGACATTGTGATAAATTATAGTGTAGGAATACTACTTTATGAAGGCTGCAGGGGAGATCTTTTCTCTTGATCTTCCCAGCTTACAGCTCATGTTTTTTGTTCTATCTGCTCAAGTTAGCAATGTCACAGAGTTCCAACCCAACTTTCATTGTCACACCTTCTAAGCAGAGCTAGGACAGGCTATCCACTTAGGAATAAAGGAATCTCTTCATTTTCACCTCCAAACTCACAATTATATCGGCAAAGTCTCTTTAGAAATATAAGGAAACATACTCATAATTCCTGTAATTAAAGAGTACTTACCTTTGAGAGCCATTATTCTCTCTCTCTCTCTCTCTCTCTCTCTCTCTCTCTCTCTCTCTCTCTCTCTCTCACACACACACACACACACACACACACACACATATACACACACACACACACACACCACACAATTGAACTCCACAGGGCATTGGCGTGATTAAAAGCATAATAACCAGAAAGCAACTATCTTAACCTACACTTTAAATAAAAGCTACGAACATTATTTCATATTACTTGGGCCAATATAAGAAGTGCATGGCATCAGAAGCAGCTATTCTTATAGTAGTCATTTAGTTACCTAACTTTCTCTTTATCGTGTATGAGAGAAAGTGGTTGAGAACGGGAGTCTTGCCTGACTAAAAATTTGTCATTATGGATTCTCAATTATTTAGTCTTGGGGAGCACAGAAACAAACAGGAAAAAAAAAGTGCAAGTTCGCAGGCATGTTGGCATAAACAGATTCAGATGCTCAGTTTCATTGAGTTAGAAAAAAATTGTCTCGGGGATTCTCTAGACATCAGGTTAAAGTATGAGAAAGAGACTGATAGGCAACACATTTTCCTTACCTTCACATTTTTGTAGTTTGTTAGGGGAGATTTTAGAGTCCCTCCCTGACATATATGAAGTTCTGAGATCCATCCCCAGACATAGACACAACTGGATACAGTAGTGATACCCACCCATGTGCCCAGCATTTGGGA
This sequence comes from Cricetiscus sungorus, assembly GCA_030556225.1. Taxonomy (NCBI): domain Eukaryota; kingdom Metazoa; phylum Chordata; class Mammalia; order Rodentia; family Cricetidae; genus Cricetiscus; species Cricetiscus sungorus. Next base: position 31,291,120 of record JANBXA010000141.1, read on the forward strand.
TGTGAAGGCAGGAGGATGAAGGTCATTATGGGCTATAGGAGAAATTCAGGACCAACCTGAGCTAGTTGAAATCTGCATGGTGCTCAGTGATTCAGCCTCCATACAGATAGTTACAATTGTGAGAGGTTAAATATTTTCCTGATTGGTCTCTATATCTCTTGATTACTCCTAATAAAAACACATTGTGCAGATTTGCAAAATGTTAATAGATGATGATGGAAAGATCTGAGTACAGCAAATTTATAGCAGGTTCTTATTTAAAATACAGCTAAAATTCAGTACATTTAGCCAAAAGGCACAGTGTTATTTAATGTATGCCACATGCCATCATTTATAAGTACAGTGTTTGTTATCATCAAGGATTACTTTAGCCAAGACTAACACTGGGATATAGAGTATAGAAGTTGCTCTCAGTTCTGTGGTATGCCTGTCATTTGGATCTGTCATGTGATATATTGCCATTTCGAATGGCTGAACACACTGATACCAACGCAGGTGCAGAGGGATAATCAAGAGTAATCAGAATGCATTATATGAATCCACAATCCTGTCAAAGAACAAATGTAATTGGGAAAAAGGATGAAAACCATAACGATTTCTGATTTGCTTCTGTTGAGTAGAATCTTGTGATAGGATATCACTTTCGAAGTTAAGTTACCAAAAGACAGTAGTTTGCATTGTAGATAGATGCCCACCCTCTTCAAGTTGTCACTGTGAGAAGCCTGATGAAAAAACCCATATTACAAATCATTGGTATCTCTGGACAATAGTAAGATCCAGCAGAAGGACATCCATGCCATTTATGGACAGAGACAGCCCTGTAATGGCTCCAGACATGCTGATTTCTCCATGAGTGCTGATGAGGACTAACTAAGGCACACTTACATGCTTCATGCACAGAAATTATGAGGACAAAAATGTTTGATATTTAAGGACTATGTTTTCAGTAATTTATTACACATTCATAAATGGCTATAGTACAAACCTTGCAGCTACTTAACTCTCAATACTAATTAATTAGAGTATATCTTTTTCACATGTCAGCATTTTGTTTCTTTGATTTATCTCCTGGTATTTTTGCCACTATTTTATAGATATCATTCCTTCTAAATTTCAAATATTGCTTATACTCAAACATTCTTCGTCCTCCCTTCTCATTCACATATGGCTAATATTCACAACATTATTGTGTCTCCTTTTACCAAGATTATGGTAGCTATAACTTTTAAAACTATAGTTGAAATTATCTTTTTTATTTCTCAGTAGAAGTTTCATTTCTGTATTTCGATTGGCAATATTCTTCTGTGTATGTGTTTCTTTCATTTGGTTAATGAGTAAAACACTGATTAGCTGATTGGCCAGACAGGAAGTGATATAGCTAAGCAGAGTCAGGATATAAGCAAGGAGAAACAGGAAATCGCTCTCTTCTCGGTGGAGAAGCTTAAGAAGTAAGGTATGTTGTGGTTTGCTCCTTCTCTCTGATCTCTCAGCATTTCCCTCTATATTTGATTCTGGCCTTTTATTATCTAGACCAATTAAGACCTCCTTTTACATATTGGCACCCAGAATTTTGTAATGAGAACTCTTTCCCAACAGCCTGGTCCCACAGCCGTACCAGCCCCAAATGAACACACAGATACTATATTAATTATGAAACTGTTGGCCAGTGGTTTTGGCTTCTTATTGGCTAGCTCTTCTTAATTATTAACCCGTTTCTGTTCATCTAAGTATTTCTATGTGGTCTTATCTTACTAGAGAAGGGTCTGGACCTCTTACCACTTTGTGGTCTCACATGGTGTCTAATCCTGACTACATTTCCCAGAATTCTTTTCATCTCCTAGACCCACATATCTTGCTGCCCTATTGGCCAACAATGTTTTATTCATCAACCAATAAGAGAAACATATATACAGAAAAACAGTCTCCTTCAGTATTTAGCATTCAGTATTTAACAATGCTCCAGTTAGTAATTAACATTATTTATTGGTGTTATATGCTGACAATCATATAACATCTTCGGTGTTCTGGTAAACAATCATGTAATTTGATAATCAGAATGGATTTATGTCCTTCTTGAGAGTTGCAAGTTTTACTTTTGCTTTTGCCTTATATTTTAGTCAAGGATTTCAGATTTTATTTCTTTTTATGACTTTTTTGAAATTAAAATTATGTCAACAACCTGTGCAGTCTATATAACGTCACTTGTATGTACATGTTATCAGGACTATTATCCATTATCCAGGTACTGGATAATGATTTGGTATGGACTTCCCTGGGGAAGACTATCCTTTCTGCTCTCAACATTTCTTAGTTGCCTCTAGTTCTTTGTGTAGGGTTGAGGCTGTACGTTATTAAAAATAATAGGTAAATACAGAGCAACTGACTGAATTAGAGTGGCAAATTCTTAACAAATCTATATGGCCTTTGTAAAACAAATTTTGAAAAAAATGCATATGGACTCTGTTAGTGAAAGTGGAAGCATGTCTGTTATGTTTGCAGTATATCATGTCATGTATTTATCTAAGGACAGTATATATTGTCTAATGTAAACTTGGATTTTGATAAAGGTTAAAAATAACTTGATATATGTGAGTTATGCTTTTAGAATGCCAATTATTCTGAGTCAATGTGAGTGTGTGCTAAAGAGTATTGCATTACTAGCTTTTAATATTACAATAGTTACTTTTTAAACTAGGAACAGTAAACAGTGCAATACAATTTTAATGGGGAAAAGAAAAATACAACTATAAGAAAGTACTAAATATTCAAACTCTAATTAAGATCCGTTTGTTATAAAAAGCAATAAATTTTAATTTAGGCAATAAAATTTCACATAATAATTGGTAAAATGTTTTTGCTCTCATTTTCTATAATAAAGCAAGCCAGTTCTGTCACACAAAAATTATATTAAATTTCTGGAGTTTGTTGAGAGAAATACAAGAAATACCAATATTTCCTCATTTTAATTAAAAAAATGACTGGGCTGGATTTTGTGTCATTCTTGGATCTCATTATTCATACCCCTCCAAATTATTTCTAATTCCACAGAAATATTTAGAAAGTGCTAATTTTAATTTCATAGTACTTGGCAGATAGTTAATTCAACCCTTGACTATTACCTAAGTTTTCACACTTAAAAATAACTTCTGTGTTGAATCAGAACATAAAATAACTTCAATTACAAAGAAAAAGAAGAAAAACCTTTCTAATTTACCAGTAGTTAACAAATGACTGCTTGCTTTATGCCTGGGTTTTGACAGAGTCCAAATTCATGCTTACTTCAACCCAGAAGAGAAGCCATGGGCGTCACAGGAAATCTCTTTTCCATTCAGCCCCTGGAAGACATGCTAACCATGCAGCCCAGACACTGTGCATGCCTGATGCTCGGCTGCACAGCGTGAGCCCAGGAAGCCTGGCTGGTATGGCAGCCCACAGTCGTGCACAAGTACTTACAGCCGCAGTGACATGGTGCTAAGCATGTTTTAAGACTAGTCCCAATCGAGCAGCATCTTATCCAACCAGAAACAATCCCTCAATCCAGCTCTTTTTAAGTGATCATCCTTGTATCCTAACAGATTAAGGCGGCAGCTACTTTGGATTATGTTTAATCTAACCTTTATCCATTCACATCTTCACCTGAAACTTACAAGGACCAAGAGTCAATTGCCGGGGCATAATTCACAATGACACTGATCTTTCCTTCCTCACTCTAATTATCTGGATTAAGAATAACACTTTTGAGTAATTATTTTCACATTGGATAAACATTAAGCTTTCCCGGATTTATCTGAGCTTTTTCCTAACATGAAATAGATCCAACCAGGCTTAGAAGAACATAACTGACAGCAGTGACAGCTTAATCAAGGCAACCCTAAACAATTAAAACAATAAGGAAATGTTTATTTCTCATTGTTTAGGAAAGTTGAGGTCTGAAAGTTAACAGGTTTTATGGCACAGCCAATTGCAGAGGTTGGATTTCTTTTTTCTATCTTTATAATCATTCTTTAATCCTCAAACAAAGTTCAGTCGCTGGAGCATGGAGAACAGCATGGAATGACTGTACTGATGACATTAGTTGCCTGTACTGATACTACCCATGAACACTAAATATTTTGATCTTCCTGAATGGTGTGACAGCTTAAAAAGAAAGAACTCATCATATTAGAAATGATGTACTGAAGGTATAATGGTAGAGAATAAAACACTTGCTATGTCACTTCTCATCACCATTTTGATCACTCTGCACTGTCTATCCAGGATTGCACACAATCCCTAAAATTGCTATCACAAGCAAGCTAGAGAAATCTCCCAAGCTTGTCTTTGAAACCACCCCTGATCATACACAGTTACTCACTAAAATCACATCACAAAACCCAATTACACTTTGGCTTTGCAGATCCACAGATAACCTCTTAAAGAGCAAACTCCCTCACTGTGTCGACCTCTGACCCCAGGCTCTTTTTCCAATCTGTAGCAGCAGGGCTGCTTGTCTCTCAACACGTGGAGAGCCCAGACTTTGAAGTCAAAGGAATATGCAGGACTTTTGAATGATGCCTGGTATTTGAAATTAAGCTTGATAATGATAATATTTTGTTCTTGGCTCTTGACTATATATTATGTACAGCTGTGGAACTTCAATAGAGAAATGTTTAGAATTTTTTTTTTGCCTTTATGTGAATGGCTGGATTTGAGAAAACTGGCTGTGTTTAAATATCTAAGTTCCGAATAATTTCAATCAAATTAAAAAAAAATAATGCTTAAAAAAGATTTCAGTCCAATCTCAAATAAAAATTTACAATGTGCAGAAAAATTAAAGTGATTGACCATTAGAGCAGTAACTCTTACAAGTCCATGATTACATGTCTGTTAATGTGCAAGAAATTACTCCTTGCACAAGTGAGACTCTTTAGGATACAGAAGGCTCCTAATCTCTGTCTATCTCCTTCATACATTCGAGAAATAACAAACAGTAGTTAGTTGAATGATAGCATTTTAACAGGGATGAAGGTGAATTCTAAAAGTTAAAAAAAAAAATTGACCCATTATGTTGGCTTTTCCTCAGACCTGGGTCACCATAGCTCTGCTTATCAGCTAAGCGGTCTATGCCCTTGAGTGTCCTCACCTATCAGTAGCAGTAAGTGAGTTCACAGCCCTTGTCAGAACCACAGTGGCATTTGGAGGTCATTTGCTTTAACCTCCCAAGCCTTCTGTCTATGGGGTATGTCAGTTACCATCAAATATCCATTATAAGGGCTGTGCAAAAGCAATAAGGCATGTCTAGGGATAAACACAATCAAAAGAATGACTTTGTGTAGCCAAGCAGAGCTTGCATTGGTGGGACTAGGTTGCATTTGGTTGTGTTGCTGGCCAAGGCAGTTCCACAGAGATCTCTTAACCACCCAGGTATATGCTAGGACAGAAGGTAGCTCTCTGAGAACTGGCAGCAGGGCCCCAATACCAAGGGAAAGAGCCACACAGCTCTTTGAATGTTGAGAGGTCGAGTTGGTGCCTGAATGGAGTCGCCACTTCTACATTCTACTTTCTTTGGCACAAGAAGATTCTCTGCAGGCTATGGAAAGGGAAACATGAGCACCAACCCAGCCACAAAAACCTTGATCTACAATATATCCTGCCTGCAAGATGCTATGGGACAATGGTGGCATAGAAATTGTGTGAATGGACAACCAATGTTTGGTTTAACTTGAGGCCCCCACCCAGGAGAGGGAGCCTATGACCTACACTGCTGGGATAGCCAGGAACTGGAGACTTGATAGCCCAGAGACATGTAGGATCAGTTCCTTGTCCACTCATCATCAGAGAGGCCACCCAGTGCAGCAAATGGGAAGGGGTACAAAGACCCACATCCAGACATTATTCAGAGTCTACATTGGAGGTCTCATTCAGTTTCCTTCCTACAAAGATTGGGGAAGCTCACAGAAGATTGGGGAGACTGTAGGAGTTGGAAGGCATGGGGGAGAACATGGTCCACCAAATTAACTAAGCAGTGCTCACATGAGCTCGGGGACTGAAGCATCATGGACCTGCATGGGTTTGCACCATATCCTCTGATTGTTATGGCTGTGAGCTTGGAGCTTTTGTGGGGCCCTTAATAACAGGAGGCAGAGTATCTCTGATCCATTTGCCTGTTGTTGAGACTCTTTTCCCCCTATTGAATTGCCTTGTCCAGCCTAGATGTAAGGCATTCTGCCTTGTCTTACTGTATCTTGTTTTATCCTGTTAATCTTCTGTCTTTTGGAGGCCTGCACTTTCATGAAGAGGAAACAGAAGAGGGGACAGATCTTATCTGGGGGAGAAGAAAGATGGGAGATGGAGAGGAGACAGAGATGAAACTGTGATCATAATGTATTTATGAGAGAAAGAGAATTTTTTTAAAAAATAAATAATTTCACAATTGTTCTCTCAAATGAAGTATCAAAGATTTGCAGGGAGATGTGAATAAGATAATTTTTTTTAGTACCTAAGCACATACATCTTCAGCAATGGGTTCTATTCCCGGCATGAACAAACACAGACATCCTCTGTTTACAGCCTCAAAGGGTCTAGAATGAGTTAGGCAAGGTATCTCTGAGATGCTATGTCAGCAAGAACAAAGTACTGAGATTAAAAAAGAATATTTCCATGAAGAAACAATATGACAGTGTACAAATGGAAATCAAGTACAAAAATAACAAATATTAAGTGATTTTGGTAAGTTTTGGCAGTAGTTATTCTTATGAACAGAACAACCCTTTGAGTTACTTTTGGAACAATTTACAATTTTTTGGAATAAAAAAACTGATGCTTTGACTTATGTTTTCTGGGTTTGGTTTTTGTTTTTTTCCCCTTTAAGATTATATAACTAAATTATTTCTTCCTTCCCTTTCCTTCCTCCAAACTCTGCCAACTACCCTTATCTTGCTTTCTTTCAAATTCATGACCTATTTATCTTTGATGGTTTTAATATGGAATAAGACATCTCCCATGCTTAGTATGGCTTCAGAAATTGACCTAACTGGGGCAAAGAGGGAATGTAAAGAGGACAGGTATACAGGCACAGGCACAGGCACAGGCACAGGCACAGGCACAGGCACAGGCACAGGCACAGGCACAGGCACAGGCACAGGCACAGATACAGACACAGACAGGCACAGACACGGTCACAGAAAAGCTGGGATTAGCTAGGAGGTACTCACTATAATTCAAAGCACCAACTGCAGCACAGAATGTCAGTACATTTATTTTATACATATGAATGAAGGAGATGAGGTTTTTTATGCAGCTGAATCAGGAAGTGAGCTTATGATAAACAGCTGAGCAAGGGGGCAGGTTTAGCTAAACTTGGTAAGTCTGTGTAGGTAAAGAGGCTCAAGGTAGATTTATCCAAGAAGAAAGAGGAGGAAAAGGAGAAGAGGTTAATAAGTCTGTACACACTGTCAACATTTGCACTCAGACCAAAGGAAAGCTTTGCCATCCCAATGAGTCTCACCCTGGGGGGACTTTGATATTCCCATGGGACTGAGGCATTGGAGTCCTTCACATGGTTGTGCCCATCACAACAGCACACATTCAGGATTTCATCTGCTCCTTATACATTTCTTCTCTCATAAATAGACCCTGACCACAGTTCCTCCTCCCTCTATTCCGTCCAGCCCCCACCTCTCCTCTCTTCCAGATCTACCTCCCCCACCACACACATTATTTTTCCCTTAAAGTAAATTCACATGAGTATTTATTCATCCATGATACTGGAGTAGCTCTTTGTTCTATTAAATTGGGGGATACATTGTTCATGCTTTAGCTAACCTTTTGAAGAATTAGCCAAATGGAAGTCTGAAAGTACAAAACTATAGCATAAATTAAAGTAAGCTATACTTTACTATAAATACTAAGACCCAAACCATCTTTTCTATAGTTTACAGTTATTACAATTCCCCAGTAGCACTCTATGCACCACATGTAATGGTAAAGAATGGAAATTTTTAATAATTTTGTATTTCTAAATATCTGTGAAAACGAAAGAGTAGCATGGGGGAGTATAAACACATAAATTTTTTTAAAATATGAAAAAGCCCAAATATATTACCATGTCTGAAAACATTCTGACATTAAAAATGTAATATAAAAGAAAAATTTTCAAGGAAAAAAAATGAGGTGTTTGGTGGATGAAGGTGTGAAATCTGTACAGTTGACTGTGCTTTGTAAACGTTTACATTATCCTGAGGCAAGTCATACTTACGGACTTCCTGCACACTGCGTAACTTTACCCAGACTTGTGTAAGCTTCATTCCTCATACAGATGTTGTGCAAGTGGTGTAAAGCATGTGTTTCTGACAACCTCGACAATTCCTTCTCAACAGTTCTTATAGAAAGGGCAAGGCTATATGACAGCCCCAGATGGTCTGTAAGTAAAGAGCAGAAAAAGTTCCATAATTGATTTGCTGTTTGTTGAGATGCCCTAAATGTTCAGCTTCAACTTTTACCTAATCCATCCATTCCACCTTTGTTATGTTCCCCCCCCCCCCAAGAAAAGGAAATCCCATCAGGGCTTGGGTTTATATGCTTAGCAAAAGAAAGAAAGAAAAAAAAAAAGAAAAGAAAAAAGAAAAAAAACAGTGTCCCTCCAGAATTTTGATCTGTTGCTCCTCCACTGGGGAAGGCTGTTGATATCTATGCTTAGTCAATCTCTAGAAGGCTCTACCAAGATGCTTCATCATTGTTCAGGTTCTTTTTTGAAGTAACCCTCAATGTACTCTCTGAAGGGCCTCCATAAGCTGTTTCTAAAAACACAGAAGATCCTTCTAAGGGAAAAGTTTTTAAATAGATTTTAAGAATTGTAATAGTCAGAGATGTGTAAACAACAATGATATCAATTGATATTGGGGTAGGGAAACTCAGCCCTGGCAGCTTCCTACAGAGAAGTTTCATTTTGTTTTATGTCACGTGACCTCTTTTGACTGGCTTTTCTCTGGCTACTATGCTAGATTTAGAGACAAAAGTTCAGGATTCTGGGAAGGGGCTTTGTCCTGAGTAACAATTAATGTCATGAGGATCAGCTGAAAGCCAAGGGTACTGAGATATAGAAAACATCCAACTTCACTCAAAGCTCCTAAAGTGTGAAAGTTTGATCATGGATGCAAACACCCTTCGTGTTTCTCTAGAGGGAGAAGGGACTAGTGTGAGTGGAAGTTTCCTGGGTTAGATGGGCTTTTAGTTATCCATGCTCTTTTAAAATGGTATCACTGAACACCCTGTATATGCACTCTTTTATATTATCATACACAAAGAACTGGGAAACTAAAGCATCAGGGAAGTAAAAGGAATACTTATAAACCCTCAATGAGCTCTGTTTAGAATTCCACTCATCTCTTTTTGCTATATTCTTTGGTCAGTGAAGACCAAAGTTGGAAGAATAAGATTTCCATGTACTAAGACTTGGTATAGTTTCAACTATTCCTGATCCACTGTCAAATACATTGTAGTATCATCTTTTAAATGTCCAATAGAGATCTCTGCATTAAAGGCTTGGACTAGGGAAGGGGACAAATATTTAAGAAAGTTAGGCCTATGGAAGGTCTTCAGGTCATTGTGGCAAAACCTGTAATGTGATAATGTATACCATTTTCTTCCAAATTTTCAATGTGCTTGCTTTACAGTTCATAAACTAACCACTTTTGCTAAGCCACATGCTCCAGCCATGGCATACAACATTGCCACAGGAATCAAATCACTGATATGCATGTATGTATGTATGTATGTATGTATGTATGTATGTATGTATATGGCTTCATGACTCTTAGAAGTCAAGACATGTAAGAGGTTTAAGATTGTGTTCCATAATGTCCAAATAGACATTCATTTTCTGATTGACTTCTAGTTTAATTCTATTGTTTCAAAATTTGCTGAGAGTTTTTTATTCTTTTCTTTGTAAAGGTAGTCTCCATAGTTAAGAATCTAATCTTTCTTTATTAATGGTCATGTGTACTCAAAATCAAAATGTATTATTTGTTTTCTTTCTATGGGATATTTGGCTAATAACAATTAAGTGAATTACATTGATATGTATAGTATATCCTTAGTGTATGTGTATAGCATTTTCATAGTGTATTCTTGCTACTTTTTGTGAAGAGGATCTAACCTTGACCATGAGAAGAGTATTTAATTCTCCAACTATATCAGTGGCAGGAATTTTTTCTTCTGGAAGTGTGTTGCAAACTTTGGTTTTGTGTGTAGCATACTTTGTTATGTGTAGAGGTTTGGAAATGCATATTTTTCGATACAAAACATTTTAGTGTACAATGTCCCTCTTTAATCTAGTTTTTTTTACATCTGTTGTGTCTTAAAATTTATAAATGTTCAGCTTTTTTCATTTTTGTGGGTTTTTTAATTTAATTTTGAGAATTTCATATAGTAAATTATTTGCATCACTCACCTTTCCCTCTTCTTTCTCCAACTCTGATGTCCCTGATACTCCCTGAACACGGTCTCTAATTCTTTCATTGTAATTGTTTATAGGTGTGTGTGTGTGTGTGTGTGTGTGTGTGTGTGTGCGTGCATATATATATACAATATATATATATATAATTATAAACTCAAACTGCTGAGATAATTTTATATTGTTAATATGTGTTTATGGCTGTCCTCTTGGAATAAGCTAACCTTTAAAGGCAGTGATTCTCAAGCTTCCTAGTGCTGTAATCCTTTAATACAATTATTCATGTTGTGATGAACCCAACCATAGCATTTTCCATTGCTACTTCATATCTGTAATCTTACTACTGTAATGAATCATATCATATCTGATCTGTGACACACAAAAGGTCACCACCCACAGATCAAGAACCATTGCTTTAGGGTTTTCAATCTTGGGGAAGACTGATTCTCAGGAACTGTCAATTGCATAAAACACTTCTTCTAGTGGTAAAACCTTGTAGAATTCTCCATCCATATTGGATTTCCAGCTGGCTTTTTAGATAACTCTATTGTTTAGAGCATTGTCTGCTTTTCCAGAGAAACTGGGTTCAGTTCCCATCACCCACATGGCTGCTCACAACTGTCTATAACTCCAGCTCCTAGTGATCTGTATGTTCACACAGACGTACTTGGAGCCAACACACCAATGCAATGCACATGAAATAAAAGTAAATAAATCAATAAAAAATGTTTTATTATTTATTTTTGAGATTGTATTTTAATTATACCATATCTCCTTTCCTTTCTTCACTCCAAGTCCTCTGATGCACCCCTCTCCACTCTTCAATTCATGGCCTCTTTTTTCATCAATTGTTACTGCATGCATATATGTACTTGTATATACATATACATTTGTAAATATAACTGTTAATTCATATAATTATATGTGCGTATCCATTCAGGGCTGACTGTTCCACCCTGATAACTAATTAGTGTGCTCTTCCCTGTGGAGGGCCATCTTTACCACTCCCAGATTTATTCAATTGCCTGTAGTTATTTGTGCAGGATTGTGGCCTGTAGGATTTACACCATCCAGTTCTGTGTGTTATATCCTCCTTGTCCAGCTCATATTTGGGTGGTCATGTTGGTGAGACTTTACAGGTGTAGCTTTTGATATGACTACTGGATTCTCTGAGTCTTACTATCTTTCCACCCTCTTTTCTGCTATGTTCCCTGGTCCTTAAGTGTCTGGATGTTTTATACATGTATCCAATGGGAGTGGAGTCCACAACTCAGCATGTTGGTTGATTGTGATTTTCTGTTGGGGTCTTTGTTGCAAAGAGAAGTTGATGTTGTCATTTTTGAGCTACCATATTGTTGAAATTTTTTGGGTGTGGCTTTTCTGTCATATATAAAAGACTTTATACAGCAGGTGTCCTGTTCTGGTCCTTGAGCTCTTAAAAACTTTCTTCTCCCTCTTTTGTGGTGTTTCCTGAGCCTTAGGGATAATGTGTTGCAGATATACCAGTTGTGATTGGCTAACCCACAGTCATCTGTTCTCTGCATTTTAGCCATTTGTGGCTTTTTGTAATGATCTTTGTATCTGAAAATTCAGATTGGACTAATATAACTATATTAAATATAGTTATATATTTTTCTTATGATATTTTTTGAATTTTTCTTTTAATTGGGAGGATTTTGATTTTGTTTGTTTATTTGTTTGTTTATGCAAAATCTTGCTATGTAGCTTGGCTGAGTTCAAATTCATGATATTCCTGCTTCAGTATCCAGAGTGCTTGGATTACTGATATGCCTCAAAGTATTGGATTCTGGTTTTGTTTTTCATTCATTTCAATAGTCTGTCTTCTATTTGGTATATCTGTACTATTAATTTTAAATTATTTTATATGATTAGGTCAGTATCTCAAATTTTGTTATTAGTTTACTTTATTATTTTTAACTTGAATACAAAGTATTTTGTCATTTCACATTTACATACATTTATTTTTATTGATGTTCTTTTCCTACTGTCTTCCCCATCCCCTTCTCTCCACCTCTTATGTTCCACTCTTTTTCTCTCCCAGTGGTCCCCTTTTTACCTTCACTTAACATGTATAGTATTACCCCCCTTCCTTTTCCATAGGCCCTCATTCTGTCCTTCTAACTTCCTTTCCAATTTCATTACTTATACCCCATGCACACATATATAACACATACAAAAATTAAAACATTAGGTCTGTATATAAGAGAGATTATAAAGTATCTTTTGAGCCTGGGTCACTTAACTTGTTATAATATTTTCCAGATCCATTCTTTCTGCAAATTTTATTTTTTTCTTTATGGTTGAATAAAATTCCACAGTGAATATATACCATATTTTATGTATCCATTCATTTCTTGATGGACATATGGTTTGGCTCCATTTCCTAGTTACTGTAAATATTGCAGCCATAAACATAGATGTGTAAGTGTCTCTTTGGCATGGTAACTTAAGAGTCCTTTGGATATATGCCCAGAAGCAGTATAGATGGAAAATATAGTAGCTCTATTTTTACTGTTGTGAGAAATCTCTGCAGTGATTTCCGTAGTGGCTATACCAGTTTACACTACAACTACCACCAGCAGTGTCTAAGGGTTCTTCTTTCCCCACATTCTCATAAGCATTGTTGTCATTTGTTTTCTTGATGAAAGCCATTCCAACTGGGCTTAGATGGGGTCTCAAAGCAATTTAAATTTACATGTCTGATATCTAAGAGTACTAAATAGTTTTAATGTATTTATAGATAGTTGTGTTTCTTCTTATATTAACTGACTACTCATGTTATTAATCTGTTTGCCCATTGGAAAATTTCTTTTTCTGGTGTTTGATTACTGCAGTTCTGTTCATATTACAGGTATCATCCTCTGTCTGAAATATATATAGTATAGATATTCTCTTGTGCTGTAGGCTGTCTATTTCCTCTAATAAAGTTTCCTTTGCTGTGAAGTACCATTATCATCTCATGTAATAACATCTAGCAATAGGTGGAGTTCTTTCCTGCAATGGTGGAGTCCTTTTTGGAAAGTCATGATGTTTTCCTATAACACTTTCAGCATTTGAGGTTCTCAAGCAAAGGTATTTGCTACATTTTGAAATGGCTTTTCTACAGTACCAAACATGGCTCTAATTCCATTCTCTTGCATGTGGACATCAATTTGCCAATACCAGTCCTTGAATTGATTGTCTTCACTATGAACATTTGTCACATTTTTGACAAAACATATGTCACTACGGTTGTAGTTTTTTTATTGTTATTATTTCTTGGTCTCCATTATGTTTGATTGGTTGACAGATCCATTTGCTGTCTTACTATTGACATTGTTTTTTTGGTTTTCTTGTTTGTTTGTTTGTTTTTTGTTTTTGCCATTATGGTTCTGTAGTGTAATTTGAAGTCAAGTAGTGTGATACCTCTAACAGTTTCTTTCTGGTTAGGATTGCTTTGACTATTCAAGTCTTTTCTATGTCTGTATGAAATTTAGAATTGTTTTTTGCTATTCTGCACAGAACATGATTGAAATTTTGGTGGTGATTGTGTTAAATCTTGTCAACCTGTTTTTATAAATTTGTCATTTTAATGATATTAATTTCACCTTCTTAACCACATGGTTAGGTAAATCACAGCACGATGATACTGTCACATCAATTTCTATCATAGTTTGTCCAGCATTGCCATGATAAAATACTGACCAAAAGCAACTTTTGAAGAGAAGGATTTACTTCTTTCACACATCCAGACAACAGTACACCACTGAGAGAAGTCAGGAACCTCAAGGGGTAGAGGCAGGAACGGTGGACAAAAGCTGCTTATTGGTTTACTGAGTTTACATTGTAAACCAAGAATCACCTGACCAGGTTCCTTCAGTAATCAATCAGTAATCAAGAAAGTGCCTTACACATATGCCCACAGGCCAGTCTAATGAAGAAAATTCCTCAGTAAAGGTTTCTTCTTCCCAGGCTTCAACTTAGCAAAAACTAAGTGTTCACTTTCTCTGTTTATCTCCAGTCTCATTAATTTTATGACCCTCCATTAGTTGGTTTGGCTGATGGTATGTCATTCTTGTTTGTATTCTCAAAGAGCTGATTTTTAATATCATTAATTATTTGCACCGATTTTTTCATTCTTATTTCATTGATTTCTGTTTGATCTTTTATTTTATGTGTATGAGTATTTTTTTTCCTGCGTGTATGTATGTACAACATGTTTATACTGTGATGGGAGATGTTATTCTGTAAATATGTTTCTCATACTGGTTAATGAATAAAGCACTGTTGGGCCAATGGGAAAGCAAGATAGGCGGGGCTAGGAGACAAGGAGGAAAGAGGAAGTAGGAAGGAGGAGTCAGCAGTAGAGCATAGAGAAAACAAGATGTCAGCGCCACTCTCCAGTAAGATGAGCCACGTGGAAATACTTAGAATAATAGAAATGGGTTAATCATTAAGACAGAGCTAGCCCATAAACAATAATAGTAACTGGCCAACAGGATTGTATCAAATACAGAGTCTCTGAGTGTTATTTGGGGCTTGCGTGGCGGTTGCCGGCAGGGAGGAACAGAGAGTGGGACCAAACCGGTGGCAGGGAAAAACGTGCTTGTAACAATACTGTGCTCCTGTAAGTAAGAAGAGGGCATTGAATCCTCTGGAACTGAAGTTATGGATGATTTTATGCCACCATGCATATGCTAAGAACTGAACGTGGGTCTGCTTTCAATAACAGCGAATACTCTTTATAACTGAGCCATCTCTCCAGTCCCAGTTTTTCTGTTTGTTTCTTTTTAATTTATTTATTTTAATTTTACATTCTAACTACAGTTCTCCCTCCCAACTCTCCTCCTGCTCCCGCATCCCAGCCCATCCCCCATCCACTTCTCCCAACAGATAAAGGTTCCCATGAAGAGTCAACAATATCTGGCATATTAAGTTGCTGCAGGACAAAGCCCCTCCCCACTGCATTAAGGCTGAAAGTGGCATCCCAACATAGAGAATTGGTTCCAACAAGCTAGTTCATGCACCAGGGACAGACCCTGTTCCTACTGCCCAGGGGCCCCTCAGATAGTCTAAGCTTTACAACTGTCTCCCATTTATGAAGGGCTTAGTTTGGTCCCATGGAGGCTCCACAGCTGTTGATCTAGAGTCCCTGAGTTTCCACTGTTATGTCCAGGATAGGGGACCCCGAACACAGCCACCACTGAACCAAGTACCAAAGTAAACACACAGGGGCTTAAGAACGAACTCGAGTTCAGGTTGTCCACCAGCACTCCGGTGCAGCAGGTGAGAGGAGCAGCCCCAACCAGCAGGGCAAAGGGCTTATAAAAGCAAAAACCACAAGCTAGGGGAGTACAAGCCTTGGCGTTTTCTGATTGGTTCAGGGGAGATGCTTCCTGGGTAGATTGGCCCTGGGGTTAAGTAAGCATTTGGAAATTTCCATTAAAGCTTCTGGTGACCTATTGGGATATATGGTAACTATGATAAGATATCTGTTTCCTCTGTGTCAGACTGATTTAGCAGGATACGGAGGCCCTGGAGCAACTTTTAGCTATTTGTGGTTTTGGGGGGGAACTGGGTTCAGGGTCAGGTCAACAGCTTCCCAAGATGGTGTCTAGCCTAAAATGGCATTAGTCTTGCCTAGTGGTGCCTGGCCTCTCACTACAAGCTTAGTTCAGCTGTCTCTGTAGATTTCTCCACCATGATCTTGACCTCCCTTGCTGATATATTCCCTCCTCCCTCTCTTCAATTGGATTCTCGGAGCTTGGCCTGCTGATGAGTTGTGGATCTGTGCCTCTGGTTCCATCAATTACTGGATGGTAGTTGGGCTATTCACGAGTCTGAATATAAGGGAAGGACAGTTTGGGCACCCTCTCCACTATTGCTAGCAGCCTTAGTTTGGTTTATCTTTGTGGATTTTTGCAAACTGTCTAGCACCAGGTTTCTCCCTAATGCAATAGTGACTCCCTCTATCAAGATATCACTTTGATTCCTCTCCCACTCTATCTGTCCCCACACTCCACTCTCCTGTTCTCTCATGTTCTCATCTCACTTTTCCTCCATTTCATAGCCCCCTCGCCCCAGTTTACCTAGAAAATCTCATCTAATTTCCCTTACCAGGGGGATCCAAGTATCCCTCTTAAGATCCTCCTTGTTACCTAACTTTTCTGGAGCTATGAATTGTGTCTGATTATCTTTTGCTTTAGATCTAGTATCCACTTATGAATGAGTATGTACCTTGTTTGTACCTTTTTGTCTTTCCAAGTCTGGGTTGCCTCACACAGGATGGATTTGTTTGTTGGTATTTCCATCCATTTGCCTGCAAATTTCATGATGTCATTGTTTCTTAGAGCTGAGTAATACTCAATTATGTAAATGTACCACATTTTCTTTATCCATTCTTCAGTTGAGGAGCATCAAGGTTCTGCTGTTATGAATAATGCCACTATGAACATAGCTGAGCAAGTATGCTTGTGGTATAACTGAGCATCCTTTGGGTGTATGCCTAATAGTATAATGCTGAGTTTTGAAGTTTGATTTCCAATTTTCTGAGAAATTGCCATACTTATTTCAAATGTGTCTATACAAGTTTGTACTCACACCAACAGTGGAGGATTGTTCCCCTGATTCCACATCCTCTCCAATATGAGCTGTCCTCTGTATTTTTTATCTTAACCATTCTGGCAGATATAAACTGGTATCTCACAGTTATTTTGATTTGCATTTCCCTATGATTAAGGATACTGACAAATTCCTTTAAAGGTCTTTTGGCCCTTTAAGTCTTCTGATGAGAATTCTCAGTTTAGCTCTGTACCTTATGTTTTAGTTCTATTATTTTGTATTTTGATGTCTACTTTCTTGAGTTCTTTATATATTTGAAGAGCATCCCTCTGTCAGTGTGGGATTAGTGAAGATCTTTTCACATTCTGTAGTTTTGACGTTTTGTCTTATTTACCGTGTCCTTTACCATATAGATGCTTTTTATTTCAAGAGTTCCCATTTATTGATTGTAGATTTCAGTGTCTGTAAAAACTGGAGTTATATTTAGAAAGTGGTCTCCTGTGCCTATGTGTTCAAGGCTACTTCCCACTTTCTCTTCTGTCAGGTTCAATGTAATTGGATTTATGTTGAGGTCTTTGATCCACTTGGACTTGAGTATACATGGCAATAAATGTGGATCTATTTGCAATCTTCTATATATTGACATTTAGTTAAGCCAGCACCATTTGTTAAATATGTTTTCTTTTTTCCATTGCAACATTTTGGCTTCTTTGCAAAAAATCAGGTTTTCATAGGTGTGTAGATTAATGTCAGGGACTTTGATGTGATTCCATTGGTCCCCATGCCTGTTTTTATGGCAATATCAAGCTGTTTTTATTATCATATCTCTAAAGTAGAGTTTAATGTCAGGGCTATTTATAGTCTTAGAGGATTTGGCTATAGATTTTTTTTGAAGGTATGGTGAAATGCCCCTGAAAATCCTTCTGAGACTTGACATTGTTTTACTTGGATGATTTTTTACTATTCTTTTAATTTCCTCGGTTGTTTTAGGTTGGTTTAAGGTGTTGATCTCATCTTACTCTGATTTCATGTCTTGGCTTAACATATCATTTGCTTGTATAGGCTTGTGAAATTTTCTGCATGAATTAATTGAATGAATTGTCTTTAGATGTGATCTCAATTTATTATCAAACCCATGGGAACTTAGGCATGTTCTGTTCAATGTATCCCAGCGTTATTGGAGGTTTGGGCCATATATATTTTTCCTCATATATACATACATGCATACATACATACATACACACATATATAATTAAAATACCTTGCTGTTTTAATATTGTCCTTCCCACTTAACCCTCATTCTTTTGCTTAGCTATGTCTTGGTGATGCTTCCCACTGTATTTTTTACTTGGTTAATTGATCTTTCACTTTCAAAATTTCTGTTTGCTTTATTTTCGTTCCCAGTTCCTGGCAATTTTTTCATGCATGTGGTGAAATATTATATATGATTTATTAAAGCTTGCTTGAGGATTCAGAAAGCAAAGTTACCCTCAAGCTATAGAGATCAGGCTGTAGTGGTACACACCTTTAATCCCAGAACTCAGGATTAAGAGGTAGATGGATCTCTGTTAGTTCAAGATCACCAAGGCCGACACAAGAGTGAAGAGTAACAGAACACATGCCTTTGATCCCAGCACCTGGGATCACATGTCTTTAATCTCAGAATTAGTGAGGCATATATAACAGAAAAAAGGTCTCAGATGTGGCATCCATTCTCTAAACAAACTGAGGTTAGGAAGCATTTGTTCTCCAATCACATTCTGGATATGAGGACATAGAGTTTCAGAATTACCCAACCACGTTGAGGAGAGCATAGCAGTCTGGAATTGCAGTCTGAGGAGCTAGAATTGCCTTTCAGACAGGCTGGCTGCTTTGCTTTTCTTCAGCTTGAAGTTTGAATCCCAACATCAATCTCTGGGTCTTTTATTTATTATGCTATACCTCCATGCTTCTCCTCAAAGTTACCTGACTATCTCATTAATTTGAGTAATTTTCTCTCCTAGGTCTTGACAATTTTATTATTATTGTATGCATTATTTATTATTTTATTAATGTGTATATTTCATTTTTCTGTGTGGTTATTATTTCTGGGTTTGTATGACAGGTTTCTGGGTTTGGTCTTTAAAGATGAAGTTTTACTATGTAACCCTGGATATCCTGGAATTCACTCTGTAGACCAGGCGCCTCAAACTCACAGAGATCTGCCTGCCTCTGTCTCCTGAGTGCTGGTATTAAAGACATGTGTCCCCACTGCCCAGATTAATCATTGGTTTTTAATGTAGAACTTTGAAATCTTTTTCCTGCATATATGCTAACCCATTATTATGGGTTTTCTGTAATAAGAAATTATAGTAGATTTTGTTTCAAATACTTTCTGTTTTTTTTTTCTGGTGTGTTTTGTGCATCTGTTAGGATCTACATGCCTTCCTTCAATTTAAAATCTGTCCCATTTCTCTACTCCTTTGCCTGTTTATTGTATATGAGTCCTCCTGGTAAGCTATATTTACTTTAAATTGCACTCTCTATTGCTATATATTGGAAATGCAACTAGTGATTATTGGGTCTACCCAACACTTTCTCAGTAGTCTATGCTAACTTACAGCAAAAGAGACTTGTGCATTTTGCTTGTATCCACCATAAAATTTGTAGATGAGTATTAAGTAAACTTCTGGCCATCGTAGTACAGAATAGTTCTAGTGTAGGGAGTCAAGAAAGGAAGGAAGACACTAGGAGGCCATGGGTAAATCGAGACCAATGCGCCAATGCGCCTACTACAAGGAGAAAGGGCATTGGGTCAAAGATTGCCCTAAGAGACCCAGGAATCAGAGGCACTGAGATGGCCCTTGGAAAACAGCCCAACTCCTCGCCCTAGATGAGGACTAGGGCCATCAGGGCCAGGAGCTCCCCCCTCAAGCCCAGACTAATTTTGAGAGTTGGGGGGCAATTAGTGCTAATTAGAGGAAAAGTAGTTTGCAGTCTTTATAGATTTAATGTTATTTATACTTGAGTAGTAATGTGGGACCATGTAAGGATTACAAGGGAGAGAGAAACAGAGAAACAAAAAGTATGTGTTAAAGGCCTGATATTTAGGGAAAATGATTATTAGATGTGGAAATGTAGAAAATAATTGTTGCTGTGTGTAGAAAGAGTAAGGACAACTCTTCAATCTTATAGGCCTGCTTGGGTCCTCTTGGATTCACACACACAGACACACACACACACACACACACACACACACACACACACACACCTGGAATTCCTTCTCCTTCCAATCCTATATGCCTGCTTTTGTTTCTCTAGGGATTCCCTTTTCATACACTATGCATACATGCTCATTCTTATCCTAAAGTACTCCTGGAGACTTCTCCAAAATCTCATGACCAAGTGCAGACAGCCTGCCTGGCTCCTTATGGATCTCTCATTCTCAAACTAGATTCCTTCCTACCTGGTAAGCTGTCTACTTGTACCAACTCTCATTTTCCATGATTCCTGGAAGGCACTCATCTTACTTAACCTCATAGGCTAACTGACTAGACATCTAATTTCCCAAGATCCCCTGTTCTCAACACTTGGTTTAAAGTACCCATTCAAGGTAAACCAAATAATCTTGGAAAGCCATGCCAGTAGGAAACATAGGAGAGGACCACAAAGGTGTGTGCTGACCGTTCATTACTGTCTGTTCATACAGTCAACAGCCAATTCTTGAATAATAATTTTTCAAGCTAGAAATAGCTGCAAAGATATATTCCAAGGTTGGCAAGACCACAACTTTCTCCCAGATTAATAGACTCAGAAAAACTACTAAAATTGAAATAAAAATATAAATGTTCCATGTTGAAAGCAGGTTAAAGGATTTAAAACCAAAAGGAGGACATTGGAATGTATAATTCAACCTGGAGATGAGGATAAAGACCGAAAGAGGTCATACTGAATAAAAAAAATTAAGAACAGTTTATCAGAAGAGGTCTAAGAAAACAACACAAAATATGAAGGGAATGATAGTAATTAATATACATATATCAATAATAATTCAATAGTAATAGAAAAGAACATCTATTTTTGCATTGCCTACAAGAAAAACATCACCCTGCTTGCAATCTCCTAAGGACCAGTGACTCCCCTAGGACTAGACTGCCCTTTCCAGAGTCTGCCAGCATCCTGGTCCCACTTCTAATCACAATAGGAGATTAGCTTGGGCCTATTTTTGCCCTGTCTTCCAGGCCCAGCTCAGAGCCTCCTGAGGCCTGGGGCCTATAAGCACATGGGGTAGGGGGGAGAGAGGGGAGAAGCCCATCCAGGCAGACCAGCATGTCCAGAGTCTGCCAGTGTCCTGATACCACCTCTGACCATGGAAGGAGAAGGCCTTCTGGTGCCTTGCTGGAAGCCTCCTGAGGACTGGGGACTGTGTACAGAGTAACCAGTTCCAATAGACCAGCCCATCTGGAGTCTGCCAGTGCCCTAGTCCCACCTCCACCTACTGGAAGAGGAGAGCCATCAGAGTATTGGACCTGCTTACAGAGAACCTTGGTCCCTTACCCACAAGGAGAGGGAGATACCCCACGGGTAAGCACTATAGAAGGGATGGGTAGACAACTGTATAAGAACACAGCCAACAACAGGAAGATCAACATGATGCCCCAGACTCTAGGGACTCCATGCCAGCAAGAATTGAACACAGATGAAGCAGAAGAGAATGACCATAAAAATAACTTCATGAAGATGATAGAGACCCTCAAAGAGGAAACGAAAAGATAGGGCAGGTAACATATAAAGGCAAACCTATCAAAAATATGCCTGACTTCTCCATGAAAACCCTCAAGGCCAGAAGGTCCTGGATAGATGTTCTATAAGAACTAAGAGTCCATGGATGCCAGCCCAGGCTACTATATCCAGCAAAACTCTCCATCACTATAGATGGAGAAAACAAGATATTTAATGACAAAGCCAGATTTTCACAATACGTATCTGCAAATCTAGCCCTACAGAAAGCATTGGAAGGAAAACTCCAACCCAAGGAAGTTAACTATGCTCACAAAGACATAGGCAACAGATAATCCCACTTCACCAGAAACCAAGAGTAAAGATGGACAAATAAATTCACCAAATAGCCCTATTAAAAAATGGGGTATAGAATTGAAGAAAGAATTCTCAATAAAGGAAATCGAAGAGGCTGAAAGACACTTAAGAAAATGTTCAACATCCTTTGTTATCAGGGAAATGTAAAGGTAAACAACTTTGAGATACCATCTTACTCCTGCCAGCAAACTAGCAGGATAAAAGATAAAGTCCAAACAATCAGTAGGTCTACTATATACAGATGACAAAGGGGCTGAGAAAGAAATCAGAGAAACATCACCCTTTACAATAGCCACAAACAACATAAAGTATCTTGGGGTCACTCTTACCAAACAAGTGAAAGGCCTATATAGCAAGAACTTTATGTCTTTAAAGAAAGAAATTAAAGAAGATAACAGAAAGTGGAAAAATCTCCCATGCTCTTGGATAGGAAGTGAAAACATAGTAAAAATGGCAATCTTGCCAATTGCAATCTACAGATTCAATCTAATTCCAATCAAAATCCCAGCACAATTATTCACTGACCTTGAAAGGATAATAATCAACTTTATATGGAAAAACAAAAGACATAGACTAGGCAAAACAACCCCATAAAGTAAAGGAACTTCAGGAGGTATCACCATCTCTGACTTCAAGCTCTACTACAGAGCAATAGTCCTGAAAACAGCTTTGTATTGACACAAAAATAGGCAGGAAGAACAATGGAATTGAATTGAAAAACCTGCTGTTAACCCACACACCTATGAATACCTGATTTTTGACATAGAAGCTAAAATTATATATGAAAAAAAGAAAGCATCTTCAACAAATGGTGCTGGCATACCTAGATGCTATCTTGTAGAAGACTGCAAATAGATCCATATCTATCACCATGCACAAAACTTAAGTCCAAATGGATCAAATTCTTTAATACAAATCCAGCCACACTAAACTTCTTAGAAGAGAAGGTGGGAGGTGCTCTTGAACGAATTGGTATAGGAGACTGCTTCCTGAACATAGCACCAATAGCACAGATACTGAGATCAACAATTAATAAATGTGACCTCCTGAAATTGAAAAGCTTGGACATAGTCAACAAGACAAAATGACGCCCACAGAATAGGAAAATATATTCATCAACCCAATATCTGACAAAGGGCTGATTTCCAGAATATACAAAGAACTCAAGAAGCTAGTTAACAAAACACCAAATAATTCAATTTAAAAATGGGATACAGAACTAAATAGATAGTTCTCATTAGAGGCATCCAAATTAGCAGGAAGACACTTAAGAAAGTGCTCAACATCCTTAGGGATCAGGAAAATAAATGCAAATCAAAACAACTCTGAGATAACATCTTATTCCTGACAGAATGGCTATAATCAAGAAGACCAAAGACAGTTTCTGCTAGAGAGTACATGGAAAAAGTGGTACACTTTTCCGCTGTTGATGGGCATGCAAACTCATACAGCCACTTTACAAATCAGTATGGTGGTTCCTCAGAAAAAAATGGGAATCAGTCTACCTCAAGATCCAGTAATTCCACTCATAAGCATATACCCAGAAGATGCACAATCATGCAACAAGTACATCTGCTAAACTATGTTCATAGTAACATTATTTGTAATAGCCAGAACATGGAAGTGACCTACATGCCCCCTACCGAAAAATGGATAAAGAAAATGTACATTTACACAATGGAATACTACTCAACGAATAAAAACCATGAAATCTTGAAATTCACAGGCAAATGGATGGAACTAGAAGAAACCATCCTGAGTGAGGTGACAAAGTCACAAAAAGACAAACATGGTATGTATTCACTCATATATGGTTTTCAGACATACATCAAAGAATTACCAGCCTATAATCCACACTGTCAGAAAAGTTAGGGAACAAGGAGGACCCTAAGAGAGACATACATGGTCCCCTGGAGAACGAGAAAGGGACAAGATCTCCTAAGCAAATTGGGAACATGGAGGGGAGGGGAGAGGGAGTTAGGAGCAAGAGAAGAGGAGGGCATGACAAAGCAGGAAGATTGAGTCATGGACAGAATAAAGGACAGCAACAAAAGACGTACCATAATAGAGGGAGACATTATGGGTTTTAAGAGCAATCTGGCCCAAGAGAAATGTCCAGAGATTTACAAGGATGACCCCCAACTAACAATCTAAGCAATAGTGGAGAGGCTACATTAAATGCCCTTTACTGATAACAAGATTGATGACCATATTATATGCCATCATCTAGTAACTGATGGAAGCTCAAGCAGACACCCTCAGCTTAACACTGAGACAAACTCCTGGAATCCAGTTGCAGACAGGGGTCAAGACCAGGCTGGAGAAACCCACAGAAACTGCTGACCTAACAAGGGGAGCTCATGGACTCCAGTCTGAGAACTGGGAAACCAGCAAAGGATAGACCCATATTCCCTGAGTATGGTGTTAGTTGGGAGGAGCTAGAAAACAAAGAGGACCCTAAGAAATACATACATGTACTCCCCAAGAAGAGGAAAAGGACAAGATCTCCTGGGCAAATTGGGGCACAAGGGCAGATGGAGGGAGGAGCAATAGGATGGGGGAAGAGGGAGGAGAATATGTGGGATCAGAAAGGTAGAGTTGGGGGAAGAACAGAGAATGAGAGCAAGGAAAGAGATTCCTTAATTGATGGAGCTGTTAGGGGCTTCGCTGGAAATGTCCAGGAATCCACAAGAATGACCCCAACTAAGAATCTAAACAATAGGGCATGGGCTACATTAAATGTCCTTCCCCTATAATGAGATTGATGACCACTTTAAATGTCATCATAGATCCTTCATCCAGTAGCTCATGAAATTAAAAACAGAAATTAACAACTAAGCACTGATCTAAACTCCTGGGATCCAGTTGTAGAGAGGGTGGGCTGATGAACAAACGGGTCAAGACCAGGCTGAGAAAACCCACAGGAACAGCCGACTTGAACAGGGGGAGCTCATGGACACCAGACTGACAGCTGGGAAACATGCATGGGAAACCTGCATAAGACTGAACAAGGCCTGCTGAACGAAGGTGTCAGTTGGAGGACCTGGGCAGTCTGTGGGGGCTCTGGCAGTGGAACCGGTATTTATCCCATGTGTATGAATGGGCTTTAGGAACCCATTACCTATGGAGCAGTACTCTCTCAGCCTAGATACAATGGGGAGGCCCTAGGCCCTACCCCAAATGATGTGACAAACTGAAGATTCCCCATAGGAGGAATCATCCTCCCTGAGAAGTGGATTGGGTGGGATGGGGAGATGATGGGAGTAATGGGAGGACTGGAGGTAGAGGGAACTAGGATTGGTATGTAAAATAAGATTGTTATTGTTATTTAATTGAAAATTAATTTAAAAATCCAGAAATCATTAATAAATAGAAGAGATAAAGGAAAATATTCCATACCTATTAGTAGGAAAATCTTCCAAGGTGGAATCACAAATCTAATACCCCCACAAAACAGGTACAAAGAATTTGTTAAAAGATATAGTACTAAAACTAAAACCATATATTTATACAAATACATTGATTGTGGGTGACCATACTATTCTTATTAATAGGTATCCAAACAAAAACTAAACATAAACACTGAATTTATATGCCATCATAACTCAGACTGACCTAGCAGACATCTACAGAAAATTCCATACAACCAGTATGGAATACATATTCCTATTAGAAACCAAAAAAAATTTCTAAAACTTATGTCAAGTATTAGGGAACAAATCATATTTTAAGATACAGGAAATCTGAAATAACATTCTGATGGGAGATGTTATTCTGTATATATGTTTTTCATACTGATTGATTAATAAAGCATTGTGGCCAATAGGAAACAAGATAGGTGGGGCTAGAAGACCAGGAGGAGGAAAGAGGAAGTAGTTGGGAGGAGTCAAGATGTAGAGCATGGAGGAAGGAAGACGCCAGCCGAGGCTCCTGTATAAGATGAGCCACGTGGAAGTACTTAGATAAGTAGGAATGGGTTAATCATTAAGACAGAGCTAGCCCATAAACAATAATGGTAATTGGCCAACAGGATTGTATCAAATACAGAGTCTCTGAGTGTTATTTGGGGCTGGTGCGGCTGTGACCCAGACCAGAGGCAGGTGGCCTGGCGGGCAGCCGGCTGGCGGACAGCAGGAAAAACCTGCCATAACATAATGGTGTCAGAAGTGGAACTGAGAACTTTCACTTAAAACTTAGCAAAAGCTTAAAAAATAGTTTTTAGAAACAGAGACTAGCAAGACTTCTTAGTAGCAGCATTTTCTCCATTGGTTTTGTTTTGCTGTAGACAGAGATTTGCACGGCTCCTTTAAGGGAGGTTTCCAAAATTAGCATAAGCGGCAAAAAACCGCCTTGCTTTAAAAGAGCTCTGCTAACAATTTATTGGTGTGTACGAGAGCTGCAATCAAGGTTTACACTGCATTTTAAAAAATATGCTGGCTTTGGAGAGAAAAAAGTAACAGGATACAATGGTTTAAAAAAGAAAAAAGGAAATAGAATGGATGGGTGTAATGGTGCACTCCATTAATCCCAGCACTCGGGAAACAGAGGCAAGCAGATCTCTGTGATTTCAAAGTAAACCTGGTATGCAATGAATTCCAGGACAGATAAAATTACACAGAGAAACCCTGTCTCAAAATATGTAAAAATAGAAATAGAAGAAATAGAGTAATAAAAAAGCCACGTAAAGATGGAAAGCACAGAGAAATATTGGATACTATACGCGATTCTGTTGTCTTTAAATTTTTGACTGCTGAGAAAATAACAACAACTGATAAAAGAAATGCTACTGGATTAATTCAATTTATATATTTTAAAAATGCTTTGACTCTAAAATTTAAGCCTAAGGACAAGTTACTGGGGAAAAGAATTTCTATTTTTGTTTCCACAGAAAATGAAAAGCTGTGGATTCTTTCCAGACTTATATGGTTTGATCAAGCAAGACCCCCTGAAGCAATGTCAATGGGACAATACAGCCTTGTAGACCACTACAGCCAAGATTTCTGCATCTTCTTTGGATCCCCATGACAGCGCCCTCTACCAGCTGGAAGTAATTTGGAAAGAATGACACCCAAATTCTCAAATATTGTTTATAAATGTTTGTTTTCATTTAAATGGGCTTGGTTATAAATGGCTAATGACCATAAACAATCTTTTTAAAGGTAAAAAGGGAGTTATGGTATAGATATGAATACTTTGCTTTGGAATGGATTTTCTTTTATTGATACAATTTAAGGTCAATTTTTTGATATGTATATTTCTCCTCTTGTTTAGGTATTGTGTTTATATAGCTCATTGGAAAATGTAATGTATAATTTAGTACAGATTATAGAGAGTTACCTACAATAGTCAAAACTTGGAGTTAAGTTAGTTAGGATTTCTAGATATGCAGAGTTATATTTGAGATGAATAGGCATTATTCAAACCTTTCAAAGACCTACAGAATATGGCATTTAAAATGGTTTAGGGTTTTCTTGACGATGAGGCACAACTGCTCCTGGTAATACCACCTTCGTCAGAAAGGAAAATGGATATCGAAGAAACATGTTATGGAGTTTGCTTCTAATATGGCAAGACTAGCCATTTGGGTAAGGTACTGCTTTTCTGGACTGTTTGACTTTATGCTGTAGAAACTAAACATGCAGGACCCACAAAAATGTGCCTGATGATGCAAGATGGACATTGCTACAGGATTCCTGCTTCATGAAAGAGGCTGCCTGCCAGACACTCTACAGGGCACAAAGAAAAATGAGTGACAAACTGCCAATACATGTGGACAGTTTAAAGTTTCCTGCTTTGCTGAGGAGTCTGGAGACACAGTATGGCCTATGGGCTGAAGATGGAACATTACAGAAGAACTTCGGGTGTCTGACCAGGCAGTGCATTGTCTCTGTCATTTCTAATGTTTATATATTATCCTTCTGTGGTCTTTGAAGGCGTTGGAGACAGATAGTTATGGTTATAGTTTTCCTTAGTAAGGATTAATGATAAGTTACATATAGGACATTAGACTCATAAAGATAGGATAGATGATATTTTCTTAAAGTCTTACAAAATGTTAATGGACTAAATATTGTTTACTGTGATTCTTATTTGATAACTGTTGTATGATATATTTTGCTATGTTAAGGTTAAACCCTTTTATTTTAGACAGAAAAGAGGAGATGATGGGAGATGTTATTCTGTATATATGTTTTTCATACTGATTAATTGATAAAGCACTGTGGCCAATAGGAAACAAGATAGGTGGGGCTAGAAGACCAGGAGGAGGAAAGAGGAAGTAGTTGGGAGGAGTCAAGATTTAGACCAGGGAGGAAGAAAGATGCTGGCCACGGCTCCCTATAAGATGAGCCATGTGGAAATAATTAGATAAGTAGAAATGGGTTAATAATTAAGACAGAGCTAGCCCATAAACAATAATAGTAATTGGCCAACAGGATTGTATCAAATACAGAGTCTCTGAGTGTTATTTGGGGCTGGTGCGGCTGTGGGCCCAGACCAGCTGCAGGCGGGTTGGCAGGCGGCAGGTTGGCAGGAGGCAGGAAAAACCTACTGTAACAACATTCTGCAGATATCTGACCACTTTGAAATATATATATGCATCTACACAAACTAGTTGGAACTAAACAGCACAATGTAGCAAAGTCTCTGAGACACAATGAAAACAGTGCTAAGAGGAACTTTTACAGTGATAAATGTTTTCATAAGAAAAAGT
The DNA here is from genome assembly GCA_030556225.1 of Cricetiscus sungorus. Taxonomy (NCBI): domain Eukaryota; kingdom Metazoa; phylum Chordata; class Mammalia; order Rodentia; family Cricetidae; genus Cricetiscus; species Cricetiscus sungorus. The sequence goes on from JANBXA010000141.1 coordinate 31,319,901, forward strand.
TGAGAGACCTGAAATTAATAACTTAGAGACACCCTAAAAGGCCTTGTAAACCAACAACAAAAAACAATTCACAAGAGTAGATGGGATGAGATCATCAAAATCATGGCTGAAATTAGAGAAAAACATACAGAAGCATAACATAAACCAATAAAAAGAAAAGCTGGTTCTACGAAGAGTAACATGATTTATTAATTACTAGCCAAAGTAGATCAAAGAGAGGGAAAAAGCCTAAATTAATAAAATTATATGATTCTGTACATAAAAGACACTAAAGACTCCACAAGAAAACTTGTTTGTCTTATGACTACATTCAACAAATGAACAGAAACAAAAATTAACACATGAAAATTACTAATCTTCTTAAAGTCAAGTAACAAACATATCAGGAAATTAGGGAAGCAATCACATTCACTCAAGCATCATAGAACACCTTGGAATAAACTCAACCAAGGCTGTGAAATAATTTACAATGGAAACTTTAAGAGACTGAAGGAAGAAATTGAAGAAGAAACCCAAAAATGGTAAGTCTTATATGCTAATGAATGGATAAAATTAATACTGTGGAAATAGCCATCTTAAGCAAAAGCAATATACAATTCTCATCAAAATTCCAAAGCAATTTTCCACAGGAATTATAAAACAATCGTACGGAAACACAAAAAGGGCAAAGGATAGACAAAACAATAAATTCAATACTGAAGGTAACACAATACCTGATTTCAAGACAGCATGGCACTGTTATGATGAATGAAGAATGAAAAAGAATTGAGAATAAAATAATAACCCATACACCTATAGCCAATTAATTTTTGTTTTTGTTTTAAAAAGCCAAAGTTACAAACTGTAAAGAGAGAGAGTAAAGGAGAGTTTCTTCAACAAATGATGCTTGTTAAATGGGAAAACAACCTAAGGGGAAGTGAAATTAGAACTTTATTCCCCAACTCCCAATGTATTAAAGACTTTAGTATAAGATCTGATACCCTGAGTCCAATGGAGGAGAAAGTAAAGAATAGGCGTCAACATTATAGAAACAGGAAAAGACTTTCCAAACAGGACCCTGGTAGCACAGACATTATGACCAAAAGTTAGTGAACTGTATCTTAGGAAATTAAAAAGCTTCAATACAACAAATCTGAGTGAACATAATGGAAATGTCTTTACCAGCTGTGCACCTAACAAAGAACTCAAAAAAGTGAGCACTAGGGAAACAATGCAGTTAAAAACCAGAGCAAGGAACTAACAGGAAATTTCTCAAAAGAAGAAATAAATGCCTGAGAATTTTTGTTTAATTTCAGCATCTGTACTTATTAATGAAATATAAATTAAACCTACTTTGAGATTCCATTTCTCTGCAATCAGAATGCTAAGTCAAAACAAATAAGTTAAAACAAAATAAATAATTACAATAAATGTTGGCATGAATGTGGCTAAACAGAAACACTTATTCACTGTTGATGGAGTGCAGATGGTGCAGCCACTATGGAAATAGGTTCTTTAAAAAGCTAGAAATAAGCAGGGTGTTGGTGGTGCATACCTTTAATCCCAGCACTAGGGAAGCAGAGACAGACAGATCTCTGTGAGTTCGAGGCCAGCCTGGTCTACAGAGCTAGTTCCAGGGCAGGCTCCAAAGCAATACAGAAACACCCTGTCTCGAAAAACCATAAAAAAAGAAAAAGCTAGAAATAGATCTAGCTATGGTACCCCTAGGTTCACTCTCAAATCACTCTGTATCCCACTACACAGACAATTGCTCATCTATGTTCATTGCTGTTCTATTCACAATAGCTCAGGAATAAAAATACCTTAACTGTCCATCAACTGATGATTAGACAGTGAAAATGTGGTACATGTGCACAATGGTTTATCACTGAGCTATAAAGAAAAATGAAATTTATAGGAAAAGGGAGTTGATGTTTTCCTTTCAGTTGTTTACAGAATATGTATTAAAGCATGTTTATAAATTCTGCTTTAAAACACCACACAGGTGGTTGCATATTTGATTTGTCTTACTGATGGTGCCCACTGATCCCTTTTTTTTAATTCAGGCTGTGAATTTACTGTTACTTTGTGTCTTAGTTAGTGTTCTATTGCTGTGATTAGCAAGGACATCTCTTATAAATAAAGACATTTATTTGGGGTGGCTAGCTTACAGTTTTAAAGGTACAATCATTATCATCATGGGGAATAACATGCCAATATACTGGCAGACATCATGCTGGAGGAGTATTGAGAGTCCTATTGCAGGCAATAAAAAGTTAACTAAGACATTTGTCATAGGAAATCCTGAGCATAGGAAATCTCATAGCCCCGACAGTGACACACTTCCTCCAACAAGGCCATACCCACTCCAACAAAGCTGCACCTCCTAATAATACCATTTCCTATGAGATTATGGGAGCCAATTCCACTGGTTCTCAGAACTCTAGGATTAGACTAATTCACACCATGGGATTTACTGCGTTCACACTTTGCAAGGTACAGTATTGTAGCATAGACTTCCAAATTATATGGGTTAATTTACTACAGTAAGTAAAATTTAACATTCTCCCCTACATACATTAATTTTTGTTTATCTTGAGAAGCCTTATTAAACCAAGTCTATGTACTGTTGCTCATCCATTGAGGCACTAACTATCCCTAATATGGAGAATGAGAAAGACAATGTGTAAGACAGCATGTCACCAGGTCCTGTTCTACTGTGTCTCTGTCTCAGAGGGGCTCCTACTGGATCCCTGAAGATGCGGGCTGGGTATATTAGATCCTACTCAGTACATTTTCTGCTGACAGATACTAGACTGGGGAACATCTGATCTGGATCCAGGGCCACAAACCTGAGCTGTGTCTGTGGTTCTTCACTACAGTGACAATGACTACTAAGGATATTTCTTACCCCTTTCCCAACCTCCTTCTCATTTAGAGATGTCTATCCTCTTTAATCCCCCAGAAACAATCTTTATCTGACTCTCCAAAGCTGTCCTAAGTATTTTTCCCCTGAACTCACTGTACCTCAGATTGGGTACACTGGAGAATCAGTCCAAACCTAAAACAATGATAACCTACATGACTCTTGCTGGTCACAAGAAATATTGGGCTCAGTTAGCAAAGTGCTCATCTCATAAGCATGAGACATGGGTTTAATTACCCAGAACTCACATTTTTAAAAATGTAGTATGTGGTGGTGGTGTTCACTTGTAATCCCTGGCATGGGCAGGAGAGTGTAGCAGAAATAAGTGAATTCTTGAGGCTTACTGAATAACCAGCAAAGACCAATCAGTGAGTTCCAGTCCAAACCCCCAATAACCTTCTCTTCACATAGTATCTCTTCATCCAAACCAGCCTTGTATGAAGAGGCCCATTTTCAAAATAAAGTTGGATGGCACCTGAGTACCATTATTTAAAGTATTCTTCTTGCCTCCAGAAGCATGCACACACAAATGATTACACATCTGGGAACACATGGGCACCTAGGCACACACACACACACAATGGAAATGTTAGAAGTCTAGCTTCTTTCTATCCTTAGAGAAGTGCCCCCACACATTCTCGTCACATCATCTCCCTTTGTCCAAACCACCACAACCTCTTCACACAGTCTCTCTCCATCCACAACAGCCTTGTATGAAGAGGTCCTTTGACCTTAAGGTCCTCTGACCTCTTCTCTAGTACTTCACCAAAACCCTTACAATAAACAAAGAGAAAGACAGATCTCACAGACAAAATAATTTATTCCAAATAAAAATTATCATAGAATGTTTTTGACTCCCCACAAGTTATTCAATAACTTATATACAAGGCTGCAAAGCAGAATTTGTAACAAGTATCTCTTTTCTTTTCCTTTTTAAAATTTAAATGAGAAACCATCTTATTTTACTAATCATTCTCAGTTCCCTCTCCCTCTCATCCTCCCATACCCATTTACCAACACCCCATCCCATCCCCCTTCTGCTCCCCAGGAAGGGTGAAGTCTTCCAAGGGGGAATCTTCAAAGTCTGTCATATTATTTGGAGCAGGGCCTAGGGCCTCCTCCATGTGTCTAGGCTGAAGGAGTGTCCCTCTATGTGGAATGGGCTCCTAAAGCCCATTAGTACACTAGGGATAAATACTGTTCCACTACCAGAGGTCTCATAGACTGCCCTAGCCTCCTAACTGATACCCATGTTCAGGGTGCCTGGTTTGATCATATGCTGGTTTTCCAACTGTCGGTCTGAGACCCATGATCTCCACCTTATTTAGGTAAGCTGTTTTTGTGAGTTTCCCCAGCCTGGTCTTGACCCCTTTTATCATCACTCCTCCCTCTCTACCACTGGATTCCAGGAGTTTGGATCAGTGTTTAGCTGTGGGTGTCTTCTTCTCCTTCCATCAGCTACTGGATGAAGGCTCTAGGATGGCATATAAGATAGTCATTAATCTCATTGTGGAGAAAAGGGGGAACGTTCTTCCACTGCTGGTGGGAGTGCAAACTCATATAGTTACTTTGGGAATCAGTATGGCTGTTCCTCAAGAAAATGGGAATCAGTCTACCTCAAGATCCAGCAAGTCTCTTAAGAGGAGGAGGTGTAAGATACTCATAAGATCAATTTTTTCTCACTTTATGTGTAATATTAATGGAGAAGAGTTAGAACATATTTTCAAATATTACTTTTAAAATTGTATACATAAATAATGTATATAAGCAATTATATAGACATTACTATACTACTCAGAGTATAGTACACTGAACTTTGCTTATTATATAACATTGAATATGCCTATATCGCTGGTAATGTGACATAAAATAATACATTTGTAACAGGACTCAGTTTTCTTCTCCAATAAATTCACATTTAGATGATTTCTTGTGTCTTGTTAGTAAATATTGCCAATGGACATTTGAGTGCTGTGAGTGCAAGTGTCTTTAGGATAGCAACTCACATTTGAGTTAACAGCTCTGGTTGTTTAATCTTTGTCCCTTCTTTGATCAGAGGCAGTCCTAGTAAAGAATGTGAAAAGGGTACTGGTACTTCCAAAATACCAAACTGTTAGTTTCACTAAAGAGCCTTTAGCATTTTAGGACGTCTATATATCCTGACCAGCATTAGAAATAAACAAATGTATAATAAATCGGTCTTCTAAAATAGGTAACTTTTAAAACAATCTGCTCTCCATTGTAAGTCATATCCAGCGGTAATCACTTACTCTTTAGCTCCTTGATATGATCAGTTTTCTAGTTAAACTTTTTCAAATGGACCGAATTGTAAATGTGTTCTCTCTTTTACCTAACATTTGTCAGTATTCCATCATTCTGTCACTTCTGTTAAGCTACTCCGCTGGTCTCCAAGAGGATAGCTTCGGCATCTACAAAAGTTACCTCAGGAAGTTGTAAAACCTGATCATGTTTCAATTATGAAGAATTTCAAATTGAAAATTAATCTTCCTCAGACTTTAAGCAGTCCCCCCACCCCCAAAATAAATTTGAAATCAACCTTTTCTTGATGTCCACCTGCCATCTTTATAAAAGTCAAAACCATATGTGCTTGGACTTTGAAGTACAATTTTTCCTCTAATGGTATCCTTCACATAACATTATTATTCTTGGTTCTAAGTTCCCAGTACCCCAACTGGAGCAAATTCAAGGAGAAATGACAAATACATGTGCAGATGGGTAATGTCGGGGTAACAAATGACCACAGCCTATGAAGTCACAAACATGGAAAATGTCAGCAAGTTGCCCAGATGAAATGGCACACAAATGTGACCACGTACAATGAAAACTTAGGGCAATTTCTGTTTTGAATTACAAAATCATTTTTCCTTAGATGAAATGTTTCTTGGAACAGAGGATCTATTGTTTATATTTCTTAAAAATACATACCACAGCCTTTTAGTGAGTAATTGTGATTAATGTATAATAATTCAGTTATTTTGAGCAATAAAATAAGTTTTATTTTTCTTTATAAAATACAAGCTTCACTGAGCTGAACACATACAAATTCTAAGTTACCACTCATGAAACCTCACCCACTGTTATTATTTATAGAATCTTTGTGGCAAATGATTCTTGTACCATTTTAATTCAGACATATGAAAAGTAAAGAAATTTCCCTAATATGAGCAAAGGGAAGCTTGACAGGTGGAATAGAGTATCATGGAAGAAATTTTATCAAATAAAAAGGAGACCATTTTTAGAGATAAATGAAATGACTCTTGAGTTGTTAAATGCAAAACCTAGGTGGAAGGAAAATCAAAAGACAGCCCCATTTTTCAGTCACACATCACAAAGTAAAATACCAATGCTTCAAAGTCTACTAGCCTGGTACCTTGTTCTCTGAACACCAACCACAGCCATCAGAAGGTAAGAGATCACAGGGCATTTGTGTAGACTGAAACATTTGTTTTTTCTCCATGTTCATCATTCCTAATGTATCAACTCTGTGCCTATATCCTTAATCATACATAAAATATGCTTATACAAACATCACTAAATAGTTTCTGGGTCTCAAATATTTAGGCCAACAGACTGTATGAGGAATTTCTTTTGGGCGATTTTTTAAAATATGCATAATAATCCCTAGATAGAAAAAGTACTGATGGAATGAGTCTAGTTCATAACATATCAATCAAAGTGTCAAAGTATATGATGTAATTTAAATGGTGACACTCCCCAAGGCACTGCAGTGGTTCTCTACCTGCCCAAATAAACCCTGAGCCAGTAGCTTTTCTTTAGGAACAGTCCCTCCTGCAAGCTTCCTTGACGTGCCAATGGAGGACAATCTAGTGACTCAATATCCAGTTAGGCCATTGGGTTCACACTTGCTGTGTCACTGATGTGCACATGCGTACTGCCCCCATGGTGCTCCCTGTCCATGTCCATGGCAACTGGTTCAAGGAGGCAAGATATGCTGCTGTGGAGCTGCAATAGGCATGCCTTTCCTAGCTTCAGCTACTAGTACAAACTGGCTAGGACAAAAGAAGCATCTGCAGAGTGCAGTAAAGGATGGTGGAAGGCTGAACCCTCACAACCCTGCCATTAGAAATTCATCAGCTCTTTCTGTGGTGTCTAAGTCTGACTATTTAAAATGTTTGAAAGAATCTGTAAGTAATCAAGCACCACAGAAAGGGTAGAGTGCATCTCAAGGTAGACTGTGTGTCTTTCATGCACAAGGACTTGAGTTTGCTCCTCAGAACAACAGGAGTAATTAAAGTCTACAACACTCCTAAGTATTCTGTGTCCATATTTTCATCTTGCCTTTTCCTAATCCCAGGGTCATAGATGATCTTTGAACTATGCTCATTGTTTTGCCTTTTCCTTATTCATTTAAGAAATATTCAATCATCTGAATGTACTAATTGTCTCTATCTGTTGACTTATATACTTGAGGATATTGTAGATACATAATCTGCATGCACATTGGGGTCATTATGAATAATGCCACTTGATATGCTTTGGAAATGACCCACAAATGACTGTGTTAAGTAAAACCCTTGTCCACAGTTGATGCAATAGTGAGGAGGTGATGAAACATTTGGTATTACCAAGTGAAGAGGAGTTATGTTTAATTTTTATGATTTTTCATTTAAATTCGAAACAAGCTTGTTTTACATATCAATACCAGTTCCTGAAACCTCCCATCCTCCCCTGTTACTCCCACCAACCCCCATGCCATCCCTTTTCTGCTCCCCAAAGAAGGTGAGGCCTTTCATGGGGGATCTTCAAAGTCTGTCTTATCATTTGGAGCAGGACCCAGGCCTTCCCCCATGTATATAGGCTGAGAGAGTATAACTCCATATGGAGTGGGATCCCAAAGTATTTGTATACTAGAGATAAATACCAATCCACCCTCAGAGGCCCCATAGACTGCCTAGTCCTCCCAACTAACACCACATTCAGGAAATCTGGGTCAGTTCTATGATGGTTTGCTAGCTATCAGACTGGTGTCCATGAGCTCCCCCTTGTTCAGGTCAGCCATTTCTATGGTTTTCTCCAGCCTGGTCTTGACCCCTTTGCTCATCACTCCTCCCTGTCTGCAACTGAATTCCAAGAGTCTGGCTCAGTGTTTAGCTCTGAGTGTCTTCTGCTTCCATCAGGTACTAGATTAAGCTCTAGGATGACGTATTAGGTAGTCATCAGTCTCATTATCAGGGAAGGGCATTTAAGGTAGTGTCTCCACTATTGCTTAGATTGTTAATTGGGTCATCCTTGTAGATCACTGGACATTCCCCTACTGTCAGATTTCTCTTAAAACCTATAATGGCTAGCTGTACTATTATGATATCTCTTTTCTTGCTCTCCTCTATTCTTTCCCTGACTCAATCTTCCTACTCCCTCATGCCCACCTATCCCTTCCTCTTCCTCCTAACTCCCTCTTCTCTCCCCCCATGTTTCCAATTTGCTTGGGAGACCTTGTTCCTTTCCCCTTTTCCAGGGGACCATGTATGTATCTCTTAGGGTCCTCCTTGATTCCTAGCTTTTCTGGTTGTATGGATTGTAGGCTGGTGATCCTTTGCTGTATATCTGAAAACCACATGAGTAAGTACATACTGTGTTTTTCTTTTTGTGACTGGGACACCTCACTGCAGATGATTTCTTCTAGTTCCATCCATTTGCCTGCAATTTTCAAGATGCCATTGTTTTTGTTTGTTTTTGGTTTTTGTTTGTTTGTTTTGTTTTGTTTTCTGCTGAGTAGTATTCCATTGTGTAAATGTACCAGCATAAACTATCTTTGGTGGCTTTGATTTTAGCCATTCTGACAGGAGTAAGATGGTATCTCAGAGTTGTTTTGATTTTCATCTATTTCCCTGATGGCTAAGGATGTTGAGCACTTTCTTAAGTGTCTTTCAGCCATTTTTAGATTCCTCTATTGAGAATTCTCTGTATAGTTCTGTACCCCAATTTTTAAGTTGGATTACTTGGTGTTTTTGTAACTAGCTTCTTGAGTTCTTGGTATATGTTGGAAATTAGACCTCTGACAGATATTGGGTAGGTGAATATCTTTTCCCATTCTGTGGGCTCCCATTTTGTCTTGTTGACTGTGTCCTTTGCCGTACAGAAGCTTTTCAATTTCAAGAGGTCCCACTTATTAATTGTTGGTCTCATTGTCTGTGCTACTGGTGTTATGTTCAGGAATTGGTCTCCTGTACCTATTTGTTCAAGGGTACCTCCCACTTTCTCTTTTAAGAGGTTCAGTGTGGCTGGATTTATGTTTAGGTCTTTGATCCATTTGGACTTAAGTTTTGTACATGGCAATAGATATGGATCTATCTTCAGTCTTCAAGAAGATATCATCCAGGTATGCCAGCACCATTTGTGGAAAAGATGCAGTTTTTCCAATGTAAAATTTTAGCTTCTTTGTCAAAAATCAGGTGTTCATAAGTGTGTGGGTTAATAGTGGTATTTTTTATTTGATTCCATTGGCCTACTTGTCTATTTTTGTGCTGATACCAAGATGTATGGTGGTTCCTCAAGAAAATGGGAATCAGTCTACCTCAAGATCCAGTAATTCCACTCTTAGGCATATACCCCAAAAGATATACTTTCACACAACAAGGACATCTGTTTGACTATGTTCATAGCAGAATTATTTGTAATAGACAGAACCTGGAAGCAACCTAAATGCCTCTCAGCTGAAGAATGGATGGGAGTTATATTTTCAAGAATAGAAGTTTACAAGAAAACTTGATCCTTCCTCTCCTACTCTCTATCCACTCTTGTACCTAGCCACCATGTGTCTTTGGTCAGCAGCAGCTTTTCTCCACTGTATGCTCCATCTTATGCCTCAAAGCAGCAGGACCAACCAAGGATAGTCTCAAACATCTGAAACTGGGTCCAAATAGGGTTTCTTTCTTTATGGTGATTACCTTTGTGTATTCTCAGAAATAATTGTGTTGGGACTATAGTGACAGTGTTTTTATTTAGGCAACAATAACAGCAACATAAAACACATAATGTCTCTCCAATTGGATGTAGCACTTTGTATTCCAATCTGAAATGCATGGTGGTTCCTTTAGTTCCAAATCCTTGTCAGCATTTGGAGTTGTCATCATTTCCAGCTTCACCCTTCTGATAACTGTGAAGTGGTGAATTGTCACTTTAACCCCTAATGACCTAGTTACATATGGTGCTGTGCATCTTCCCAAAGTCTTCTCTGCAATTTGTGTATCTTCCTGGGTGTGGGATAGTTTGCTCATTTCTGATTCTTCTTTCAAGTCAGACATCTGACTGATTGAATTGTTGAGCCTTGTGTTGAGCTTGGGGAGTTCCTTGTACATTTCAAACCAAACTCCTTTATCAGATATGTCTTTTGCAAATATTTTTTTCCATTATATGGTTATTTATTTCTGTACTTAACAATATCTTTTACAGAGTAAGAAATTTGAATTTAATGATATAGTCAACTTCTACATTATTTTTTTCACAGGTATCACTTAAGAGATAGTACCAAACCACATTAGATCTAGTTCAGTGATCACTTTCACCTGACTTTTAGAATACATATTATCACTGTTGGGTCAATGGTTTTGTATGCGGATGCCAAAGTGGTGAAATACAATTTATTCAAAGGCCTGTATATTCTCCATTCTAATGCCTTTTTTCCTTTATCAAAGATATTTTCATTGTTCATAATACTTTATCCTTTACCATTATTCTATTTGTATCTACTACAATACAATTTAGTCTTAATTTTTAACTTTGTAGGAAATTTTGAACTTTAGAAGTTTGAGTGTGTTTTCCACAATCTTGTCTTGACTCCTCTGAGGCCTCATCTAATTCTAAGATTGAACTGAATACATAGAGTCTGTAGATTGTGTCTTCTATGCATCAACATGAAAAAATTGCATTTATTGATTTTTTTCATCAGAGCTTTGTAGTTTTATTTGTAGAGAATGTGTTATATTTATAGTTATTTGCACATTGTATTTTGACAAATATTTTTCTGCATGCATTGTTAGGATCTTTTGTATTTTACCTTTTTCTTTGTAGATCTGAGGCTCACATTAACTGAATTTCAAATCTTGAAAAGTCTTGCACACCTGAGACAAAGGTCATTCAATCACAAATGTATATTTCTTGTCCATTGATGAATCAATTTTAGTAATATTTGTGGAAGGTTTTTACATGCATGTTCATGTCCATAAGTGATGATACCCTAGTTTTATGCTTGTGCACATACATGCACATGCATGTGCCTGTATGTGTATGGGTGAGTGGGTGTGGGTGTGATGGCTTTATCTGTCTATGATATCCAAGTGATTCTGCCTTCATAGAATTTATCAGGAAGCAATCCTCCCAATTTCATGTTTGGAAGTGATTATTAAAAGCTAGATTTCAAGAAAACAAATAACCTAATTTTAAAATGGGGTACAGATCTAAACAAAGAACTGTCAAAACAGGAATCTCCAGTGGCTGAATAACTCTTAAAGAAATGTTCAACAACCTTTATAATCAGGGTAATGCAAATTAAAACTACTTAGGGATTTCATCTCACGCCCATCAGAATGCCAACCATCACCAAGACAAGTGACAGATAATGATGACAAGGACTCATTTCATGCTGGTACATGTGCAGACTTGTACAGTCAATAAAGAAATCAGTGTGGTGATTCCTGAGGAAGAAGGACTCAATCTACCTAAGAATCCAATTATACTACCCTTGGGCATATACCCAAAGAATCCTTCATCCTACCACAAGGAAGCTTCCTTAGTCATGTTCATTGTTACTCTATTAATAATAGTCAGAAATTGGAAACAACCTAGATGTTTTTCAACAGTAGAATGGATAAATACAATGTAGTATATTTACACAATGGAGCATTACTCAGATGTTTAAAAAAGTAAAGAAGTAAAGTAAAAGTAAAAAAGAATGATGGAAGGAAGGAAGGAAGGAAGGAAGGAAGGAAGGAAGGAAGGAAAGATCACGAGATTTCAGGCAAATGGGTGGAAATTTAAAAACAATCATCCTGAGTGAGGTAACCCAGACCTAGAAAGACAAATACGGTGTGTATACACTTACATATAAATAATAGCTTTTAAGTCAATGATTACTGCTCTATGACTCATTGAAACACAGAGATTAGGTTTAGGGTAACAGACTGGGGGGACAAATAGTGCTCCCTAGGGAAGGGTAGTAAATTACAGAATGATAAATGTATAAGGGGCTGAATTGGGAGTATCAAGAGGGCGGAGGAAAGGGGGGAAATATGGGGAGATAGAGCTAAAATTAAGAACCATTGGAGGGGTCGTATGAAAACTTAATTAAGTAGAACCTTTTATAAATATATATATATATATATATTATATAATTATATTATATATTCATATATATATACATATATATGAAGCAATCTAAATAACATCACCAAATAATGGAGGAGACAAAGTCTCCAACTAGCCATTTCTTATAAAAAAATTAAGCTTCCAGTACTGGAATTGGGTTATATATAACTAAGTTTTTGACAAAAGGATCTTAAGGGAACACCTAAATGGCACAGACTGTTGCCAAGACTAAACATTGCTTCCCACAAATTGAGGACAAGACCCCATTGCTGAAGACAATTACATAACTCACTGAACAAAGAGAAGTTGAGCTGGTGCCTTCACTCCTACATTCTAGATTGTTTCTTACAGAAAAGACATGTAAACACCAACCGAGCCACAGTCCCTTTGATCTACAATGATGTCCTGCCTATAAGATAAGCTAGTGCAGTGTTGACACAAATCTTGTATGAGTAACCAACCAATATCCGATTTGACTTAAGGCCCACACCACAAAATGGAACCTATACCGGACACTATTTGGGTGACAAAAAATCTAAGACAAGATGGACCAGGGACCTAGGGTAAAACCAAATACTATTCTTTTTTAAAAAGTACAATGGCAATAAGTGATATTCTGCTCTACTGAGATTTGTACCTTTCTCAGTCATATCAGAGAAGCTTCCCTGCAGCGGATGGGAAAAATGCAGAGCCAAACTCAGACATTATGCAGAAAATGAGACCTTAGAACACTCAGACATCAAATACCTTAACCAGTGTTATTAATTTCTAGCCTAATGTGACCATATTTTGAGACCATTCATTATCATCCTTTCTGTTGTTTCAGTTATATAGAGATCTGATTGATGGTTCCAAATGTGGCTTCCTTGGTAAGCATTCCATGTGAATTTTTAAACCTCCACATCCCTGCTATTTGCTAGTCCAAACTACATTTGTTGATTATAGTCATTGCTTGGAGATAGGTTTGAATTAATCTCTGTTCTTATGTTTTTTCTGCTAAACTTATCCATTTCTAAAACAGAGATATTGATATCTTCCTCTTAAAATGAACTACTCTGTATCTTCTCGAAGTTCTACCAGTCTGGCTTCATATGTTTTAGGATGCATCACTTTAAGAAGTGCTGTTTTCTTAGACTATCTACTACATTGTTCCTCACTGACATTGATAATTCATTTTATTTTTATGTTTGCTCTGTCTAATATGAGTATAGCAACTCCCGCTTCCTTTTGACAAGTAGTTAATGATATTTCTTTATGGTTCTTTATATGGAAAGTAGGTTCCTTGCATACAATATACATTTGCATTGTGTTTGATAATTCTTCCTGCCAATCTATTAAAGTTGTCTTTTAATATTCATATAAATGGCTCTTAAATTATTGAAATATTCATATTTATATCTATTGTGTTCATTGTTTCTCATTAATGGTCTTCTCTTCCTTCCCACATTTTTTCCAAACTATTTTTCTTTTTGTGATTTTGATTGAGCAATTTATATGATTCAATTTTATTTTCTTTTGCTAGTACACCAATTATAGTCTTTAACTCTTTTACAGTGTTTGCCCTAGCATATTTTGCATATATTCACAAGTAATCCAAGTCTACTTTCAAATGCATCATATCATTTAATGGACATTGCTAATGCTTCATAACTAATTTTTTTCTTTTCCTCTCATTCTTTTAGTCATTGATTACATCATTTACCTTAAGCATGGATAAATATTAGCATACTCAATCAAATTTATCCACATAATCATTTTGAATAAATTTGCCCTTTTACTTTATCTCTGAACTTATAATTGAATTGAGAAGAAAACTTTATTTTCGTTTACTCCAGTATTTCTTCCTTGGTGTATTTCTTTTTTGTAGCTTTAAGTTGATACCCTATACAAATTTCTGTAGAGAGCCACGAAGTGCCACGCCTTAAAGAGGCGCTGGCTTCTGCCTTACACCTTCCCATTGGTGAGGGCTCTCTGACGTAAACAAGCCCTTAATTGGTTAAGTCTGTTCAGCCTGTCTGCTTCCGCATTAGAGTAGCCTATCTGCAGGGTCCACGTAGCTCACTGGGGTTGGTTAGCTCAAGGGTATTTAAGCCTGTGCAGGAGTCCCCCGGGTCACTCTCGTGGGTCAGAGGAAACATGTTTCAAGGATCCTGATTAAAACTGCATGAAGAAGATCTTCCTGGAGTCGCATCTTCCTTGCTGGCAGGGGTAGACGCGTACAAATGTCCTTCTCTTTTAATGATTTATTTTTCAATATTTATTGGTAGGCAGGTTTCTAGCCATGTGTTGCCTCAATTTTTGTTTGACTAAAAAGGTGTTGTTTCTCCTCCATGTTTGAAGGAGAATGTCACAGAAATCAGAATTCTGGATCATTAGGATTACCTCTTAACACTAAACATTTCACTCCACCTTTTTCTTTTTATAATGAAGAGAAGTTAATCTTTACTTTTGCTTCTCTGTGGAAGTGTTTTGTCATCTTCTTTGGGGATTTTCTCCTTAGCTTTGATTTCCTTTGGTTTAAATACTATGAACCTAAGCAAAGGGCCTGGGGAATTGGAGGGGTTTTTTGGACATTTATCCTGCCTGATGTTCTCTGGGCTCTTAGCTCTGTGGTTTGAAACTTATCATTCATTTGGAAAGTTTTTCCAGTTGCTTTTGTTTTTATATGTTCCTTGTTCCTTCCTCCCTTCTATTTTTCTCACCCTACCCATGCAGCTTATGCTTGGATGTTTCTATTGATCCATCTCCAAACTCAAAAATTCTGTCTTCAGCCGTGCTCGGTCTAAGGATTCCATCAGATGTGTTCTTTGATGGTGTTGTATTGTCTAATACATTTTTGTGTTATTTGTTTGCTGTTCCTTTGAAGTATCTTCTTCTCTATAATTACATTACTACTTGTTCTTGTATTTTGTTTACAGCAATAATTAAAAGGCTAGAGTTGGGACCCTTATCACAATAATCAGCATCCCGCCTCTGTGACTGTGAAACTGATGCTCTCACAGGTTCCCTTAAACTGTGTATTTTGATGATTCACAGGTTTTAAAATCTTTCTTTAATGGTTTTATGTGATACACTGAGTAAAAGGAACTTTAAAAGCAGTATTTTATTTAGCCATATGCAAATGGGAAACATTTTTCCTCCTACAATTAGGTCAGTCTTTAGTGAGTTTGTGCTTCTGACTCTGTAAGTCACTAACACATTTCATGTCTTCACCTCAGTGAGTAAGGACTGTTAGAGGCTCTAGAGTTTGGCATTTCTCTTCTCTTAGCAGAACTTGTCTCTGAGGAAATATAAACCATTTCTTTTGAGCACATACCATGTGAGGCACAATTTTAAGTATTCTTGTCTATTTCTTAGTGTCAAGTTTTTCTCCCCTTTCAAAGTCAAGGCCTGTACTCTGCCAGTTCTCAAGCTTGTCTTCCAATATGCCATGGTCACCTGGGAGCTGCCAAAACCCTGATCCCTGATCTTACTCACAGAGAGTCTTCGTTGGTAGGGCCACAGCACCAGATTTTTGAAAGCTCCAAATGATTTCACAAAATGCACACCTATCATTGATTTAACTCTAGTTCCACAAAACTCTCAGCTAATTTACATCAATAAAAGATTCCCTTACCTCTCTTCCTCCTTTATAAATTGTAAGTTTTCTTTTAAATTCTACTCAGCACTTATTTGGCATTGCACTTAGAATTCAATATTGAAGTCATCCTATTAAAATGGATATGTTTTATCCTCCTAGAGAGATTGTGTATTCCTTTTCTACTTTGAGTTTTTTATAAGTCTACAACCATCATTTTAGTACATCAGCATGGTCTCTAACTATATTCCAAATACGTGTCCTTATACCCACAGGTAAGCATAGTCCTCACTGCTCATCAAGCAACATTCTCTTTGAACAAATGGAGTTTATTATAGAAAATTACAGAGTTGTCAAACCCATTGCCAAAGGTACATCTACAATACAACTGCTGTGCTAAAGCTCAGGGATCATTTCAGACTAGGGATGCAGAAGAGACTTAGAAGCACAGAGATCCACATGAAACTGTGTCTCATAGGAATGTGAGACAGTGCCATAATGTCTCCAGCATGGCTGCCTAAGCATAAGCTGAACAAGTATAACAACAGGTATTCCAGTTTGTATAGGGGAATTCAAAAAGTTCTGAACACTACACAAATAACTACAGGTAATTAAGCAATGCTCAGAAAAAGGAGAGTTTTCCCTAATGAGAAGTGCAACAACTTGTTATCCAGTACACAATGGTCAGCCCTGAAAAACATATATAAAAGTAACATTGACAGACTAAACAGTCTGTATTTATGCTTTAGGAACATGTGTGTTATATATGTTATATTCATATATATATATATATAATATGTAATACATACTATATTATTACATTATATAATATGTATTACATATATATGCATATGTATTTAACGAGCCCATGAATTTGAAAGAAAGCAAGGAGGGATATGTGGGTGGTCTTGGAGAGAGGAAAAGGAAGAAGTATTGTAATTATATTATATTCTCAAAAAATAAGAAATCATTTCAAATTTTTATTTTTAATGGATAAGTAATTATCTACATTTATGCTATAAAATGTAATATGATACATGCACACTCTGCTAGATGATTAAATAGGGCATATTAACATATTCATTTCCTCTCATAATCAACTCATCTTTGCAGTGAGAATGATTAAAATCAACAGTCAGCAGATTCTACAATTCTGATAGGACAAGGACTGAAATGAGAGCCTGTCACACTCTTCCATTTCCAAGTATGATAATTAATATGTCTAATAATTTAGAGAAACATATACACATCATTTGAAGACCATGCATTTGAAAGAGCAGGGAGAGGTATGTGAGAGTGTTTGGGGGAAGTCAAAGAAAGGGAAATATATACATCACATTAAATACATAGTATCTTTCAGGACTGTGAGGCTACCTTAGTCATTTTCAGTTTCAAAAGGTTGTAGTCCATGACCATCATGACAAGAAACAGACAGGCATGGTGATGGAGCAGTAGCTGAGATGAATACCCTCATCTTCACATAGCAGATAGAGAGGGAGGGAGAGAGAGAGAGAGGGAGAGAGGGAAGAAGGGAAGGAGGGAGGGATGGAGGGATGGAGGGATGGTTGGAGGGAGGGACGGAGGGAGGGACTGAGGGACAGAGGGAGAAAGGGAGGACTGAAGAGGGTTTTTGAAACCTCAAAGCCCAACCACAATGACAGACTTCCTACAAGGCTATATCTACTCCATCAAGAACACACCTCCTAATCCCTTTAATCCTTTCAAACAGTGCTATTTTCTCTGGTGACCATTCAAATATGTGAGCTTATGGAGATCACCCTCATTCAAACCAGCACAGATGATATTTTCAAGCATTTCCTAATGAATAAAAATAAAAATATGTGTTGTTTTAGGAAGAATCCTTTCTAAATTATACATGCTTCGTAGAAAATGCTAACTAACAATAAATCATTATAAGACTGCTAACACCTAATGAGTACTTTGATCACCATAAGCATGTTTATTAGAAAAATTTCAACTGCTAACTAATTATATTTGTTTCATTTTGATTGTTTCATTTTGAAGTAGGATCCGGCTGAGTAGTACAGGATAAAACCCTTGGTTGCTTATTTTTAACAGTCTTTAGTTTTAAAGCAGCTTTGATTTCACATTAAAATTTAACAGAAAGAACAGGATTATTTTTAAGTATATGTTTTCATGTACAGATAGAAATAGTTTGTGCTGTAGCCGAACTCCAATCCTGAATTAAATAGTAACTTGGCATATGTCAGAGGAAATAAAAAAGATCTTCTTCAGATCTGGAGCTGCTAAAGAGAAAAAAAAATGCAAAAAAATAAATGATGGAATGTAAAATGGATAGCTGTATGTCATAAAGATTTAAGTTAATATTAGGGTTAACAAAATAATTCATAAATATTCAGATATACACATATATTTACATTTGTATCTCATTCATTTCTAGCTGAGCCTATTTATGCATTTCCTGAAAAAAATATAAAACCTAAAATCTTGATACTTTGTTCTAAAAAATAGAGAACATACAAATGTCAATAGTTTTTAAAGAAATATATCAAATTCGACCTAAACCATTTACATGAGTCTCAATGGGTGGCTACGTTGGGGCCCAGCTAAGCTACATTGGATTAAATTCTCACTCATCTTTTATGTTTAGTGCACTTTTTAGTGCACTTTTAGTAGGCCCTCATAAAGATTTACTCAGTTAGTGCTAAACAATGTAAAGTGGCAACAATATTTTCACTTTGCAACTTAACAACAAAATTGTAAAAGCAATGTTTCTTGAGTTCTACTGTCATAGTTTGAAAGTGAAAAAATATTGAAGACTGTCAACTTTACCCAAAATGCAAATATCTTCTGGAGTATTTTCCCGAATGAGAGAATGTTTTTCCAGTCAGTTTGATACTGTGTTTAAAACTTAAAACTTTAACATAATGATGCCAGTGAATAGTTTTTAAAACAGAATAACAATTACTATTCACTAATATCTTAGAATTTGAAAACATTTCCTTAGACACCCATTGTTCCTGTATATTTGGTAGTAGGACAGCTTTTAGAGCATGTGTGCTCTAATCCAATCAGCTGTGTTCCTTATAAATGGTGGAGAGATCAAAGCGACTCAGATGTCTCTGTCATTGTAGAGCCCAATAACCACAGCTGATGTGTTGTATCAAAAGAATACCTCACTTTTGCATTTCTTCTTATAGAAATAGGGTTGGTTATGACTAAAGGCTTAGTATTGTGTTCATTATTATACTGGAGTTTTAAAAATTTATGTGAAAATCCAAAAGCACAATGCACTGATAATACCTATGGAATAATTTTACATTAAGCCAGGGTGTTCCCACTGTATTATTTGTTTGTATTTATGCATTGATGTTTACCTTGGAAATTTATGTTTCACTTACTTCTGTTTATTGAGTGATATTTCTAACATTGTTTTCAGAATCACAAAAAAAACAAAAACGTGGTGTTTATATCTTTATATGAAATGTTTATGGCCATTTACACTATACCTGAAAGACATTAGTTTATCCTAACAATAAACTTTTTAGGCAAGCATCATCCACAGGTCATGTTGGTAGATCACAGTTGTAGTAAACAGTATTGGACACAATATTTTAAAATGTGAATTGTTTCCAGTCAGCTGAAGTCTCAGCCACAGAAATCATAGTGTCAGCTCCTAGTAAACTTCCAGGTGATTAACTGCTTATCCATCTATGGGTCATAACTACTCCACATCCTCGTTAACTCTAACTCAATATCATCTGAAAATTTACATTCTGAACTCCAAGTTTGCTATAAACATTACAAGTTAGAGATCTAACTTGATCTTTGTAGCTTGGTAAGTCAATGTAACAGGAGTCATTTTCAAGCTGTAATATGCACAGGCAATCCTGAGTTATATTTTTTAAATGACTGCATTTTAAATGACTGCAAGTGACCATATTTAAGATATACAATTTAGATAGTAATAATGGATCACAAAATCTTCCTACATTCAATGGGATGAATATGTCCATTGTCCTCAAAAGTAGCCTCAGGTTCCCTGTAATCCTGCCATATCTCCCTGACCCTTCTTAAGACAACATTGATCTGTTGTCTGCTAGAGCTACACTGAATGATTTCTTAAAATTGTATGCCTACCTATGAGCCCACCCTAGTCCATTGAGTACTTCTAAACTCACAGCCACACAGATGGCTGGCTAACTTTGTGGGTAAGAAATCAAAAACCCAAAGACATCAACATGGGAAGGAGACCAATAAAAAAGAGAGGATTTAAAAGTCTTCAGGGAGATGGGAAATACTGGCGCTTGAGAGTAGTAAGGATGCATAGCATTTTGAAAAATATATCTTTAAAATTAAGTGTCAATAAAATTCTCATACACACTGTATTGTTATATTTAATATTTTTATAAAATGAACACTTAAAAGACAACCAAATAAATACAAAATATCCAAACTAAAATCTGACAAAGGATCACACCCCCCCCAAAAAAAAAAGCAGCTGTGTGTATCTCTTCTAGCACTATCTTAAGGGGACAGAATATTAAACTAGAGCAGTGATGGACTAAAGACTCCCCTAGCCATATCTGTCCCTTTAATAATTCTAACCCTCACATTTGATGACAGTCAACACTGCTTTTGGGACTAGGAAGATTGAGTCAGGCGAGGAATAGATCAGAGAGAGAGAGAGAGAGAGAGAGAGAGAGAGAGAGAGAGAGAGAGAGAGAGAGACCATGAAAGAGGGAGCCATTATAGGTTTGAAGAGAAAACTGACTCCATAGAAATGTTCAAAGACCCAAGAGACTGACCCCAACTAACCATTTGACCAACAGTGGAAAGGCTACCATAAATGCCCTTCCCTGATAATGAGATTGATGAGATTTTCCACCATCACAGAGCCCTCATCTAGTAGCTGATGGAAACAGAAGCACTCACCCACAGCTGAACACTGAGCCAAACTGGAATCCAGATGCAGAGAGGGAGTACAAAACAGGCTACAGAAACTCACAGAGACAGCTGACCTGAACAAGGGGGAGCTAATGAACCCCCAGACTGATAGCTGGGAAACCAGCATTGGACCGACTCAGACCCCCTGAACATTGGTCTCAGTTAGAAGGCCTGGGCAGTCTAAGGGACCTCTGACAATAAAACCAGGATGTATCCCTGGTGAACAAAAAGACTTTGGGAACACATTCCCCATGGGGGATGGGGTACTCCCTTAACCTAGAGGCAGGAGGGAGGACCTAGTCCCTACTTCAAATGACTTGACAGATATTGTTGACCCTTCTTGGAAGGTATCACCCTCCCTGTGGAAATGGGATAGGAGGGTGGTCAGGGCATGGGAGAGAAGAAGAAAGGGAGGGAGGGAGAGGAAACTGGAATTAATATGTAAAATGAGAAAAAATGTGTTTTAAAAAGAATTTATTGTAGCTAGAACAATGCAGGTATAAAATTAGTGCTCAATTAAAAAAAAATTAAAAAAAAAAAAACTTCCAAGAGAAAAAGTCCCCCCCCCAATAGTAATCTGGTTTTATAGGTAATGCAAGATTCCCACGTTTCCTCTTCTCCCAAGAATTTTTTGTCTTCTACATTATTTCATAGCATTTTCCTTAAAAATATTATACATCATTATAAAAATGTTGAAAGAAAGAATTCTAAAATGAGAAGAAAATCCATCAAGTCATCTGACCTAGAAATGTCATTCTCAGTATTTGGAAGTATTGGCTTCTGGATTTCTCTAGAGAAAGACAATGCTCACTCACAGTTTCTTTCTTTTGTATTATGGCATGAATTCTATACTGCATGGCTGATTTCTGAACAAAAGAAAATTAAATATATTGATCTATCCTTTACAAATTATGTATGTTAAAGTAGGATTTCAGTTTTCTAATGACTATAAGAAATCTTTTATTCATGAGTTTCTTTTCAAAATAATTTATTTTACTTTATTTTATGTGCATTGGTATAAACATGTCAGATCCCCCCTGGAACCAGAGTTACAGAAAGTGTGAGCTGCAATGTGGGTGCTGGGAATTGAACCCAGGTCCTCCGGAAGAACAGCCATTGTGCTTAACCACCGAGTCCAGGCCCATGAGTCTCTTCTTTATAATCAGCATTTTTTTAAACACACTTACTCTAAAGAAACACCAGTTCTTACCATTGAGAAACCAAGTGTAAAATGTTGAGTTAATTATTAAGTAACTATTAGTACTTGTCCTCACTTATTTCTGGGTCATCTCTTTGAGCAAATGTTTGGCTTGTAATCACTGGACTTCTTGTGATTAAACTGAACTGTACCACATGACTAGTCCTGGCCATTCAATTAACAAACTGAAATGATGCATGTGCTTTGTGAGCCAAGACTTCAAGAGCTTTCTTCTCCAGCCATTGGAACAATCATTGTAATGGATACAGCTATGCCACCTGGCAGAGTCCCAAAAAGTAGATTTTTGATGGAGAACCAATGACCAAGGTACCATAGACCAGTAGATTTTATTTGGTAAGTCCCAAGGACCTACTCAGTGGCTCTAACCACACTCCCTAACTAACCTAATTTATTATACATCTTCCTAGCTTTAGTGCACCTTTTCCTGGTTTATTCCAGATTAACCTTTTTACAATTTCTATCAATCCTCTGGATGCAGCAACAAGCAATGTAAATTAAAAAATTTTTCTTTTTTCTTTTTCTTTTAATGGAAGTTGTTTCTGGTTATGTGGGATTTAATCACTAAAAATGTGTGAAAGTTTAAGTGAGGTTCATGAACAAATCATTGTTGGAGAGGTCCTGTATTTTGTTATTTTGGAAGGTTTCCACACTTAAAAAACTCTGATGTAGGGTGAGGCATGGCACTTTATGGATAATATTTTAGAATAATGGATGGAGAAGGGTTACACATCCTATTTTCTCACTAATGTGTATGACAATTACTCCAAGTGGAAATGAGTGGTGGCCTTCTAAGGTGGCATGTCACTTAGTTAAGGTTTCTATTGTTATAAAGAGATATGATCACAGAAGCTCTTTAAAGGAAAGCATTTAATTGGGACTGGCTTACAGTTCAGAGGTTTAGTCTATTGTCAGCATGGCAACAGAGGTAGCTGAGAATTCAAATCTGGATTGGCAGGCAGCAGGAAAAGAGAATGACACGGGATCTGGCTTGGACTTCTGAAACCACCAAACCAATGACACACTTCCTCTAGCAATGCCAAACCTACTACAACAAGGCCACACCTCCTAACAGTGCCACTTTCTATGAACCTAAGGGGGCCATTTTTATTTAAATTGCCACAACATGCCAGTATAAGGTATAAACCTCTTGAAAAGCCTTCTAGTCTTCTAGAAGTGGCTTGGCAGTGGTGAATCTGAGGTAACCTCAGCCTCTGGTATGGGGAACATGAGTATTTTTGCCATTGGAAAGTGGTCTGAAAGGGAGAGCTGAAAGAGAACAGGACCCACAGGGTACACTTGGGAGTTCTAGAAAGTCTACTCATTGGATAGAGACTCAGAACATTTGAGGAAAGCACTCCAATATATTCTCTCTTTCTGAAATGTGATCAAAATTGAACTGTGCCTTTGTGAAGATAATCTCCTCCCAAAGAAACCCACTTGAAGATTATATAATGTCAAAGTGGATGTCTTTAATTAGCTTTTATTTTTTGACAATTTCATACAGTCATAAAATGCATTTCAGTTACTACCACCTTCCACACAGTTTCATCCCCTCACCCCATCAACACCCCAGTCCTTATGACAGTCTTTTCCCCACATTCACATCTTTCTATTTTGCTTTGTGACCCTTAGTTCACCCAGAGTCATGTTAAATGTCTTAACTAGGACATTTAATGAAACAAGCATTTTACATATAGAGTTAAATTGCTTAGTCTTAAATTAGAGGTCTCTATCACATCCTTCCTCTCATAACTCAGGGATTCCTGTGGCACACACAGCATGTTGAAATATTACAAGAACCAGAAGTGATGGAGGACACCAGGAAAACAAGCCCTCTGTGTCATCCAAGCAAGTTACACATAAGCTCACTGAGACTGAGGCAGTAAGCACGGGGCCTACATAGGTCTTCACCAGGTTCTCTGATTATGTTTTATAGCTATTGGTTTCATATTTTTATGAAACTCCTGATGACGGTAACATGTGGGTCTGCTTGCTCTTGGAACTCTTCCTCTTTTGGGGTTGCTACATCCAAATTTGATGTGATAGTTTTTGCTTCATCTTGTTATATTTTATTTTGTCACATTTAGATAATAGGGGAGATTGAAAAGGAATGGATCTGGATGGGGAGAGGAAGTGAGGAGGACCTGAGAGGAGGAGAAAGAGGGAAAACTATGATCAGGACATAGGGTATAATCAAAGAATCTATTTTAATGCAAAAAAATGGATTCGCTATACAAAGCCAATTAACAATCTTGACTTTGTTCCTTTGTAAGCACATTTACATTAGCTTCTGTGTGTCTTCTACAGACACATTGTTTTAGTATTTTCTTGGGAGAACCTGACAAAGCAGAACCATGGCAGCTGGAAGCAGAAGAATAAAAGTACCGCTGATATCCATTTTCACAACATCGACTCAGCCAGTTAGGCCAAAATTGCACTGCTCATAAGAATCGCCACCAGGCATGTGGTCACAATGTGTAGGCAACTCTATTTCTGAGAAATACTTCAGGTAATTTCCATAGACCATAGATGGAGGAAAACAGAGCCATGAAAAGACCTGCACCTACTTCCATCTCCATAAAATGATTGATAATAAGGCCAAGGAATGACTTAGAAACCTGAGCTGATACATTTTGTGGTTTAATGATTAAATATAAGTTTCAATATTGGTCCCCCTGACTCAGAAAACTAGAGACAAGATTCTGATCTTTCTAGAAGTTATTCTAAAGGCTTGATGTGTACCTAATTTATGCATAACCTTAGTACATACTATAAGAGGTAGCCTTCATTATTATCACCACAAAGAAACAGAAGACTACAAAGTGTAAGCAATGTATACAAGGTTACATAACTCCCAACAGGAGAATCACTGTTTCAAAACAGGTATTTTTACTGTAGCATCCACATTCTTACTAACTGTCCAGCACTGTTATGGAGAACATAAACAAGGGATGTCAGCTACTAGAAACACATTAACAATGACTTCCCTTCTAGTCTAAGTAAAGAGCAGGCTAAGGAAGTAGGAATATACCCATATGTCTTAGACATCTAGCTACATTGCTGTAGTACTTTTCAATCTGGTTATACACTAAAATAATTGGGGAGCTTTATAAATGTTCAAATGTCCAGTCCCACCAGAGATAAATGGGATCAGAATACCTGAGGTTAAAGTTCAGAAAAGAAATGCTTTTTTAAAAATTCCCCAGACGACACCATTGCCACTTAAAATACACAGCAGTTGATATTATTTATTTATCATTTAAAGTGTACATTTGCTTATGCAGATGTTCACTTTGCCTTTGCTTTAGAAGAATGAAAATAATCTAAGTAAAATTCTTACATAGCTCCTAGGGTGCTTGCAGTGGGCTGAATATAAATGCTATACCAATGTTATACTTATAACTTTATTCAAGACTTTTTCTCTTCACTAAAGTCGATTTGAAGATTGCGATAGGACAAGTTAATTGTTTGGAATAACAATTACCAGAAGTCCCTTATGACATTCAAAAGCCATTCTTCCTCCTAACCAACTAATTCTCTCTCTCTCTCTCTCTCTCTCTCTCTCTCTCTCTCTCTCTCTCTCTCTCTCTCTCTCTCTCTCTTTTGTAGTAAACTGATTATTTTGGAGCACACTCATTCCTGTTGAATGAAATGTCAGATTTCTTCACATTCCTTTCTTGGATCCCATCCATCTAAGTAGCCAGGGTCCTTCATCTCTACCTGACACTTTTAAAGCTTTGTACCAAACATCTGTTTTCCATTTTGAAAATGTCGACTTGTCCATCTTGAATGGGCATTGGGTAAAGCAGACAAGTCTTGCTTTGTCTAAGGAACCCATCTTGATTGTTATGCCAAAACCATATTTGCTCCATTAATCAGATTTCTTAACAACCCAGCAAAGGCAGTGGGCAGTTGTAATCCTGCAGCACAGCTTCTCTATTAGCCATTCTGAGATTACTGTGAAATGAGCAATAAAATACACTCTTTTTCTGAAGTTGCATTTTCCTGCAACACCTTGTTTTTTGCTCAACTGGAAGTTAAGTACTATAGTCACTGAGGAAATCTAGGGAGATTTGTGCCTGGCAACTGCTGATCTCCTAACTCCTCACATGTCCCTTTCTCTAACACATCACTTTGTAGTTAGTTCTGTAATTCCAATCAACAGACCTAGTCCAGGACTTGAGTCCGGTGTTTCCTGGATAACTATAGCGATCCCATAGGTTGATATCTAGAAAACTAAACCCTCTGCCTGCATGAACAAGGACATTCTTTCCCTCCTTTTGCACAACTCTTGGGGCACAAAGCTTTAAAAATTTCCAAGAGTAGTAGAGGTGACTGAAAATAGAACATACTCTACAATGGTATAATTTGGGAAAACTGCCTTAAACAAGAAGGTGTAGCTTTTGCTTCATTAGTCCCACATGCATTTTTATATCCTGATTCCAATTCAGTCCTACGTGGGTCACGATCATTTCTCAAAGCCCCCAACTCTCTGGAACGTGGAAGATTTATGAATATCCAGTACCTTCTGCCAAGTCACACACATGTAAGTTGGCTTTCACTTTGAGGCTGTGTCTCCAGTGCTTCCAACGTGCTTTTCTTCACCTGGCTTCAAGTTTTTGGTTGACTGTTAGCATGATCTCCTTAAGGCTGAGTGAGTGACCCAGGCTGCCTCTGGCAGCTGGCTGGCTCTCCATGCTGCTACTGTTTCCTCTCCCAAGACATCTGCTTCATCCCTGCTTCAGATAGTACTTCATTATGCCCTGGAAATGTTCCTCACCACTCTGTGTGCCATTGTGTGCCACTGCCTTTGAAGTTAATGTGAGTCTTATGTGATGATAAGACATACATCAGAGAGTGGCTAAGAATTATGACCCACTGGATTAAAAAAAAGTAGCAAGTTCTCCTTTTCATTGTTAGGTTCAAAACAACAAAATTCCAGTCTTCATTTTGTAGGCAGTTTGTTTGCAGATGGGAGTGAGGAAAGAGATATTTTTGTTTTGTTTTGTTTTTCTTCCCCCAGAAGATAGGGCCTTTGTGAATGATAAAAAGCACCTATATATCTGCACAAGTAAAAGGTGTTACTGTTCTCCAAAGTTCCTGGTGAAATTCTGAGGCTGCGTCCATTGTATATTAGGATTTGGGTGTTACGTGTACTCTTTCCACCAGCCACCTGGGTCCCTCCACTGCTTCAGCCCCCATATAATACATAAGACACTAATTCATTAAAAGCTGTTAGTCAGTGACTAGGATTTCATATTGGCTATCTCTGTCTTAAATATTAACTCATTTCTATCAATCTAAGTATTTCTACATGGTCTTATCTTACCGAGAATGCCAGACTCATGCGTTCTCTCCTCCTGAGATCACATTGTGATTCCATCCTGTTTCCCAGAATCCTCCACCTCTCCTAGTCCCACCAATCTTGCTTCCCTATTGGCCAACAGTGCTTTATTCATTAGCCAACAAGAGAAACATATTTACAGAATGACATCTCCTATCATTTGGGTTGATGTCTAATAGGATTCTATGAGGCTATAAACAGACAAATCACATAGAGATTGTCTGAATAGGTTTTAGATCTACAAATATTTGCTGATTAATCAAATTAGATCTTCTAGGACACAGCAAAATAAAACATTAGTATATGTTTTTCTTATTAAATTGATATAAGTATCATGTTTTCTATGTTTTGCAGATGTAGAAATTGAGTAATTTACCTAATAGGTCATTTACTTGCCTGGAAGTCAATCAAGCTAGGGAGATGGCTCAGTGAGTAAAATGCTTTCTGAGCAAACATGAGGATCTGAACTTGGATCCCTAAAGCCCATCTAGAGATGGAGCATGATCACATGCTTTTAATTTTACTGGCAGATGTGAGGCATAGATATCACAGAAGCTGGGCCCTTTTGACCAGGCAGTCTAGTGGAAAATAGCAAGGTTTAATCATAGATCTGTCTCGGAAATCATGAAAAGAAGTCATTGAGAAAGAGATATCACTATCAATCCTTGGTCTCTACAATCAACTGCACAAATGTGTGGTACAGCATTTATCTGTCCATGTAGGCATACAACACACACACACACACACACACACACACACACACACACACACACACACACCATAGAGTTGGTAATGGAAGCAGGCCAAAACTTCAGCAGAAATTTGGAACCATTTGTCATAGAAAAGCCACTCTTGGTTGAAGTAGAAGTTCAGATCATAAATGTTTCTTTTTTTCATTTTTTTTTTTAAATTGCTGTTTTCATTTTATAAATCTGGCACATGAGCCAGCATGTTAGAGTCCATTCCGTAGGGTAAGATGCCATGCTCAGTGGTAGTAGGATAATGTTATAATCCCAGTATGTGAGCTAAATTGTTGGAGCCCACTCTCAATGGTAGGAGGCCATGCTCAATCTCACTGCATGGGAGATGGGATGGGCCCTGCCTGAACCTATTGTGCCAGATCATGTTGACTTCTCATGAGAACACAAAAATTTCTTAATTATGCCTTATACCCAACTCTGTCAGCTCCCTTTGTCTTTTGAGACATTGACCTGTTTTATTGCTGTCCACAAATTGATCATTTATAGGAGACAAAGGGGAAAATGAGGTGAAATCTATACTACCTGTGCCTCTAAGCTGTCAAATTTAAATATATTGTAGCACAGTGTTATTGGATTCTTAGATTACATGGAAAAATATATCCTGTATAAAGGTATTTGTTTTCAAGGAGCTACATATCTACCATTTCTAGAATAACTTTAACTACAAAATTGAGGGTGGTAATGCATTCGCTCTGCTTAGAGATTTGAAACTATTCACTTCATTTAAACACTGGAGTGACAGATTTCAAGTTGACGTATTGATGGTTATTCTTCTGAAATATTTTAACTTATCATAAGAAAAAGAATTTGAATTTTAATAATAACATCAAAAGAAAATAGCTCAGTGGTAGAGCACTTGCCTAACATGGACAAATCTCTGGGTTTGATCCCAACACCTAAACAACAACAGAAAAAGTAATTGACAAGTTTGAGAGAAAGAGGTTTCATTCAGTATAATTTTAATCAAATATTGTTTGTTTTGTAGATTCCTTATCAGAATAATAATATATAGCACATTACCTTTTATGGAATTGTTCCCTTTAAATTGCATAACCTTCTCCTATTTTTTTTCATTTCCTACATTCTTAAAAACATACAGAAGGAAAAGAACTCATCAATTTTCCTGGTTCTGCTATAGCTATGATAATATATATGGTGTAATAATTCTCCATTAAACGATGACATTTCCTTGAAAGGGTCTCTTGTTACCTAAGTGTTTTTATTAAATTATTGCTCCTATTTTCCCAGCTGTGTAGAAAAATGGAAAGGGAAAAGTGGGATATGACAGTAGACTTTGGCTTGAGGCTGATGAGGAAGACAATAAAGATATCAAGAAAATGTCACACGGCTTTCAGATTTGAAATTCCAAACTTGTACTCCATAAAGTTTTAAACCTTGACTATAAACCACTCATGGCTTCTTTCATCACCTGCAATATAGAGAAAGTACAAGAAAAATGGTGAAGATGACATATATCAATCAACTCCCATACTCAGTACATATTCATTATGGACATAAATTGAACCATCAACAAATTTCCAAACCCATGACTACCATGCTGGTTTATTCCAACCATCAAATGTGCTAAAGCAAATACTTCATTGGAAGAATTAAGTTATCTTTTTTGATAAATGTGGGCTTTTTATTGTGAAAGCATGAAAAAAACAATTCATCTATGGAAAAAGCTGGATGGTAAAGAAAATCTTATGGGAAAGAATGAGACACTGAACAAGGAAAATAAAACATAATCCTCTAAGATCTGAGACCAGAGGTGCTTCCTCCTGCCATACAGGGTTGGCGATAACAAAAAACATCAGGATTATCAGAGACAAAAAGCTCCCATAGGGCTATATGAAAAGAAGGAGACTTCACAGTACATTCTATGGTAAGAACTGACGATGTATTCTACCTGCCCCACAAAGCTTTCCACCAATGTTAGACCTAGCTGGAGGAGCTGGACAAGATAACAAAGTTGTGAGATGTCCCAGCTCAAGTTAGTGGTTTCTCTGAGATGTCCTTATTACCTGAAAGAAGAAACAGGAATTGGAGATAGAGAATGCACAGCAGAGAAAAATTCTGAGAACCAGTTGTTGAATAGAGGGACCTTACAAATGGTCAAAAATATAATTAAACTTTTAGATACAAGGTGAAGATTTGCTTGAAGTTTTGTTCTTGATAAAAGCAGTTCATATTCATTGACTGAACACCTGCCTTGCCACCCTATTGTTTCAATATGCCCTGTTCAGCTCCATTCTGTTCTCCAAATTTCTCCTACTGTATTAGAAGAGCCCTAGACCATGTGCAGGCATTTCCTCTAATCTTTTTCTAACAGTCCTCTAATTTTCTGTGCCCCTATTATATTGACATACATTTATTGCATCAAATCATGAATATCACTGAAACTTGTTTTATTTTTTCATACAATAGATTATGCTCATATTCATTTTCTTTCCAAATTCTTCCCAGGTACTCTCTTTTCCTCTCCATGCAAATGTGTGTTCTTCATCTCTCTATCAAAAGTTAACCAACACAAAGAATCTCCATGGTTTTTTGGCTTCTTTTTATTCTTCTTTAAAATAATGACAAACTTTTCATAGAGAGAGCATGAAGCCTTCCCTAGATGGAGTGTGGTTGATATACCCAGTGTACTGTCATTGGAAAGAACTTACTTTCCCTCTTCAGTAGGTGTCAATTACAACTAACTTCTTGGCTTAGGTGTAGGCTTTGTGACCACTTTCCTTTCTTTTTGTGACCTGTTAATGAATACATATGACATAATTTGAAATCTGCCTGCTGGGTCACACCTGTAATTTCAGTATTGACTAGAATGAGACAGAATCAATTTGTGTTTTGTTCTGGTTGTTTCCTTCTCTGACTGCCTTGCAGAAAGAATGCTTCACAATAGCCACTTCTCCACATCCATTTGGACCCACCACCTTGGATTCACTTTTCTGTGTTCCTTTCCTCGCTCTTCCTATTCTCCCCTTTCATATGAATGGTTCTACACGTGCTACTGGCCTTATTTTTCAAGGCTAATAACTTGAACTCTGTAGCCATTATTTATTCCCAGTATTCATGTCTAATCATTTTCCCCATACATTTCTATTTGTAAAATTTTCCTGGACTGCTATGTATTGTGGCTTCATCTACATCAGAGTTTACATGAATAACCCTCATAACTCCAGTACTGTCACAATGTCCCTTCCATCTCTCAGAACATGCAATACTCTCTTCCCTCTATCCCAAGCTCTTTACACACAGCTTTCCTTCTTCCTGTAACACACTTGAACTTCTATGAGCCTGCCTATCACTTGACCTTTTTCCTTTCAGCTTGAACACCAGTTCATTTGAGATCATTTTTCTTGCTTCTAAAGTGGGGACAGCATTTCCTTCTGTATATGTGTAGACACTGTAAGAATTAACACAATGGTTTGTCATGGTTGCTTAAGCTATAATTTCCTCAAATGCTTTGATTTTATTTATCAATATATACCTAGCATGTATAAGAAGTGAGAATTTAAGAAAAATTAAACTAGATAATTATATGAAAGATAATCACAATGTAATCTATGAAGTACCATCACAAATTTTATATAATTGTAACATATATATATATATGTGTGTGTGTATATATATATATATATATATATATATATATATATATAATATGTGTGCTTCTTAGTCTTAAAATCCACAGCACATTCATAAACTGCTCTCTGTAGGTAATTTAACCGCTATGAAAGAATATAATTTTTCATTTGCCAAATTGTCAATGATTTCCTTATAATTTTTAAAAGAAAAATATGATTTTAAAAATCCATTGCTGTTTTTCAGTTGTAAACAAGGCCAATGTCACATTGTTATCTATGGAATACCTCACTGAATTATTTTACACATGAATTACTCTAATCTAAACATATCACTGAATCTAGAAACCCTAGGAACACTTGTTGATTAAATCATGAATCCTAATCATTGCTTTCAAACAATTCTCCAAATCTGTTCTTACTGATTTTTTTTTTTGGTGGGGACTTTTGCCTTCTTCTCATTTCTCAATATTGTAATTAAAGATGACTGCTATCTTAACTTGGGGAAATAATTAAGATTATTTGTGATGCACATGTGTTTATCCTCAGCCTATGAAATGAACTATTAACTGTCTTTGTCTATAAAATAAAACACATCATTAACCTATAAGTTCAAAAACATGAACTTAAACTTCAAGTTGTTTTTTTCACTAACTTCTGGCTTTCCCCTGCCTTAGATTCGTTTTTACCCCCAGTCCCTAGGTCCCAAGAATGTCTCAGGGACATTTTGAGGTTTTCTCCAAGATAACCTTTCATTCAAATATGACAAATTTCTGTTAATTTAAATGAAGAAAATGTGTACTTGTCTTTTCATTTCTTATGGAACAGATTGCAGCAAAGTTGAAACTTTAAAGAAATACAGGGAAGAAAAATTGAAGTCACATTTCACATTGCCAAATCTACCCTTCTCTGAAGAGACAATTACTGTCACTATCAACATTTGTGTATACATTCTAGGGAGATTTCCACTTCTAAATCATTACTTTGAGATTAATTGCTGCTTTTCTACATAGGGCATGCATGTGCAAACAGGCAGGCAATGTGGCTAAATCTTATCAACAAAACCCAAGTAACAATAAGTTTTCAACTTAAATGTGCATTTGCAATGGATAGGTACTTTTAGTAACTAATTGGTCAACCAACATGCTATATTTTTTTATTTTTTATATAAATTAGAAACAAGCTTTTATTAAGTGCCAATCAAAGTTCCTTCTTTCTCCCCTGATCCCCTGCCCCCACCAATCTTGTATCCCATTCACTTTCTGCTCCCCAGGGAGGGTGAGGCCTTCCATGGGGGATCTTCACTTATTTCTCTCATTTCCAAAATATATTTGTATGGCAACTTTCTATTAAATTAGTCATTCAATGAGCATAAGTATGTGATTTATTCCAAAGAGTATATAATGGTAATTTTGCATTTTGTATAATATTGACATACCCTAATGTTGATAGATACTACTTCATTATCTTTTTACTTTAAAATTATATTTAATTATATTGTCTAGGTAAATAGATAATAGACAGACAGAGAGATGATAGATTGTATTTCAACTACCAAATTCCTCTCAGACGTATTTTTTCTCTATTTGCTCAAATCTCTTCATTTAGTTTCTGGATATTTTCTTAAGGAATTCACCTTCCTACTTTAGACAAACTCTTTGTGATCTATATTCCTAGCATTGCCTTTTTTTTTATCTCATCTCTTTCTCTTTGTAAGTTGAGTCATATTTTATTGAAAATGCTCCTACCAGCAAGTTTTTCTCCAGAGCAGTGGTTCTCAATCCTCCTAATGCTTCATTCCTCTAATACAGTTTCTCATGTGTGGTGAACCCCAACCATAGAATTATTTTTATTTCTATTTCATAACTGTAATTTTCTGCTGATGTGATTAATAACATATCTGTGTTTTCAGATGGTCTCAGGCCACCTCTGTGAAAGGGTCATATGACCTCCAAAGGCCCACATGTTGATAACTGTTGCACTAGAGGATAGGATTTAAATAATTGTTGATCATTTTGATAAGGAATAGGGATTTGTTATCACGTCATTCCTTTCTTCTAGATAATATACTACCAAATATTGGGTAGAAGTCTGAACTCACTAATAGTGTTATCTCTGTACATACTATTTTTCCAACATATTCATCTCTATGATGAAGTTTAAATTTAGGACAGCATGAGTTAAAAGTAACTAATAATAATATGTTATATAACAAATGTTATTGCATTAGTTACTTTTTTACTGCTGTGATAAAACACTATGGCCAAGGGACCATAAAAAAGAAAATGTTTAGTTCATTTCACATGGGAAACCTTAAGCAGGAGGCAATGAACACAATGGGCATGGCATTTGGTTTTTAAAGACTCAAAGCTCAACACTAGTGACATTCTGACATTCTTCCTTAAAAAAACAAAAAAACAAAAAACAAAAAAAAAAAAAAACAAAAAAAAACCACACCCCTTAATTCTTCCCAAACATTCCTACCGACTGGAAATCTTCAAACTCATGACACTATGGGGCCATTCTCATTCAAACCACCACAGTTACTTAAAAGCCTATCTATTAAGGCACTTTCCATTCAATATTTGGGGCTATTTTCCACCACAGGTAACTGGAAAGGGAAAAAGATAAATCATGGTTGTGGGGCCAAGGAACACTTTATAACAGATGCGCTCCTGCAATATCAGTCTTGTCTTCTGAATGGACTATCGAGCCTCGAGGACTTCCTAAGTTGCTGGTTGGCTAAAGCCTCTCTCTATGGGCTTCACAGCCACCACTGCATCGTGTCTTTCAAACTTTAGACCTTATGTATTGGCCTGTCTCTACTTTTATTTCTGTTCCTTTTCTGCTAAATTTTTGTCTTTAAAAAATTCCTTCTATATTCTGACATATAATTCATTTTCTTTAATATCTGAAAAAGTTTGGGTTTGCTATACAAATTTTCTTTGCCTTGTAAAACACACGTCTGGAACTAGAGAGATGGCTTGCTGACTCAGAGGAATTAAAAGAATTTATTATTTCATTTTCTATTTTGCTAATTCTGCTTTTGAATGTATCCACATCCTTACACTAGTTTTTAATTTCACAACTCTGCTATTTGGCTTTACAAATCAGATATTATTTTCTCAATGACATGAGATTTAGGTCCAGAAATCTGATGTTCCCTTTCTTACTTGGGTATGCACTTACTGACACTGACTTCTGTCTTTCTGATAAGTCTCATTCTTTAACTCTGATTGTGCAAGTTACTTCTATTCATTTGATTCCATCCTGCAGAGAGCAGAGATCAGTAATATAGAATCTCTGATTATCATTCGCCATCTCCTTGGGATGAAGTCAGGCATCCATCAGTGTTCTCTGACACTTTTCCCCTTTGCCTCTGCCTGTTCTTTATACCACTATCTCAGATTTCAGTTGCTAATGAGGGTCCATGGTGTTCAGAAGTCTCAACAGTGGTCTCCATCATATCTCTTACTGTTGCTTGATCATTAATAGGAACTCACCCCTACCAATTACAAATACATTGGTCTGTGCCAGTATGTCCTCCATGATATTTGTGAATGATACATTGTTACAGTAATGCTAATTTCTAAAAGACATATTTTCATATTTTCTGTTTTTCTATGTTGTATAACTAACTTAAAAATTCTGTATTTTGTCATGTAGAACTTTTATTCAATTATAAGTTAGTTTTTAGAGCTGGGGTTTCTGTAATGGCATAAACAGGTGTATTTTGAAACTTGTGATTTATATATATATATCCTGACAAGGAGGAATCAAACAAAAGACCCATTAGAATGTGAACATCTGTGGGTTTCTCCAGCATGGTCTTGACCCCTTTGCTCATTACTCCTCCTCTCTACAACTGGATTTTCAGAGTTCAGCTCAGTGCTTAGGTGTGAATCTCTGCTACTGGATGAAGGCCTGATGATGACATTTAAGGTAGTCATCAATCTCATTATAGGGGAAGGGCATTTAAGGTAGCCTCTCCACTATTGTTCAGATTCTTAGTTGGGGTCATCCTTGTGGGTTCCTAAAATTTTTCCTGGTGCCAGGTTTCTGGCTAAGTCCATAATGTCTTCCTCTATTAAGGTATCTCTTTCCTCACTCTCCTTTTTTGTTCTTCCTGCAACTCAACCTTTCTGATCCCTCATTTTCTCCTCCCCACCCCCTTCTCTTATGGCAGATGTCATTTTGTAAATATGTTTCTCTTATTGGTTAATGAATAAAGCCCTGTTATCCAATAGAAAAGCAAGATAGGCA
Source organism: Cricetiscus sungorus (assembly GCA_030556225.1). Lineage (NCBI taxonomy): Eukaryota > Metazoa > Chordata > Mammalia > Rodentia > Cricetidae > Cricetiscus > Cricetiscus sungorus. Next base: position 31,355,831 of record JANBXA010000141.1, read on the forward strand.
GGTCTAGGAGATAAAGAGGATGATGGAATATGTAGAAGAGAGGAGTCAAGATGTAGGCCCTGAGAGAAGAGGTCTGGACCTTCTCTCTGGTAAGATAAGACCACTTGAAAACACTTGGACTGATAGAAATGGGTCAATATTTAAGACAGAGCTAGCCAATAAGAAGCTCAATCCATTGACTAATAGCTTTATAACTAATAGAGTCTCTGTGTGTTATTTTGGGACTGAAGCAGCTGTGGATCCAGGCTGGCAGGGAACTTCTCATAAGAAAATGGTGTGTGCAACGTGGGTACTAAGAACTTACACTTAAAACTTGACAAAAGCTTAAAAAGGGATTTTAGAAACAAAAGAACAGGGACAAGCAAGGCTTCTTGGTAGTAGCATTTTGCTCGGGTGGCCTCTTTGCTTTGCTAGAGATAAGCAGAGACTCTTGCTGCTCTTTTAAGGGAGGTTTTCTGACTCAGCATAAGTGGCAAACCCTGCTAACAACTTAATGGTGTGTACAAGAGCTGGCAATGACAGTGACCACATCTCTAAGCCAGCAGCATGCTGCTTGATGGCAGCATAGGACAAGGCAGTAGCACAGATCTCAGTGCTGACAGTAAACCTACCCCTGCCATCTTCGATAGATGGAAGCTAAACAGCCATGGCTTTCACTTTAGCAATGTTGTTGTTTAGCAGATAAAAGACTCCTGAGCAGAAAAAAAAAATAAAGATTTACAATAAGGACAGATTCAGATAAAGGAAAACCTCCAAAGATTTACAGTGTGTTTTAAAATATACATGGGCTTGGGAGCGAAAAAGAAACAGGATAAAGTGGCTTTAAAAAAAGGAAAGGAAGGAAGGAAGGAAGGAAGGAAGGAAGAAAGAAAGAAAGAAAGAAAGAAAGAAAGAAAGAAAGAAAGAAAGAAAGAAAGTTGGGCGTGGTGGCACATGCCTTTAATTCCAGCACTCAGGAAGCAGAGTAAGCAAATCTCTGTGATTTCAAAGAGACCCTGATGTACAAAGTGAATTTTAGGGGAGTCAAAGTTACACAGAGAAACTCTGACTCAAAAAAAAAAAGAAAGAAAGAAAGAAATATAGTAATAAAAAAAGCCACCTAATGATGGAAAATACACAGAGAGTCTGGATACGGTATGCTATTGTGTTCTCTTTGAATTTCTGAATTGCTAAGGAAGGTACAACAACTGCTAAAATACACTTGATTATCAATACTGCTCTATTAATCCAATTTATATGTTTTAAAAATGTTTTGACTTCAAAATTTAAGTCTAAGGACAGGTTACTGGGAAAAAGAATTTCTGTTTTTGTTCCCACAGAAAATGAAAAGCTGTGGATTCCTTCCAGACTACAGTGTCCCAGGTGATCCAATATTCAAAACAGCTGAGACAAGGCAGCCTTGCAGACTACAGGCAGGATTTCTGGGTCTTCTTAGGAGTCCCATGTTTTCACAGCGTCCCCAACCAGCAGAAAGCAGTTTGGAAAATATGACACCCAAATTCCCAAATACTGCTTATAAATATTTATTTTCTTTTAAATAGGGTTGGTTATAAATGGTGAATGATCACAACCAGTCTCTTCTTAACGTTAATGAGGGGATTATGGTATAAATATGAATACTTTGCTTTGGAATGGATTCTCACTTATTGATACAATTTAAGGTCATTTTTATGTATATATATATATATATATATATTTCTCCTTTTGTGTAAGCATTGTGTTTATATAACTCATTTAAAAATGTAATGTATAATTTAGTACAGATTATAGATAGTTACCCATAATAGTCAAAACTTATAATTAGATTAGTTAGGTTTTCTAGATATACAGAAATATATTTCAATTGGATAGGCATTCTTCAAACCTTTCAAAGACATACAGAATATGGCATTTAAAATGGTTTAGGGTTTTTCTTAACATAGAGGCACAACTGCTCCTGGCAACACCACCTGCGTCAGAAGGGAAGATGGACATCGAAGAAACTCATTATGGAGTTTGCTTCGAACATGGCAAGACTAGCCATTTGGACAAGAAACTGCTCTTGCCAGGACTGTTTGACTGTATGCTGTATAAACTGGGCATGCAGGACCCAAAGGAAAGTGACTGCTGAAACAAGATGGACAATGCTACAGGGTTCCTGCTTCATGGAAGAGTCTGCCAGACATTCTGCAGAACACATAGAAAAGTGACTGACAAACTGCCACTACAGATGGACAGTTTAAAGTTTCCTGCATTGCTAAGGAGTCTGCCAGACACACTATGGCCTATGGGCTTAAGATGGAACATTACACAAGAACTTCGGGTGACTGGCCAGCCAGCGAGTTGTCTCTGTCATTTCTAGAGTTTATATATTATCCTTCTGTGGTCTTTGAGGGAGTTGAAAACAGATAGTTATGGTTATAGTTTTCCTCAGTTAGGATTAAAGATAAGTTACTTATAAAACTTTAGACTCACAAAGATAGATGATGGAATACTTTCTTTAATTCCTGATAATGTTAATGAACTAAATATTGTTAACTATAGTTCTTATTTGATAACTCTTTGGTTATATATTTTACTGTGTTAAAGTTAAAGCCCTTCTTTTTGTTTAGACAGAAAAGAGGAGATGATCGGAGATGTCATTGACCAATTCTCGTATTGGTTAATGAATAAAGCCCTGTTGGCCAATAGGAAAACAAGATAGGTGGGACTAAGAGTCAAGGAGGATGCTGGGAAATGTGGTAGAGACTAATCGAAATGTAAGACCCAGAGAAGTAGGAGGTCTGGACCCTTTCTCCAGTATGATCAGACCATGTGGAAACACTTAGTTTGATAGAAATGGGTTAATATTTAAGACAAAGCTAGCCAATAAGAAGCTCTAGCCATTGCCCAACAGCATTATAACTAATACAGTCTCTGTATGTTATTTGGGACTGATATGGCTGTGGGTTCAGGCTGGTGGGAAAGTGCTCATAACACTTCACCCCTCCTCTTTCTACTAATTCCCTACCCCTCCTCATATTCCCAATTTACTCAGGACATTTTATCCCTTTCCCCTTCTTCAAGGTCCATGTATGTCTTTCTTAGGGTCCTCCTTGTTTCTATGGTGTTGTGGATTGTAGGCTTGTAGGCTTGTTACCCTATCTAATGTGTGTGTTATATATATATATATATATATATATATATATATATATATATATAATGTGTGTATATATATATATACACACATATATAATATCTATATCTAATATCCACTTCTATGTGAGTACACACCATGTTTGTCTTTCTGTGACTGGGTTTCTTCTTCAGACTCGGGATGGTTTATTCTAGTTCCATCCATTTGCCTGCTAATTTCAAGATGCCATTATTTTTCACTGCTAAGTAGTACTCCATTGTGTAAATGTACCACAGCTGACCTGAGCAAGTGGACTTCAGACTGACAGCTGAGGAGCCTGCATAAGACTGAGCCAGGCACCCTGAATGTGGGTGTCAGTTGTGGGGCTAGTGCAGTCTGCGGGGCCTCTGGCAGTGGAAACAGTATTTACCCCTGATGGGAGATGTTATTCTGTAAATATGTTTTTCATACTGGTTAATGAATAAAGCACTGTTTGGCCAATGGGAAAGCAACATAGGCAGGGCTAGGGGACAAGGAGGAAAGAGGAAGTAGTGAGGAGGGGGTCAGCATGTGGAGCTAGAGGAAGCAAGATGCTGGCCCGCCACACTTGGATGCAATGACCACGTGGAGATGCTTGGATAAGTAGAAATGGGTTAATAATTAAGACAGAGCTAGCCCATAAACAGTAATGGTACTGGCCAACAGGATTGTATCAAATACAGAGTCTCTGAGTGTTGTTGGGGGCTGGCATGTTAGTGGGGAGGCGGGACCAGACCTGCGGCAGGGAAAACGCGCTCATAATATATCCCCAGTGTATGAATGGTCTTTGGGAGCACATTCCCTACGGATAAATCTTCTCTCAGCCTAGATACATGGGGGAGGGCTTAGGTCCTGCCCGAAACGTGTGACAGACTTTGATGATCCCCCATGGGAGGCCTCACCCTCCCTAAGGAGTGGATGGGTGTGGGATGGGAAGATGGTTGGGGGGAATGAGAGGATGGGGGTGGGGAACTGGGATTGGTATGTAAAATAAGATTGTTTTTAATTTAAATATTTTTTAAAAAATATGTAATATATTCAACAGCAAATAGTAAGAGCTGTTTGGGGGGATGCAGGTAAAGACAAAAGCAACAAGGTGGAACATTTTCTGAGTCCTGTGATGCTTAAGGTCCCCATCCCTGTGTTTTGTCTTTTCTACTTCTAACTCTTTTGTGATCTAGAGCTCTACTAAGAGTGAGCTGTATCAATTAGAGCTGATGTTGTTCTTCATATCCTCAGCTTGCCAAGGGAGAGTCTTCCTTCTGACTGCCCTAAGAACTGTCTAACCTATAACTGTGTTCCATCAGTTTTGTGTGGCTTTCACATTTGTCCTTGACCTACATTTCTTGCTGCACAAATATGGCTACAATGGCAGATTTGTGTTCCCTGGACTCTATCTTCTCTACAAAGAAGATGAGAGGTATTGCAAAACCTCTCCAATTCTATAACTTTTGGTACCCAAATCCATGTCTTTGCCACATCCATTTGGATTTTAAAAATTGCTTCCTCTGTTCCACTATTTCTAATCCTTTTCGGTGATCCATTTGCCCTAACTGCACTGGCTTTCATATTCTGCTGGCTCGGTTCTCTTTCCTCCTACTCCATTATAATCACTTCAAACAGTATTGCCAGCATACGTTGTACACATTTGCTGTATACAATGCTACTACTTTGTAACTTTGTTGGCTCCCTATAAAAATTGTTTTTAAATGATAAAGTGAGATACGTATTTTCCTGTATTTAAGGACCATTTAGCTGAGTGTTTCCAACATGTTTATGTTATTAAAATATTAAATTATTTATGAAACCAGTAAGATTATCTTTTAACATTATAGTTAGAACTATACAAAGACAGGCCATACTTTTCAACACTTAAAAAATTTTCATATTATAGAAAATTCTTTAGCTGCTACTTTTTTAACTTAACCTGGTTCTCATTCCTTGATTAGGACTATAATCACACTTAAGTCTAAAGTTTTGATTGGCTTAAAGTTAGAGGAGTGATAGAATGTTGGAAACCAGTTTCTAGAAGGGGAATGATTGCATTCATTTTATATTGGGATATTTTCAAATGGTTTAAGCAATTTAGGTCAACCATGTCCAGGTAGAGCAAAGAAAATACCAAGCATGATTTTATTCCTCAAGAGAAATTATGACCAACTGAAAAAAAAGAAAAGCTATAATCAGTGTGTCTTTTATTTATAGTATTACCTATATGGCTATAAATAATAAGGATATCCTAATCATTTCAACTACTGTAGGAATGCAAGTAGCTTTGCAGTGAAAAACGGTCACATTTTATTTTCAAAAAGTACAACATGCCTATATATCATTTGGACATGAAGAATAGCCTTTAAACAGTGAAATTCCACAAGCAGATAAGTAGGCAAAATGATCACGATCAGAGAAGAGCACAGGTCAGACAAAGTACAGTCTCACACTAAATTCACTTGTCTCTTAACCACATGCTGGGGGGTGGTGGTTGAACAACCAAGGTAATTATCAAAGACTTTGCCTTTACTTTCCATTTTAAAAGATTATGTAGTATTTAAAGATTACTAATGGTTAGAACCTTTCAGTTTAAAAGTGAGTATTTCATCCTAGGGTAGCAAATAAGGAATGGAACAAGACAGTGAAAAATGGAGCACAGTCTCCTAGTGGGCCAATGTTTTCTTGTTCTGCTGAGCTATTGGATACTCAAAGACTGAGAAGTGCTGGAAGGTGTGCATATTCAGGGCTAAAGCCTGTTAAACCCCCACCCTCTGCCCAATATCAAGCTTTCTCCTCCCAAAGTTCTGAAAGGAAGCCAACACTTTGTTGTCCCTGAACCTATGTTGTGGACAAGGCAAAGTGAAAGACTGCAAAAAGGCGCGCACATGGGGACATGAGAATGCCTGATCCTTGAAAAGATGCTGACACTGGATCCCAAGTGTTTTTAAAATGCAGCCCTGCAAAGACATCCTTTGGCCTCTCTTACCATCCCACTTATCACATACTCTGTTAATATGCTTCTACCACCGAGCAAAAATGACAAATGAGTAACCTCAAGGCTCTACCTCAGTGTCAACTTCCACATAATATCATGAACAGCAAGTTTTCAGGATAGCATCGTCCTGTGGCCTCTTCATAAGTGCCCATTTATTTGACCTGTTCACAGTGCCCAGTTGTTTGGTTTGTTTTCAGTACCATGTCATGAGGCCTGTATTTGGGACTGTGTCTCTTAACTCAGTGGTGGCTGTGTTTCTCTCAGCCACAGAAAAATGTAAACAGATATTACAGTTTTGGAGAAACTGCCTTGGAATTTCCTCTCTGCTTTTCAGCCCTGGTCCTGACTCCATGTGCCAGAAGCAGACTGGTTCCAACAAAGCAGCCTCCCAAAGTCAAGGGCTGAACTATCAACAATGTGATTGTCTTTCGAAAATGCACACAAGAAAGAGCTGACATTTGACATGCCAGGGAAACCCGACAAAGTACACCAGGGATTATTCCTTCCCGCCATTGTAATCCACTAACTTCTTGTTGTTAGTTCTTAATCCAACATCATGTCTAGACGATTTCTTCTGTACCTCCAACAAAGCTTTGGGAAAAATACAACTCATCTCCACATGCTTCTACTGCCTTCAGCTATTATTCCTGGCCAACTGTTGCAAGGGCATGCTGTGTGCTCTCTTTTAAGTTTGGACCTTTTGTCTTTCTAGGACTGTGGAACTCTGATATGAGTATAATAGCATACAAGAGACACAGGTACTTGAGGTTCCTTTTAGAAGATTAATTTAATATTCCCTTGAAACAAGTGTTAGGTAAACAATAGAGGATATTGCTATAACTTCCAGAAAGCATGTGTGCAGTGTAACTAATGCATAAATGATGACATGATTATATTAAAAAGAACAGGTTTGAAAATTTTAAATGTGCCTAAATATACTCTAAATAAAGAAAATATACTTCAAAATAAAGGAAAAGGCATTTTAACTCAGAGCACTTATTATTAGAACAGAACTGCACAAGTGAAGAATTTAAATCTGATGGTGAAAGCCAGTCCTCCTGGCTCTTGGCTTCCCCCACCACCAAATCAATTTACAACAGCCCCGGGACAAGAAAGGAGCCTAGCTGCCTTTTAAGCTCTGCACCACAGAATAGGAGACAAAGCGAGTTGATGCAGAATAATTTGCAATTTCCTGCAAAATGACTTCCATGAAGTTGTTTAAAGTCATCCAGAACTGCAAAACTGATCCTACAGATCAAATAAATATGAGAACATTTCAATCGTTAACTAAACCATGTTGGCTTTTCATTCCAGTCAGCAGCCAAATGGATGTTTGCAGGCTAGAGGAATTTTAAATAATTTTTCATGGGAGCAACTTTAAAAAAACAACAAAAAAAATACCAAAAACCCTTATTTTCTGCTGTTTGTGTATTAGCTTTTGAACTCTAAGAATTTAAGGGAAAGAATCCAGACTAAGAGTCATAAACAATATTTATAAATCTGCTAAATAAATATCTTAGAATTCATAATCCTTGTCTACAAATAGCCTCATCCTTGGAAGATACCACACTAGAGATTAGTTGTCCTTTTAGTGATTTGTGAACAACACAAATCTTGAATAACACAGTTATTCTTGAATAACAAAGATGAAAGAGGCCAAAGAGCTTAGAAGAAGTAAGCTGTGTGAGAGCAAACCACAGGTAATAAGAGTTACAGGGTAAATACAGAAGGTTGATGCAAGGTTGGTACAAATGTGTGTTTGTGTGTGTGTGTTTGTGTGTGTGTCTGTATCTGTGTCTGTGTCTTTCTGTGTGTACATGTTACTTTGATGAGTTTAGTGCATGTTACTTGAATATTTGAATTAGGGCTAATAACAACAGATGCTTCAGTTACAGAACTTAGGGAAAAGAAGCGGCCACACATATACTCTTTTGAGTGTAACTTAGTGTCTGTTACGCTGTATTGTCAAGTACTTATTTCTTTGATCTGTGTACATACTGAAAACTAGGTTGAAAGTATTAATACCATGAAGGGTTTTGAAAAATTAGTAGGACCTGCATTATGAGTCAAACAGAAAAAGTAATTTTTCTCACTTAATCTCTGAGCCAGTGTCACATATAATGTACTATTAAAGCATCCATTCAGTATGAATAGAAAGAAAAATAATGCACACTGCCTGCCTTTAGACTCCTTCTCCCTTCTTTTTCCCTCCCTCTTTGCTCCCCTCCTTCCCTTCTCCTCTCCACCTCTCTCTCAGTAAAATAAAAACAGCAATACATTTGGGGACTGTGGGAATATTACCCTAGGTAGAGTGGTGAACTCATTTATTCAGGTGGGCCAGCTGGCATAGCCATTGCCAAGGAAAAAGAGAAATACCAACCAGGAAGTACTCTGTCATTCCTCTCTTCCTGAGAATTTCTATTCCCCTCTCTCTGCTGTTTATGAGAATTCTTGTACCAGAAGCACAGGGAGCTTTTCAACAAATACCTGTTTAGAAGCTCCCTATATCATTCACTTTTCTGGGCCCTGTGGATCCTTCCAACACACAAAACAACTTAGGTGCTGTGGTAAGAGTCATGAGAAACCAGCAAGCGGTAAATGCATTGTATTCTGTAAAGTCAAGAGCTGAGATTTATCTTATCAGTCACACTTTTAGCATAAAAAATAGCAATATAAGCACTTAGTAGTGAATGTTAAGCATGATTTTCCTATGAACACAACCACAGTCATCTGATGCAGTAGAATTCAAATATGTATAAACACAAGATTCCAAAATAATTTCCTATTTAAAATTAGATATAACAGAGCACTGCTGATTAAAAGCACTCTGCAATTAAGAATATGTTCTTGGAAGATCATATAGTTGAATCATCATATATAGGCAGAGACTAAGCTGTCTCTTAAATAACATTTACAAAAATGCATCATAAAAATAGTTTTCTTCAAAGAATCCTAATAATAGTCAATTCACTTATTCTCTTATAATATGACACTAAAACAATGTTAGATATTTTTCCAAAGTCCAATCTAATTTGGAATGGAATAGAATGAACTTTTATGAAAATGAGTGATATAATGATGTTATATTACTTATGAAAGTCTTTAATAGTGCAAATGAACACATTTGAAATATAGTAATTTTCATGAAGAATACGTATGTGAATGTCACACTCTACACCCCAGCCTCTAATAAATTACCTAACAAAGAGAATTTTTAGATAATTTATAATTTGTGTTAATAGATTTTTTTTCCTTGTAACTTTGGCCTGTGGAAGAAGTGAGACTTGGGGATCAGGCTAGGGGAGAGGGTACTTGGGGAATCTTCATTGCTGGGAAATTGCCAACAGAGACCTAGTGCAGCTGTCATTAACACCTGTCCTCTCTTCAAAAGCAGGGGGTGACATTCATAGAGAAACCAGAGCTATGCGGCTTAGAGGAAACTACTAAAAGATGGATAGCCTATTGTTTCTTATCTTTGGATCACTGGGATAGATGCTAAGGGACTAACATCAAGTTTGAAGGAAATCCACATTATATAATTGCTTTTTCCAACATATGATCCATTGATGGATTTTAAACTGGAGACACAATTCAAATAATCACCAAATATTATTAAACATGCTCATGAGCAACAAAAAAATGCAGTTTCAGTTATTGCTGAAGAGAGATACCAATGAAGAATCACTTTAATGCATAGGGGAAAAGTAACAATCTCACACAAATAGTTTTATGTCAGCGTCTGTTGCTGTTCAAATGAGGACAACAGGGTGGTTATCACAACTAGGGATTCTGCAGCCACAGACTGACACAGAGTGATAGCAAGAAATTTCACACAGCTTTTAAAAAGTCTATTTCCAATAGAGACAAAAAAACTTAACACATCTGCATTTAACGAAGAAGGCAACAAGACAGGGTTTAATTCCCTTGTCTAGGCTACTGAGTGCTGAACTCTGCTGGTACGACAGGGTGTTTGAAAAGAACGGCAAATTGGAGTAAGTTCAAAGGCAAGCAAGAGAACTGATAAGAGGTTTGGAAGTAAGGCAGACATGTGAGCGGTGGACATGTTTGGGCTAGAGGAGAAACACAAAAGGAGACACATGTTAATTGTCTGCAAACATTTACAGGTGTTATTGGAAGAGAATGGATAACCTATGGTCAGCATTAGGAGAAGGTAAGAAGCCAGAAATGATATTCATGAGAATTTCTTGGACTAATTCATTTACTTTGCACTTGGGGCAATTTATTTAACTCTGCAACCTGACATCACTCAAGTTCAAGTACCTAGGCACAGACAGCATGCACTTTTAGACCCAAGGGCACAGAAAGCCCACAAATCAATGTTTGTGGGTAAAACCTAGTTGAAAAGAAATATATAGCCTTTATCTTTTGAGGCAAGTAGCCCGAAGTGGTATGGGGGCCTCACTCCTACTTAAGATTCCGCAGAGCTCAGAAGTTACATAGCATTAGGGAGAGTTGAAGAAAGGAGAATAATATTTCTGCCAAACATGAGGACACTTTGAGGTTCTATTAGCAGCTCTATGAAAAATTCTTTATGTGCTGATGTTTCCAGAACAAAGTAGCTAGCTATGACCACTAAGTGAAGAGAGATTCCCTTTTCCATGTAGTAGTCCTTAATTTCCTTTCTCTTCTCTATACCTCTCTCTCCCAGCAGGCATTTGGTGGTACAGGGGGCAGGGAACTGAGGGAGTATAAAATTTTTATAATTAAGGCTGGATTAGTAGTGAGAATGCCCCGCCATCCAAGGCTGAGCAGCATTTTTGATGTTTGAAAGAAGTGTGTAATGTTGGATTAAGCTACAAGTAACGGAGCCTTTTTTTCCTCTGAGGGGGCTTTGATGTTGGGGGTTGAGTGGGCCCCTTGCTCTCTGTAGTTACCTCTGTGCATTTCTGATAGGGTGCTTGGTGCTCTAACCCATTGTAACAGAGTCCTTGAACCAAGAAAAATCGACACTTGTCCTCATTAATGGGTTCATCTGGATTGTTTTTTGGGGTTATTTCTCACTGGTTTCTTCCCCCCTCTGATTTAACATTTTCTAGTGACTTTGATTGATCTAATGTAATCTATTTTTCCACTTTTTTTTTCAAGCATGAAAATTTCCCTGCCAGGTGGATATTCCCTAATTCTCACAACTCAACTTCTGATTTTTTTCTTTTAAATAAGAGTGATTCTGCACAGTGAGAACTCATAACTTATTTGAATGGAAAAGAGTTGAGGGGGTGGGGGTGCCACACTTCATTGTACTTGATTGTTGACACTTGGTGGCAGCTGTTACTGCCAATCTATCTTCAACCAACTGTGAGCAAATCAAAATCATTCATACACAGACACACACACACACACACACACACACACACACACACACACACAGGCACACACACACGTGCATAAACATACTCCTCTTCCATTATGTTAATGTAACTTACAGACTACTAGAATATCTATCTCCTGCAAATATTTTCATTAACAATTCGAAGGGCAATTCAGATGGCTTTTTATTTTTCCCATTGTCATTTCTCATGCTTAGCAGCTTTATCTTGGTGGTATTGCAGTAACCCAAAACTGAAGCTAACATAGCTAAAATCCTTTTAAAGAAAAGGATTTTAAATTGGAAGCTATATATTAAAATCTTGTCCTCTAGCTATAGCTGGGAAATGAAGCTTCTATTTTGTTATGCCCCATGTGTTGTTATAACTTCAAATTTGAAAGTGCTATGTGGATCAAATTATGTTCATGATCTCCATTTGACTGAAAGACACTGTATACTGGTGAATGTCTCCAAATCTTGCATTTCATGTACCCATAGGCAGCCATAACACTTGCACCAGAGTCTGAGAACTTTGTCACTGCCTTACAAAGATGAGTAATTTTCTCCTGACCTGACCTACTGACAAGGCTGCCAGGAGCACATTAGATTCCTCTGTTAATTAACTAGAGAGTCCATTACACCTCCCTGCCTAAATATTTCACAAACAATCTAAATGAAGATGGTAAAGGACCATCATTAATGCATAAACCATTTTGGTGTGACCTCTTCTCTGAACTCTTTTTATCTCTGCAAGAGGTGAGTCTTTCCCATGGAATAACAACTACTAAATAATACATGTCCATGTAAAATGTGCAATCTCGGGAGCAATGCGATAGGCCGGATGCAAAATCACTTATGTACACTGAGATTACTGTCAATACATGAGCATTATTATGTGGCTAAGCAAGAGATGGAGGCCCAGCCTCCTGATAAAAATACAGGAAGCTCCCTTATTTTCATATATTTCACTATTGCATGCATGCTGTAGTGATGACATGATAGAACAGAGGTCCATGATCTAAGATCAAATGTTTATAAATTTGAAAGTTTTTGGAATATCCTTCCCGACAATTCAACTAGCCTCGTGGTAATTCGTGTCTTGCAAAATATAGAAAGAAAACTTAGTAGTGTTAATTTCTTGTTTTTATGTTTGTTTGGTTTTTTGTTTGTTTGTTTTGTTTTGATTTGTTTTTTAGGCAAAGACCCATGTATCCCAGTCTAACCTGGGAACTTGCTAAATACCAAGGATGACCTTTTACTCCGCGTAGTTCTTCAAAATTTATATCCCAAGTATTAGGATTCCCAGTGTATCAACCAGGCCTGACCTTGCCCTTTCTGGTACTTAGTTTCTGAAACATTCATAGAAATAACACAGCAACACTAATTCAGCCCAACCATATAAAACTTTCTTTAATCAACACAAAGATTTTCAGATTACTGAATGTCCTAGCTTTTATGATAAACAAAACCATACTAGAAGTCACTTTACTTGTGTTTCCCCCCTTTGAATGTAACAGATATGAATAACACAAAGAGGCTTAAATATAAATGTATACATACACCCTTCACAACCTTTCAGGTACTATAAGAGTTTGTGAAACTTTTCTATGATTTACAAACTGGTAAAAAAAAAAAAAAAAAAAAAAAACCAAAGACAGTGGGAACATTCTTACCACCAATTTTTTAAGCAATGCTGCTTCTCCTGTATCTTTTAATATTTTTTCTTGCTTGCTTGTTTATGAAAACTGCTCCCAGCATACTAGCAATGAGTAATCTTTCATAAAAACAATTAGAAGAATCAGCAATATAACTCAGGAGGTATGAGTGCTTGCCTCACAAACATAAAGACCTGATCCTGACTACCAGTTCAAGGTGAAGAGGAACCAACTCTTGAAACTGTCTTCTGATTCTCTATACATGTTCCTGCATCACACACATACACATGCCTCCACTCTCACATATAGACACAAACCCACATGTGCCTATACTCATAAACACACACACTAATAAGTATAATAACAATAAATGAGTTTTTAAAAAACAAATTCATAATTGAATAGCTCAGCTTTAACAAGCTGAACATAAATTATCAAAATTTAAAGTATTGGTAAAAACACTGAGAACTGTTTAGTTCTTGGAAACATCCAATCTCACTATTTGGGAAAATCACTTTTTTCTTTGATTTTTATGAACTACTTGCCAGAAGGAAGGTAAATAAATATTACATAGAGGAAAAATATGAGAAATATATACACATATATTACATAGTACCTCTGTGTAATCTTAAATTTAAAAATCAAAAAAATTTCTAATATTCTATTCAATATATTAAGACCTTGACTTCATATAAGATTAACCAAAACAATAAAAGCAGAGGTGGACACAGAGTAGAATCAGATTTTCCTCTTTCACTGTTGATCCAATCAACAAATACATAATGGGAGCAGAAGCAATCAATGTCTGATAAGAACCCTTGCTGCTTAAAAATCAAAGTTCTGTTCCTAGCATTCACATCAAGTGTATCACAACCACTAGAACTAGCTCTAGCAGATTCTTCTGACATCTATGGGCATCTACACACACACACACACACACACACACACACACACACACACACACACACACAATACTTAAAAGAAATAGGTATTAGCAATTAGAGTACTATTAAAGTAAATATGGAAGATACATTGAGGAAGCACAGCTCTTGTCCCCGTGGGATTTTTCTTCCTAATTGTGCATTTTCCATCTTTATGATCCTAAATTCCTGTACTTTATTTGATCTGAGATAGAAAAATCTAGCTCAGTGTGTTCAAAACACCAAAGAATTGTGTTGTTAGTTTTCCAACTTATATGGTGATTCAACTCCTTTAGGAGGAAAACGGAGGTGGATTTGTAAATAAAATTATCCCAGAAGGAACCAAAACAAAACAAAACACACAGCACAACACTCACAGAGGAGCCTGACAGAGTGGATCAGAATCACAATATAGTCCAGGACCCAAGTGTAGGACCCAAGTGTAATGCTCACACAAAGGTGTGCCTGGCTGGCAGCCAGAGAAAAGGTATGAACATTACTGATAAATATAAACTATAGTATTGATGTGACACACAAAACAATAAAAAGATAATTCTTTTTCGTTTGCAATTCAGTGAGCAAACGAAAGGGGATAGAAAATACAGAAAAATACCAAGGCTTATTTTTCTGCCAAAGGTTTAAAGGTGTGCTGATTCTCACATTAAAGTAAGATGGCTTAGTTCCCTGCATTTGTCTAGCAACTCGTAGACTTCAAGCTATTATCTGTTATTATAACAGAGCTCCTTCCCCTTTTTGTAAATGCCAAAGCTCTGCCCACCTTTTTTTTTTTTTTAAAGAAAGTGAGGCTGCAGATGACTCAGGGACTCTGACATCTCTGTTGTCTTGGTGCAGAGCATTTCACAGCAAATTCATTGTCAACTGACTGGCAGAATTTCCTTCCACTATAACAAGTCTGTGGGTCCATCCTTGTTTGTCTGACTATCCACTTCTTTAATTTAATAAATGACTGATAATTTTTAAGTCAGCACACCAAACTATGTTCCCTGTTATACATACATATGCAGTCTAACCATGTCTGAATTGCTACTTTATTATTTTTAAAACAATCTTATATTACATACCAATCCCAATTCCCTCTCCCTCCCATCCTTCAACTTCCTCCACCATCTCCCCATCCCACTCCCCACCCACTCCTCAGAGAGGGTGAGGCCTCCCAACCGGGAATCACCAAAGTCTGTCACATCATTTGGAGCAGGACCTAGCTGAATTGCTACTTTTAACTGCATGGACATGAAGAGGAGTTCATGATCATACAGTACATAGAAGAGTGTTTTAACATGGCATACAGAAAACAAAGTATAGACTTTGACTCTCCTTGTCTTGAAATTCTTTAATGGTTGGATGCCCAGGTGACTGACAAAGAAGAATTAAATAACAAGACACAAACATCTAGAAAGTTAATTTCAATATAAATTTAAAACAGGTCCAAACATCAGTAATCACAATGCATTTTAAAGTATTTCATCCAAAATGTGAACAATTTTCCTATGTTGTATTATCCAAATTATCCCTAAGTTGTATGGCTATAAATTGGAGGTTGGGCCAAGCTGGAAATAAGTCTTTAGAGGTGAGAGTCATCCTGCTTCAGATCCAGTTCCCTGCTTCCTGGACTAGTTAGCACTTCGGGAACTATCTCACACACTTCTGCTAATGTGTTTGGCCCCATAACCAAGGCAGTTGTCTTCACTATGTTTCAGTGCTGTCCTGGACTTTTTTCCTAACCTCTGAATCAATTTTGTTGTTTAAAATATGGAAGCTCCATGTTTGCAATGGTGTTCGCTTTCTGCCTTTCAGGATGTGGCATCCCAAGTGTCTTTGGGTTTTGAACAGATTCCATTTTTTCCATACAAGCTGTTATAATTCCTTCAAAAACATAATGGACTCCCATGATGTCAAATTATAGTCTAAACCTTCAAATGAATGACAAAAAAATAAAGATTCTAAAGATTTTCTTTTTTCTTTTAGCTTAGAGTAAATATACTATGGGAAAACATAATGAGATACTTGGAAATCTAAGTATCTACTACAAATGATTTTTTGTTGTTGTTTAAATTTATATAGGTTTAATAGGTCAACAATAATTACACACATTTATTACATGCAATATGACATTTTACTATTAAATATATCTATATAATGTATAGTTACAGATAAAATTAGAGATGAGCATGTCTATAATTTCAGATATTTGTCATTATGTAGCATTAAAATTTACAGCCCTCTCCTAGGACTTTTATAAGGGTACATTATCGTTAACTACTGACAGTCACTATGCAGTAGAGCCCTAGAAGTTATTACTCCTATCTTGTGGAAACTTGTACCTGATGACCTCTCCCCTATTTTTCAGCCTCTTGTAAGCAATTTTCTACTCTCTTCTATAGACTCCAAAAACAAATTACACAATTCAGTATTAATTTTCCATGTGTGGCTGCTTTCACCTAACATACTGTCATTTAGATTCACCTAAGTTGTTGTAAAAGATAAAATTTCATTGCTGTTTGTGGCTGAATTCTTGTCTATCATACATACACAACACATTTTCTTAACCCACTGGGTTATCTCTTGAGTGGAGGCCCACAGAAGTGGCTCTGTTCCATCTTGACTTAAGGTCAGAGAGTTCAAACCTTTTATTCTTGATCCTTCAAGATTAAACAACAGGATGTTTGGCCTAAAGTGTAGCTACTGGATGTCTTGACCCTTGAGACCAAATTGTAGGTTGTTTAACTTAGGATGTGACAGCCAAATGTTTTGGATATTGGGATGATAATTATGCTTGCTTTTTCTTTGCATTATAGGAGTCTTTTGCCCTCCCCTTTTGATTGGAATTCATAAGGACTGTGAGTAATAAAGTTGGGGCTCTTTTCAGTATTCACTGAGTGCCCTCCTGACTCTATCTACTGTCTCTTGTCTATTTCTTTCCTCAGTCCACACTCTTCTTCTCAAGAATGTATAGACTTGGTGGCCAAACCCAACACTATGGGTACCTACATGGCCACATCTTGGATACTGTGAATAGTACTGCAGGGTCTTAGCCCAATCAGGGAAGACTGAGCTGGATCCAAGAAAGTGTTAGTGTTCCACCAGCCCATTCCCCATCCTCCCCAGGATCTCAGAGATAACCAGACACAGCAGGGAGTCTAGTCAAGCAGAAACTTGTTTATTGCCTCACAGCAAGTATCTTTTAAAGCAAAAAAAATAACCAAAACAAACAAACAAAACAAAAACAAAAAGCAAAACAAAACAAAGCAAACAAACAAACAAACAAACCCAGGGCAGGAAAACAGCCAGCTAATGGTTTTAAAAGGTCAAACTATCATGTGCCTAGGCAATCTATGTTTTACCTAGTGAAACGGAGCCATTTATGCAATGAGCTCATCTGGTTCATTTTTGTCAACCAATCACATCTCAGGACTTGCCCTCCTGATTTTCCCTCCGTGCCATCTTTGGCTCATGTGCCCTTGAAGTGCTACAGTAAGCGTAGCAGCTGTAGATCTCAATGAACCAATTTTATTTTCCCCCATATGTGGAGTAGAAGAGTTGCTATTTCATATGGTCATTCTGTATTTTCTGTAATGTTGCAATAATTGACATTCCAACCAACATTGGAACAGTGTGTTCTCCTTTTTTCTTCACATTCTCACCAGCACTTGTTAGCTTTAGGATTTTTGTTTGTTTTGTTTTGAAACATGGAACTTTATGTGATTACATCTTTGATTTCTATTTCCTAATGTCAGCATTTTTTTTTCTGTTTCATACCCGTTCATGATTTCTATGTTCTTTTTTTGAGAAATATCTTTGTCATTTTTAAATTTAAATTACTTGTGCTTTCTGCAGTTAGTAAGCTGACTTCTTTATAGATTCTGGATATTGGCCTCATGTCAGATATATAGTTGAAAGTATGTTTTCTCATTCAGAACATTGTCTCTTCACTCCTTTGATTGCTTCCTTTGCTGTGCAGAAAATTAGGTTCAGCTTAATCCAGTTTGTCCATTTTTTACTTTTTGTTTCTGTGTTTTTAAACTGTTATCTAAGCCATCTTTACCCAAACCAATGTTATGGACCATTGCCACAGTTTTCTTCCAGTAGTTTCCTTTTGACAGCCAAAGGCAGAGATTACCAAAAACAATGGACTACTGACAAATGGTGAAACAAGTGTGATCCTTTTAATTATTGTGGTTACAGAATGCAAATTAAAAAGGAGTCCATACTATCCAATTGTGTTGATATACAATATCCAGAAAATGAAAAATATATAGCATGAGAAAGTAGCTTAGTGGGTCTTGTGAGTTGAAAGGAATCTAGAATGGAGAGTGGTGGGTAAAGGCTTTCCTTCTATGGAGCTATAATGTTGTGTAGACAGCTCACTGAATGTCCCCAGTATCACCAGCAGAAATTTAAACAAACAATACAAAACTGACATCTAACTAGGGGCACAAAGTCTAAAACTTTTGTATCCCTGTCTTATCTAAGTTCTGCTAACCTTACTCACAATAATTTGAGTTCTTAGCAAAACAAAACAAGACAAATTTATCCTGGAAAAAAACAAAAACATTTCTCTTGTAGCACATTAGATTTTATCCTAAACTGTTTTTCAAAACAGGTTTTCTTTGTATAACAGTCCTAGCTCTCCTGGAACTAGCTTTGCAGGCCAGTCTGGCTTCCAAGCCATAAAGGTCTGCCTGCCTCTGTTTTCCAAGTGCTGGGATTAAACACTCGTGATACCATCTAGCCTCTATTTCTAATCTTAAGAGAAGGCATCTAAAAGAAATAAAAGGATATTTTTATTTATTCCTTTATATTTCACTTTCCATTCCAACCACAGTTCTCCCTCCCACCTATCCTCCCCTCCTCCCAACCCACCCTCAATCCACTCCTCACAGGTAAAGGCTCCCATGAAGAGTCAACAAAGTCTGGCCAGTAGGTTGGTAAAGGACCAAGCCCTTCTCCCATGAATTAAGGCTGAGCATGGCATCCCACCATAGGGAAATGGACTTCAACAAGATAGCTCATGTACAGGATTGTATCATGGTCCTATTGCCAGGAACCCCTCAGATAATTCAAGCTTCACAACTGTCTCCCACATTCTGAGGGCCTAGTTCAGTCCAATGAAGTCTCCACGGCCATTGGTCTAGAGTTTATGAGGGGTAGGACAGTTCAGACATCCTCTCCACTATTGCTAGGAATCTTAGCTGGGGTCGTCCTGGCAGATTCTAAGGAGTTACTCTAGCACTAGGTCTCTCCCTAAGTTCATAGTGGCTCTCTCTAATAAAATATCCCTTTCATTGCTCTTCCACTGCATCCCTCCCTGCCTCGATTCTCCTGTTCCCTCATGTTCTCTTCCCCCACTCCCCCTTACCATCCCTTCCCAGTTTAATTAGTAGATCTGACCTAATTTCCCTTACCAAGGCAATCTATGTGCCTCTCTGGAGGTCCTCCTTTTTGCCTAGCTTCTCTGGAGCTGTGAAATGTAGTCTGGTCTTTCACTTGTTTGGTTAGTGTTACCCCAAGATACTTTATATTTGTGGCTATTGTGAAGGGTGATGTTTCTCTGATTCCTTTCTCATCCCATTTATCATCTGTATATAGGAGGGCTACTATTTTTTTTGAGTTAATTTTGTATCCTGGAACATTACTGAAGGTGTCTTTCAGCTGTAGGAGTTCCTGGTAGAGATTTGGGGGTCAGTTACGTATTGTATCATCTGCAAGTAGTGGTAGTTTGACTCCTTCCTTTCCAATTTGTATCCCCTTGGTTTCCTTTTGTTGTATTATTGCTCTAGCTAGAACTTCAAGCTTTATGTTGAACTGATATGGAGGTGGTGGACAGCCTTAACTTGTTCCTGATTTTAGTGGAAACACTTTGAGTTACTCTCTGTTTAATTTGATGTTTGCTATATAATGGCTTTATTGTGTTTAGGCTTTTTCAGCGACTAATGAGATGATCATGTCATTTTTTTCTTTCTAATAGGGTTTTTTAAAATACTTTATTTTATTTTACATATAGTCCCCAGTTCCCACTTTCCATGCCTCCCATTGACCCCTCCACCCATGCCCCGTCTACTCCCCAGGGAGAGTGAGGCCATCTATGAGAGATCATCAAAATCTGTCAAGTCATTTGAGGTAGGGCCTAGGCCCTCCTCCGTGTCTCTAGGCTAAGAAAGTATCCCTCCATGGGAAATGGGCTCCTGAAGTCCATTCTTGTGCTAGGTTCCACTACCAGAGGTCCCATAGACTGCCCAGGCCTTTTAACTGAGACCTGCATTCAAGGGGTCTGGGTTGGCCCTATGCTGGTTTCCCAGCTAACAGTCTGGGGTCCATGAGCTCCTCCTTGTTCAGGTCAGCTGTTTCTGTGGGTTTCTCCAGTCTGTTCTTGACCCCTTTGCTCATCACTTCTTTCTCTCTGCAACTGGATTCCAGGAGTTTGGCTCAGTGCTTAGCTGTAGGTGTCTGCTTCTGTTTCCATTAGCTATTGGATGAAGGCCCTGGGATGGCATATAAAGTAGTTATCAATCTCATCATGAGGGGAGGGCATTTAAGGTAGCTCTTCACTGTTGCCTAGATTGTTAATTGGGGTTATCCTTGAAGGTCTCTGGATATTTGCCTGCTGCCAGATTTCTCTTTAAACCTACAATGGCTCCCTCTATTATGGCTTCTCTTTTCTTGATCTTCTCTCTCCTTCCCCTGGCTCAATCTTTCTGCTCCCTCGTGTTCTCCTCTCACCTCCTCTTCTCCCCTTCTCTTTTTCCTAACTCCTTCAATTCCCACCTCCACTCCCAATTTGCTCAGGAGATCGTGTTTCTTTCCCCTTCTGTGGGGGACCATGTATGTCTCTCTTAGGGTCCTCCTTGTTTCCTACCTTCTCTGGCAGTGTGGACTGTAGGCCAGTGATCCTTTGCTTTGTGTCTAAAATCCATAAATGAGTGAGTGCATACCATGTTTGTCTTTTTAACATTGGCTTTTTGAAGTTTCTTTGTGTCCAAAGATCTCAAAGCAATAGGCTTCACTCCATTGTCAGGCTCACTGGCCTCCTCAGTTCCACAGGATAGGTATCATGTTGCTTTGCAGTTAAAATCAGATAGCATTTGGCATGTGGACTTCAGATACCATCACTGATGGGGTGGCTATTGGTATATTACCTGAAATATCTACTGGCTAAATAATGGTTATTTCTCCTCCTTATCTTCCTTCTCTCCCCCCTCTCCTCTCTCTTTTTACCTCTCACCTATCTACCTCTATGCCACCAACTAACTAAAGGTTCCCCACTAGCACAGTGATCTCTGTGGTTTCATGGGAAATAGATATCCCCAGAATGAGCATTCTGCAGCCTCACCTTAGAAGTCACATAGATCTTTTCTTCAAAACCCTAATAATCAGTCCAAATCTAGAGAAAGACACCACTCAAGGGCTTGGAGTCTTATAAATAAGTTTCGCTGCAGAGAGCAATGTGGAAAGCAATCAGTTACCACATTCGCCTGTTAATTTAATTGGGAGTCTAAATCATAAAAGTACTATCTTAATAAAACAAATAAAATATGTGTTTGAGGAAATAAATAACTTACATTGATAATGTCAGTGACGAATCTTGGAGAAATGTTCAAGGGCAGGATAAATGAAAACGAGCAGAGTTTCTGTCTGCAAGATGTAGAAGGTTCTTCAGAGAAACCAATAACTGTGAAGTGGGTCTTCAAGAAAGACTGAATTTCACATTGAGAAAGGGGTAACAATTTCACAAATAAGAGTTCCAGGAGAAACTGACGGTGAGATGAGAAAATGTCTGAGGTGACCCAGCAATTGCAGTGTTATCACAATATACATTAGGGTCTAGAAGAGGCTGGTAGCATGAAGAGGAATTGGATTGTGGAGAACATTGTCTATTCGCAAAGATAGGGCTTGGGTATTCTCTTTGCAGGTATTCAATTCCCCCCAAAAGTGATTCTTCATACTCTGGGGAGAGAAAAGCATAGAAATGGATGCGGGGCTATAACTCTGAGATGAAATGCACAATTTTCATTGGCTCCCTCAGTAGCTGCCAATGAATCTGAGCCTATTCAGGGACTAAAATCGTCTTACAGTGGAAAATTAATTTACCACAAAGAAACTTTCTTGTGTATCTGAATAATGAATGCTCTTTGAATAATGAATGTTTTTTTGACACAGAAGATACCAATCATCCCACACCTTCTATTATATGAAATGCCCTTGGTAAGCCAGTTATAGCTCAGAAGCAAGTGGGAGAGGCCTGGGATTTTTTTATAGAAAAAAAATTCTAGTTCTGTTTTAGATGGCTTTGAAGACAGCAAGACTGAAATGAAGAATAGTTAAGATCTGCTGATAAATGGAGAGCTGTATAAAGGAGAAAGCAGCTGTAGGAGCAAGGGCAGGGTAATGAGTGTGACAATCCCCATGGAGGGATCAATCTTCCTAATGGACATGTTATCAGATTATATAGCTCTCCCATCTTGTATTAACACGAACTGAAGAATTACATAAAAACTTTAAAACACATTAATCACAGTAGACTTGGGAGCTAGCCCATTTGGTAATAGCAGGTTCTCTGCTAGTGTCCATGACTTAACTAGCCATGGGTAGTTGACTGGGTCTACAATACCAGGCATGAACTTCCTCCTATTATGTAGGCCTTACACCCAATTAGAATTTTTTTAAGACAAACTTTGTTTTTCTATTGCTGCTAAATTTTAGAAGAAGTTGCTTGCACCATCCAGAGTAAATAGTATATTAAAGACATTTTGAGAGGTTGTAAGCATTCCTTTTCAATCTTTCCTGTAAGTGAGCCTTGCAGCATATATGAACATATTATTTCACAGGTTGTATCTTATCCTTAGGGAAGCTGCACGATGTGACATGTACTATAGGTAGCTTTACTTTTGTCTGTACTTTCAGAAACTGACTCTGGAACAAGTTAACAGCAGCGTATACATGGAGCTTTAAAAACTAAAACAAAAATGTGCTGGCCCAATGTCAGTTACCATGGGCAATTATTTGCAGATGCATCATGGTTTGCTAAGCCCCTGTGTTGTTCATTTGCCTGCCTGACATTACATTATAGGCTCAGCACCTGTGGACATTTGCACGCACATCTTTTACAGCCAAATTTTCTGCAGGAGAGAGGAAAATCTTCCATGGGAAAGGAACTCAGTGAAGAGGAGGCTGTTGATCACTTCTCTGCTCAAACCTCTGCATTTCTTTGAGTCTTGGTAAAACCATGCTTCTAAAAGCCAAATGCAACACAATTTGTCCAGTGTTACCTGCATGTATTGTGAATGAACCAAGCATTTCAAACATATTCATTGTCAGATGTGAAAATAACAGGTAGGCAATCACAATTATGTTTAAAGGCAATAAAGATACCTCTCGGTCCTCAGTGGAAATGAGTCAACATAGCCTTTGGAACTACTTCCAGACAGGTTAAACAAACCAAAGAGTAGATCTACCGCAAAACAAGGTTTCAGAACTACCCGTGATATAACTGCTTTCAGATTTTCAGAAACAGCCACAATGCCAAAGTATTCTTGAAGGAAAAGTCCCATGACATAAAGAGGAAATGAGATAATGACCCATAAAATACTTTGTGCCTGCCTGAAATGCAACAAATACCAATAAAAACTAACTTTGATTTTATAATTCAAATACACTATACACTTGGCAAGAAGAGGGAAATCTGTGTTCTTTGGTTAAAAAACAACAGTGGGGATAAGTTTGGAAAAATATTTTAGAGCACGTTTTGTTTTCAATTGCTGTTCAAGCACCAGAAGAGAGTCATGTGAATGCTTGATATGTAGTAAATATTCCTATTAAAATAATATGAAAATTATAGACAAGGACAGGTAAATCATACAAAGACAGATTATTTTAGAACCTCACTGAGAACTTGGTCTTCGGTTCTTTCTTATACTATTTCTCCCCTGTCACTCAGATTTCTGTACAACTTGTGAAATTGTTAGCATCTTTCGGAGAGAATGTTCATCCTGCCCCATTTACCTGGCCACCAAGAAGTCCCCTACTCCACCTCGGTACTGACTCTGCTATTGTTACTGCAAGTCTATCTCTGGTACAGTTCAGCAAGAGCAATAAAACCAAGATTGTGATAAAGAAAGGTTCTTTTATGATATCTGGGGGGGGGACTTCTTTTAGCATAAAGATTCAGTGTGGCACCTTTAAAAAGCAAGCAAGATACATTCTAGGATCTTTAGACATCCTGTGATGTGGGGGTATGTGCTACTACTCACAAAGATGTAAAGTGAGACAGTAGACCATGACATTAATGGAGTTACTTGTAGATTTGTGAATAACTACTACAACGAGCTAAGATTAATTCCTGTCTGCCTCCCCCCACCCCATGGACTACTATCATTCCATCGCCTCATGATCAGCCAGGCACTCTACCTTAGAGCTTTCTAGTGGAATATATACAAATATAATCTTAATTGGTTTGAATCCAGGAATAAACCTCCTGGTCCATATTTCACACCCCACTTTCTGGCCCCGTATCACCCTAATTCACTTTTCCTTTAATGGAGTATGACTTCAGTATGCTCTCAGTGAGGCATCCTATCTTGCACTCTTAGGAAGCTCATCATTTTACATAATTGCTCATTTTACATAACATTTTGAATTATAAATCATACACACTAGTAACTAATACCTTGGTTTTAAAATAGCATGAATTAGCTATAAGGTTTTTATTATACAAGACTACTTGTCATTAGCATAATTCATTATGTTTTCAAGTTTTGATGAAATTAGAGAATAATAGTGTCCAAAACACTGCTTTTATAATATCAATGGTATGGATACAGAAGCAACTGAAAAGTTAAAGGTTATAGCATTAATGGTAATGACTCCCCTTTATAGGTGAACTTATGTAACTTTACCTTCCTTTTTTATATTATTCAATATTTACAAAAACATCATTTTGATATATTAGTCACAATTATAATATTTAACCTTTTAAAATATCAATGTTATTTTATATTATTGGTGAACTGTTAAGATTCAAAAAGATCTACTACAGGCAGTTTAGATGGGCATACCATAGCAAATCACAAGAATGTTCAACAATGTAATTAAAACATAAATTTAAACAAAAAAAAGCAAGTAAATGACAACAAACTTTCTCTCAGTTTCTATTTCCCATCTTGCATATGCTCTCCAAATTATTTTCCATGCATTTGAGAATTTTATTTCTTTTCCCTAAAGCGCCAATGACTAACTCTTACCTAACATGCAGAATCAAAATGTTGGATGCAATCCTTCTAGCACTCCCATTTGAAAAGCAAACAAATGTTGAGTGAGAAGAAATGCTGCTGCTGTTGAGGAAACCCACAAAACACCATTCCAGAGAGAAGAATTGGGGCTAGAAGGAGAACTACTTCCTGCTTTGCTGCTCACACACCAATTCTTTTTCTCAGATTCAGTTCTTATTATTTAATTGTCTTTAATGCCATTTCTCTTCCTCAGGTTGACTTCTGAATACATGCTATGTGTTGTTTGTGCTATGCCTCTGCCTCTGCTCTCCATACAATTACACTCGATGGAGATTCACTCCAAACTCTTGTTCTGTCAGAAAACTACTTTGGCCAGGCCTCATTACTCAACTTCCACTTTGCCTTACCCCTCAGCTGTGTAACTAGCACACATACGTGCTTGTCTGCACAAGTACTTCCCATGAGGGTGGCTGCACGGCAACAATGATTTTGGAAAATTAGCAATGACCTATTGCTACTACTGTGTGTAATACCTTTCTAAGTATTGGTACATTGGATATGCAGTAAGTATTCAATATATACTTCTTGATAAATTAATAAAGATTTGCCTTTATTATAATATTTTAAAAGTAGAATTTATTATTTTTACTGAGGCATGATGTCTTTACATTTTTTACAGGAGAAATCATAGCAATGATATATGTATATATAATGTGTTATAGTCATATCAGAATACTAAGTACATGAATATTTGAATATATTTTTGAATTATATTAGTTTATGAAATCAAGCACTGCAAACTCAGATTGCAAATAAATCCAATTACGTTCTTTTTTATTTTTAGGTGATGGCTTGTCCATGCGCTCCCATTTGAAAAGCAAACAAATGTTGAGTGAGAAGAAATGCTGCTGCTGTTGAGGAAACCCACAAAACACCATTCCAGAGAGAAGAATTGGGGCTAGAAGGAGAACTACTTCCTGCTTTGCTGCTCACACACCAATTCTTTTTCTCAGATTCAGTTCTTATTATTTAATTGTGCATATGTGTGCCATAGGGAGTTGGCACAGGTACCTGTAGAGGCCAGAAGATGGTTACACATCTCCTGGAGATGGAGTTTAGGGCAGCTGTGAGCCACTCTACATAGGTTGCTGGGAACTGAACTAGGTTCTCTGTGCTATTAGCTGAGGACAATCCCTCCAGCCCCTCTGTACCAGGAGGTAAGCTGTGATGTTTTCAAACAGAGCTATGGGAAGAGAAACACTGTAGATTTCACTAAGGCCAACCATTGATGATGAACCATAGAGGCATGATGCTAATTGATAAAGAGTGTGAAGCATTTTTGTTCTGAGGCACCACAACTTATACATCAACATTTATGGAAATTGTAACACATCAACTTATTTTCCAATTTCAATTCCCAAGAAAGCTAAAATTTAAAAAAAAATAGAAAAGAAATAGAACAGAAACTCATTTTTTTTTTTTTTTGGTGAGGATGGGTGGGAAGAGCAGTAGAAGTGTGATGATTCTCCTGGAATGTCCAAGTCTACCCTCTGCCGGGTGACCTGGTCCCCCAATTCCACCTGCTCTCCCCAGCTTCACTCATTGTTATTGGGGTCATCCAGTTCACAGGGAAGTCATTCCCTTAAAATGGCTGCCCAGAACTCCATCAGTCTGTCTAATCCCTCATCCCCTACAATCCCTACAACGAAGTCTTATGCCGGAGTCCCAAAAGGTGACGACATCTTGTGACTGAAGCATCTTAAGCCTTCCTACCTTTGGGCTCCCACAGTTTAGAGAAGCCTTGAGGAGCCACGGGGTACATGGTATCTCTTCCCCACTATGGAAGGCCCCATGTGTCTGGGGAGGTCTTTGTGCCAGCTTTTCACAGATATGTAGCTCTAGGATGCTGATGGCTTTGCTCCCCACAGGAAGGAGTGTGTGTGTTTGGCATGACAGCTGGAGAGAATACCTGCCATGAGGTGTGTCACTCAACCTGTTTGGAGCACAGTTGGCTCCAAAGCTCATGACCATCAATTGTCACAGTGGGGGAGACATTTTGGAGGGCTTTTGGTGGGCCTCTCCTCATAGGTCAAAGCAGACTAAAGGAAAGGTATGTCCACACTGATTAGAAATGTTTGTTTATGTCCCACAAACTTGAGCCAACAAACACGCCAAAGCTAAAATTGGCCACCCATGTTATTAAAATTTTAAAAACCTGAACCAAAGCATTATGAAAAAGAAACTGGCTATTAAACTTTGATATTTCTTAAACTAAAACAAAGAGAACATAAAAAAAGAAGTGTGATGATTCAGTTGGATGCAGAAAAGAAACCTGTGTGACAAGACGAAGTAACCAGTGTGTACCATCAGTCACTATGGTTTAAACAAGTAGGACCACCGAGTCTGTATGCAGTCATTGTTGCAAACATTATCTCCGTGTGTTAAAGGTAGAAATCATTTAATCAATAGTTGTTAAATGATAAAGGGTCTGAATTCTGATTAGGCTAAGCATCCCTAAATTAAATTCTTTGTCCAGGGCTGCCATCATGGTGTACCAAGTCTTTTAGGAACTGACTTATACACAGTTCAACTACAGGGGTTCTTGACAATTTTTTGTCTTGGGTGTCTGCTCTTAGAGAAACCTAAAAAATTGTGAAAGCAAATAAAATTAAATTGTCAAGAAAACATGGGTTACCTTTGCCCTCCCCGTGCATGTACAAAAAAAAAAAAAAGTTACTTAATTATTATCTATGAGAGCAAATGTTAAGTCTTCTCATTTGCATTCAGATTTTGATAGCTTGTGTTCATGTTCAAAGAATGTTCTAGAAAAACATAACCATGTAAGAATGATAAATATGAGATAAAAAGCTCCAGTCTCCACAAAACAATGTTGTCTATTTCTTATTTAGTGTTTCACTAACCAGATACTCTAACAAAGATGCAAAGGGCCTCTGGGAATTTGACTTTTTCAGCCCTCCCTAGGGTCTTAGAGGACCTGGAAGGAATTCTAAATAAACAAAGTCTTTCAGCCCAACCTGGCCACAAAAAATTTACAAACCCTTCCCTCCTGCCCTTAAGTGGACTCCACAGCTTTACCACCCGCCTGCACTTCCAAGTACACAGGGGTCCTAGATTATCAGAAACCAGATCCTGCAGGGATGGGTAAACACCAATCAACCGCCCCATTAGCCTCCAGAGGCTGGAGTACTTTGTTTATAGCAAACAGAGCACCAGCTAGTTAAGTACCTGGGAAGTCAGAGTCTTCCCGATATATTTTTTTAAATGTTATTTAGAAGGCATAGGTCTGCCCTTGTGTAGCATTTTTCTGTATACCACTCTGTGCTGTACACATATGAACACCAATTTTTTTTTCTCATAATACAAGAGAAATTGAGCATGAATGTCATGGTCTTCATTCAGACAACTTCTTTCCCAACCGCGTCCTATCTGAAAGTAGAGTCTAAAGTGCTAAGAAAGAAGATGAAGATGCCTTCTGCCCCCACCCCCAACTCCAGCGCTAACTCTCTTAGAGGCATGATTAGTCATGGGACTTCTTTTCTAATCGGAGGCAGAGACATCTCGATTTATTATCCATCCAGAGTTGTCCTTGAAATGCAGATGTTTCAGTCCATGGACTCTTCTTAGGGCTGCAGCTGGCCTAATTCTTTATTGCTGCCCCCAGACAATGACACACAGGAGAGCTGCTCCAAGTTCTCAATGCTGCTGTTTTGCTCTGAGAATGGCTAATATATGAGGTGTGTTAAGACAGCCAAGAGGAGCCCTGCTGGCCCCCTCCAGCAAGGTCACCAGGCTGGATTGGAACCGGCTGAGGACCTTGTAGGGTTCAGAGTTCAGCTGCTTAGTTATGATACCATCCCTAGAGAAGCCATATTTACTTGCAAGAGCCAATGTGGAAAACCTGCATTGGCAAGAGGGTAAACTAAAAAGGTCAGTGTTTTTGTTTTACAAAGTGGAGGTGATCAAAATCTGGACATTGTTGCTATATCTTTAGTCTTTAGTGAATTGTTTCCTTGCATCTCATTTTTTTTTTCCTTTTTTTATTTAAGTTTGAAAAAAGGTTGTTTTACATGACAATCCAAGTTCCCTTGCCCTCCCATCCTCCCCTCTCACCCCATCAAAAGCCAGCCCATCCCCTTTCTGCACCCCAGGGAGGGTGAGGCCTTCCTTAGGGAGTCTTCAAAGTGGCAGGGCCTAGGCCCTTCTAAATGTGTCTAGGCTGAGAAAGTATCCCTTCCCTCCATGTGGGATGGGCTCCCAAAGTCCAATAGTATGCTAGGGTTTTCATTTTCATACATCTGTAGAAATATTTGTAATCTCAACAAATTCTTCTATTTTAGAAAATATTCTTGCTATTATATTCAGTGCCCAAAGTATGAACTTGATGGTCAAAAAGTTTATTATTACAGTCTATAGGGAATAATTCATGTAGAAATGACTCTGACGTCAAATATGAAAAATAATCAGGGTACTTCAAACATACATTATTATATAAGTATCATGGCACAAATATATCACATCAGAGGTTTCCTAAAGACTATTGATAATAAAATTCTAGCATAACTTTCATTCTACATTAAGGAATGAAATGCCCAATGTGGTGCAATCTAGGACCATCATGGTGTGCATTCTGCCAGGACTGTTTCCCACATTACCTTACCATTCACTGGATTAAATTTGCCTGTGGATCTAGGAATGGGGTACTTTGCTAGCAGTTGAAATAAATTAAGAAACGACAAGGGGGTGGGTCTTGGTCATGTTGTCAGGAGTTCCCATGTTTCTTAGATGTGGCATTTTAACTTCCTATATTTACCTGGACCACCAACTTTCCATTCCTTGCAGAAGATCAATACAATAAATAAAGATAAAGCTTAGGGTAAACGATTACCCTATAAGCTGATGGAAATTATAATTCCAATGTATAGCAGACACTAGAGGATATAATAAGCTCACAAGCATAATAAATTTATCACTTATTTCCAATGATTGATTTGTACTTTGGTTTAATTAGCCATGAAAGAGCCTATTTTTAAGCCTTCTTTTACTTTTCATTTTTATTTCTTTCACCACTGTCTGCTGTAGAAGCTAATCCTCAGCTGTCAAGTTAAGAAAATTTAAAGGGACTGTAAATAAAAACATTACCAATCATGAATGCGTTTTCATATATCAACTCTAGATCTCAAAGACTTTATAGACTGACTGAGAACTGTAATTCGATTGTGGAAGATCTCTTACTGTTGTAATTAATGTTCATTACAATCTAATCATTTACAAATGTAATCTGCACAAATTGATGTATTATAAATTTCCCCCAAAGCAGATGTTTTAAGCTAGACACTAAACCTATAATTTTCATGTTGCTTCCTTTTAAGTAACCACTATATGGCTTTAAGATAGTTACATATTTATAGAATTCAGAAAAGAATAAAAGTTGATCCATAAAGTGAATGAGGGTCAGAGTGGGATAAGGGATTTGGGATGGTAGACTGACAGAGGGAACGGTTTTGTTACTAAAATAACAAACTCACAAATGCATCCAGAAAATTCACTGAGAGTGTCCATGTTTATTTTAACTAGCCACCACAAAAATGGGAACAGTGGGGACAATGGGCGCGGACCAGCTGTTGTTTTTCTTGAGGAGATCCCAGCTCTGTGCGCTCAGGAACACTACTGGAGATGGCTATGCCGAGACAAATGTTCTGTCCACACTTTAAATGACAACTGGTTATTAAATGACTCCCAATAGGGTGAACACTTGCTATTGACAATAGGGTAATATAAGGACCATGCAGAGCAATCAGGATGGGAATGGGAATGAAAAATCTTTAATCTGAAATTACAGCTGTCAGGGTTATATTATAAAACATGAAAGTTGCATCTGCAGTTAGAATTAATGTGTCCCCAAAGCCAAGTTTCTTATAAACTGCATCTTGCAGATACATATTTTATAAATAGACTACCACTCTTCTATAAATCAAAGAGAACTGTGGCCTATATTAAGGAATTAAAAGGGGTCATCTTTCCCAGCCCTGGTATTTGTTGAGCAGCACAAGTTGGGGGGAGGAGTACAGAGTGAAATGAACATCGATTTCCAAAGTCTGGCAGTGAGGTTAGAAGTGTTAGTCCTGCACAATAATATCCCACTGATCCTGGCACCACATACAAAGGACAGTAAGATGCACTTCTTAATAAGCTATGACTGAGAAGAAATGGGCCCCTGAGAGCATTGTCAGGGAAATTGTTTTCCTAGAAAATTTATCTGCCCCCCCAAAATGTAAAAATTTTTAGTGGAGGTTTCTTTTAAAAATCTATTTTGACCTCTCAGTGGGAATCACATTCATTTTAAAACAGTCATTATAAAAACAAGATCATTTCAAATCAAAAATACGTAGAAAACTGTATTAATAGTGCCACATAAGCATGTTGTGTTGAAGCCTCAGAAGAGTGTTAGAGATTTTTTAAAATGATATTATGTTTTTAAAAGTAAATATGTCTAGTACCAAAAGGTCTTATACTGTAAGTCTCTAAGAACATGGAACATTTAGTTTCACAGTGGCTCATATCCCATCTGTGTATTTGATGAGGGCTCTTTTGGAGGACAGAAATAGCTCTCATGAGTGAGGTCTTGTCCTTTCCATTAATTCATACCTTCATAGTGGTGAGATCTGAACAGCTTAGAAAATATACATGTATACCCTTTTCAACAACTGCTAAATGTAGCATGTTTTCTCAAAAGCAGAGAAATGCTAGAGAAGAACACAAGAGCAGCACACACACAAGATGAGCTTCTATTCTGCAAGATCCGTGTACCCTATTATATTAGTCAGGATTCTCTAGAGGAACCAAACTGATGGTGTGTGTGTGTGTGTGTGTGTGTGTGTGTGTGTGTGTGTGTGTGTGCATGTGTGTATGTGTGATTATGCATGGGATATACATATATCCCATGTATAATATGAGATTACGTTGGGTTACAGGCTGTGGTTCGACAAGTACAATAGTGGTTGCCTACCAATGAAAAATCCAAGAATCCAGTAGTTGCTTAGTCCACCAGTCTGTATGTCTCAGCTGGTCTTCAGTATATGCTGGGATCCTGCCAAAGTAGGCTCGAATGCCCGTGAAGGAATGGACCTGCCAGCAAGAGTGAGGGCAAGCAAGCAGACAAATACCAAGGACTTTTTTCTTTCATGTGCTTTGTACAGGCTGCCACCAGAAGGTGTGGACTAAAATGAAGATGGATCTTCCCATCTCAAAAGACCTGGATTAAAGGTGATTCTTCCTATGTCAAGTGATTTAAATGAGAAAAAAAATCCTCACAGATGTTGCTTGGGTTTTACTTAATTTCAGGTGTAGTCAAGTTGACACCAAGAATAGCCATGACACCTATCCTGGCAAATGATTTAACTTTTTTCAATCGTATAAGACCACTGGGATGGTTTCTGAAAGCCTGGATGAAAACATCATTTGAAAGAAAGCACTCCCTTTCCCTTGGTAGAGATGGTCATCTAAAAGCAAGTGAAATTTTTTCCACCTGTTTTATTATTGGTATTAACCCAAAAGACAAAATGAAGAATGAATGCATATTGATAACATGCTTTGTGATGATTTATCAGAAAATTAGCTTATTGTAGTTAATGTAAGTCTTCCTCTATTTCTGGAGTAAGCAACTGACCAAACTATTGAGCAAACAAGTAGGTTCTGAGAGTGCAAGGATACTCATTGAAAGAGTAAGCTTTCTCTGTGTCTGAAGTTTATAGACTAGACATGCAGTTCCATCATGATTGGCTACTCTAGTGCATCAGTGGCTATGGATGGGGCTTTCCTCCCAACTGTGTCTCACAATACTGCTCTGATTTATTTGTCTCTTCTTATGTATTCATGACCTCCAGATTACATAACCATAGGGGCTTTGCATAAGTACTTTCCAATAGTGTAAAATGTAGCAGCCCAACTACATAGAGAAAGGAGTAGAGAGTGGAGGGCACAAGCTGTACCTACAGAGTTACATGCAAAGGGCTCAGAGTGGCTCTAGCATAAGAGTTCCCATATGAGACAGATGTTGAACTATGATCAAAGATCATGCTAACGATCTGACAATAGGCCAAACACTTGATAAGCAAAAGACATGCAGAAATACTTGTTTGTGAGTTATAGCATTTTCATAGTTTGTTAACACTGAATTTGTGTGCAGAACTTTTTGTATTGAATTAATGATTTAAAATTAGACAAAACTTTCAGTTGTAAACAACTTCTATTTACAGGAATTAACTTTGATCCACAGAAGCCCAATAGTGATTCTATAGGTGTGACTGGGACATAGGCACACTCAGCAGACAAAGGGATTTCTTTCACCATTTAGGGACCTTGCGTCAGATCAATGCAGGACTCATGAGTTTAACACAGAAAACAATTTCAGCACTAGCTATGAGATAGAGCTTGAATTTTATTAAGATACAAGGCACTCAAGAAGAGAATAAGAGAATGTCCAAGAGCATAGATGTGGGCACCTCAAGGAAGAGAAACTAATTAAAAAGACACTTTAAACAGACTTTAAGCACAGGTTTTAAGAGAAAGAGATGCTAAAGGATGAATGAGACACACGCAGTGTTCACACAGGCTCCTTAAGAGCAAGCCCCAGTCAAATGTCTTAGCCACCTATACCATTTTTATGGCTCTTGATTTATACTGCAAGGATTGCTAGCAAAAACAAAACTATGTTCTCCTCTCTCTCTTCAATAAATGAAATTATGTGGTTGTTCTGAGTGTGCCTTAGATAAAATTATAATTCAATAAAGTGAATCCAGGAACCACAAGGTTTCACAAACAAGTATGCCTTTTTAACTGAGGTGGAAAAAGGTTTCTGGTGTGATCTTTGGGGAAAATGCGAATTTATAATTAAGGAATAAGGCTTGAAGCAAATGCTGTAAAGTGTTTATATTCTTGATTTTCAGCTGTCAAGAAACCTCAAACAGATTCCAGGTGAAGTTCTCCTTTTCCTTCCCACGTCCCTTGACAATTCAACCAGGAAAGAAAGCAATACATCCATGTGGAAGAATAAACATTGCTTCCTTATGTTCTGAAGCTCATAGAAGTAAAGAGAAAGAAAATGGCTTGAAGATAACATGGGAATAGTAGAAAAAGGAAACAAACAAGGAAACAGGGGTATTATAAAAATGATCATGAGTAAAAATTCCTCTTTGATCCTTTGGTCATCAGAGAATAGAGTGACTACACACAAGCAGATATGGTCCCCAAATAAGCATCATAAGAGAATGTTTTATATTTGACCATTGGGTTTGTGGCGGGGTGGGGAGGATGAAAACATAAGTAACTCAAAGCAGTGGACAAGTCCCTTTGGTTCTCACTCCAAATATGCCTGATCTTGTCTGGAATTTGGTTACAAAACTATCCACACTCTATCCCGTATTCAGATGATGAAGAAAAAAAACAAAGTCACTGGTATAATCCTGCTTAAGATTGTCATGTAATCAAACTGCAATTAACAAAAATAAAAGCTACTGTTCACCCTCATCACCTTTCCATAAACAGAAGAGTATTTGAGAGTTTAGTTCACCAAGTCAAGAACATTATAATAACATTTTCTTCCATTCAAAAAAATTATTTCAGAAATATGGTATCATATATATGTATTACATATATGCGTGTGTTTTGTTTCTGTTATATATTGGATACCATCTGTAAATGTTTTTATATAAACTTCATCATATCCTATGCATATTTTCTATGACATAATATAAAATAAAACTAAAATCTTCAGTGTCTATCAATATCCAAAATAAACTTTTGCAAAATTATGTGATTGAAAATTCAAGTAATGGACATAGAGATGACTAAGCCAGTAAAGGCCTGCACCTCAAGCATGAGGAAGAGTTCAGATCCCCAGCACTCACAGGAAGATTAGACATGGTCGTTAATGTCTGGACTCTTAGTGCTGAGGACTGGTAGAGAAAAGCCAGTATTCAGAGATTGATTTACATCCAGTCTAGCCAATCAGTGAACTTTGTGCTCAGTGAAAGACCCTATCTCTAAATCATGGTGGACAATACCTGAGGAAGACACCTAATAGTAGTTTCTTGCCTCCACTACATACCCACATATATGCACATACACCCAGGAGCACACATATTACACATGTACACAAATAAACTATGGAGGAAACGGAAGGAGAGAGAGAGAGGCAAGCAAGAGCACAAGCGCCCGCGCGCGCACATGCACACACACACACACACACACACACACACACACACACACACACACACACACACAGAGAGAGAGAGAGAGAGAGAGAGAGAGAGAGAGAGAGAGAGAGAGAGAGAGAGAGAGACTTTGTTGCTTAGTCGGTGTGTCTGGGAGAGCAGGTGAAAACACTTCTTAAGATCATCAGAGAACTGACAAAGCAAGGAACACTCAAGGGAGGTCTTGAGAAATAGTTCAAGTAGCAGCTCAGAATGGGTGTGATAATCATCACCCATGTGTGGCCACTGTGAACCCTTTGACTTTGCAGTCAGTAGAAAGGACATAAGGATGATCCTGCTTCTCAAAAGCCACACTTGGCATCCCAGTTTAGTCTCATCCAGCCATTGTCTCTTAGTTCTGATTTCATCCTTGCCTTGTTGCCTTCCTGGTGCTGATGCTGGGGCTGGAGCTTTCAAGCCACCACCACCCCCCTCTTAGCAGCTGTTCTCTATTAGAATTAAGAGTTAATTTTGGCTGACAACCTGATTGGATTCAGAAATACCTAGCAGATTGGTAAAACATGATTCTTGTTGTATCTGTAAGGGTGTTTGCAGAGAAAACAATCATGTCAGTCAGCAAACTAAGCAGGCAGGACTTATCCTACATGCTGAGCATGCTACTCAATGGGCTCAGGCCTGGAATAGGATGAGAAACAGAAGCACATCCTATTGTTCACATACTTATCACTTCTTGAGTGGATACTTTTTTATCAGTTTTTTCAATTTAAGTTTGAAACAACCTTGTTTTACATGTCAACCCCAGTTTCCTCTCTTTCCCCTCCTCTCTTGTGCCCCCCACCAACACCCATCCCATGCCCTGTCAGCTCCCCAGGGAGGGTGTGGCCTTCCATGGGAAGTTTTCAAAGTCTGTCATATCATTTGGAGCAGAGCCCAGGCCCTCCCTGATGTGTCTAGTATCCTTTTATGTGGAATGGGCTCTCAAAGTCCATTCATATACTGATCCACTACCAGATGCCTAATCCTCCCAACTAATACCGCATTCAGGGAATCTGGGTCAGTACTATGCTGGTTCCTCTTGTTCAGATCACCAGTTTCTGTGGGCTTCTCCAGCCTGGTCTTGACCCTTTTGCTCATCACTCCTCCCTGTCTGCAACTGGATTCCAAAAGTCTGGCTCAGTGTTTGGCTGTGGGTGTCTGCTTCTGCTTCTGCTTCTATCAGGTACTAGATGAAGGCTCTAGGATAGCATATAAGATAGTCATCAATTTCATTATAAGGAAAGGCATTTACAGTAGCCTCTCTACTACTGCTTAGATTGTTAGTTGGGGTCATCCTTGTAGGTCTCTGGACATTTCCTTAGTGCCAGATTTCTCTTAAAACTGTAATTGTAAAAACTATAACTTTTCTTGCTCTTCTCTATTCTTTCCCTGACTCCCTCATGCCCACCTGTCTCCTCCTCTTCCTCCTATCTCCCTCTCCCCACCCCCATGTTCCCAATTTGCTTTTGAGATCTTGTCCCTTTCCCCTTCTCCAGTGGACCATGTATGTCTCTTTTAGGGTCCTCCTTATTTCCTAGATTTTCTGGCAGTAGGGTGGTAATCCTTTGTTCTATGTATAAAACCCATATATGAGTGAGTACATACCGTGTTTGTCTTTTTAAATTTTAACTTTTCACAATCTCATACATTTGAGCAATATACTGATAGCACTTTTGTGCCCATGTCCCTCCCTCATCTCCCTCCCTTGCATTCGGACTCCCTTCTTGCAAACATGTTCCTTTTCTACTCTTTTTCTGTGTGAGGTCTTATTCAGGTAGCCACAACTAGTGTGTGCTCATGGTTACACTGGTTTATGTCCTATGCGGAGAACAGTATTCATAGCATGTTTTTCTGTCCTCCAGCTCTTACAGTTTCCCCACCTCATTTTTAGACATGTTCCCTGGGTTATGGAAGGAGTGACATTGATGTTCTGATAAGAGTAAAGCACTCAACATTCTTATTATGAATCTCTGTTAGCTATTTCCCACCTCAAAAAATAAAGATAAAAACAAAAAATAGTCTCTCCGGAGAGGGCTGATAGCTCAAGTGTAAGTAAGGCTATAAACACAAATAGTTTAAAAGCTGTTTGGCTTCAGGCTCATTTAATAGGACAGCAGTAGTAAGTTACCCCTAGGGCCTTTGACCTTTCCAGCCCTTATGACCGAGCTTAACAGTAATGTGGAACAGCCTGAAAATCCATTCATAAAGAAGTTGGCTAACCTCATCCCCAAACAATCACACCACTATTGCACCAAAGGACACATCTTGCCTGGAAGGTCAATGTTACAGTACAGAGAGTCAACACTGGGTAAAGATTCTGGTAGTGTTTCCTTCCCCAGAAGCCTGGACATCATCTCATGGGACTACGAAGGCTAGCTAGTCACTGGGGAGGATGGTTCCAGCTTTTTTTAAAATCTGTGTGATGTATATGAAGCATGTAGTGCTTTCAACAACAGTGTTTTAGCATCTAGGTCTGGTGAGAAAGCAAGAGAGAAATGGCAGTAGCCTGTGGTCTTTTGGGTGTCTATGTGAGATCCCGGGCCAATAACCTACAGGGAAATATATTCTACCTGGCACTGGAACTTATGTTTAAAATTGTATGGCTTCTGAGAGCAGCATTTTCCTTCCATACATGGTATGATCACTTGAACTTTTTTTTTTAATAAGTATATCTTTCTGTTGTCTTCTAATGTGGTGTGTTTCTATGTGGCTTTTTATTATGTCCTTAGTGTTATCTGTCTCTCTCTGTATACCCAACTTTCCCTGTTCCCTTGCCTCATCCATCTTAAACCTTTCCAGTTGTAAGATTTACAGGCTTATTCCATACCTCACATGTCTTAATACCTATGAAGCTTCTTATCTCTCCTGCTTTGGCACTAAACTTTGGCCTTAGAAGTAGACAGTCAGAGTCTCCATCAAACATGGTAATGAATGCACTGCAATTGTTTCTGGTATTCTTGACTATGAAGGCCAAACTCCACATTCTCAGCCTCATCACAGTCTTCCATCAGTGACTCTCCTAGGAGGAGTTCATGCCTTCAGCCCCATAATGGTTGCACCACTGACCACTCACTCTAAGACTTCCAGTTTCTTGAACTGAGAGTATGCTGTGTCTCCCAGGTCTCCAGGTTAATCATTAAGACAGGCTAGCCGATAGGAAAATAGTAACTGGCCAACAGCATTATATCAAATACAGTGTCTCTGTGTATTATTTTGGGGCTGGCGCAGCTCTGGGTCCAGGGCAGACAGAAAACCTTACTCCCTACATATGGCACCACAACGTGGCTAATAAGAACTTCCACTTAAAATTTAACAAAAGCTTCAAAAAGGGTTTTAAAAACAAAAGAACAGAGATAAGCAAGGCCTCTTAATAACAACATTTTTCTCAGTTGGGCTGTGTTTTGTTAGAGACCAGCAGAAATTTTCATGGCTCCTTTAAAGGGGGTTTCCTGATTCAGTATAAGCAGCAAAATAATGCACGGCATTTAAAGAGCTCTGCCAACAATTCATTGATGTGTACGAGAGCTGGCAATGGCAGTGACCACATCTCCAAGCCAGCAGAATGCTTCTGGATGGCAGCGTAGGCCAAGTCAGTGAGCACAGCTCTCAGTGTTGGAGGTAAAATAGCCGCCGCCTATTGTGGTTTAATAAGGATCTGGATAAAAATAATAGGCCAAATAGATGTTTATTCAGGGAGAAATAACTTACAACATAGACAGATGAACACTAGCAAGTTCCACGGGATGCTCTCCTCTCCACATCCCGCCAGCAAGAGAGGGTTCCCCGGCCCCTCCTTAGACACCTCCACAGGTCATTTCCACCCCTGGCTCCTCCCCCAATGGGCGTGGTCAGTGCCACAGAAGCAGAGAAAGTGAATATCCAACTACAGCCACCATCTTGGATAGACCGCAGCTAAAACTGGCTTTCATTTTAGCAATGCTGTTGTTTACCAGATAAAAGACTTGTGGCCAGAAAAAGATAAAGATTTACAACAAAGACAAATTCACATTAAGAAAAACTGCTAAAGGTTTATGGTGTGTTTTAAAATATATGTAGGCTTGGGAGAGAAAAAAGAAACAGGACACAATGGTTTAAAAAAAAAAAAAAGAGAGAAAGTAGAGTAACTGGGTGTGGTGCTTTAATCCCAGCACTTGGGAGACAGAGGCACGCAGATAACTGTGATCTCAAAGTAAACCTGGTATACAGAGTTAATTCCAGGACAGATAAAAGTTACACAGAGAAACCCTGTCTCAAAAAATGAAAAAATAGAAGTAAAAGAAATAGAGTGATTAAAAAAGCCATATAAAGGAGGAAAACACAGAGAAATTTTGAATACTATATGTGGTTCTGTTATCTTTAAATTGTTTGACTGATAAGAAAATGGCAACAACCATTAAAAAAAATGCTGCTGTATTAATCCAATTTACATATTTTAAAAATACTTTGATTTCAAAACTTAAGTCCAAGGACAAGTTACTGGGGAAAAGGATTTCTAATTTTTTTTCCACAGAAAAGGAAAAGCTGTGGATTACTTCCAGACTAATGTGGTTTGATCAAGACCCCCTTAAACAACGTCCCAGGTGATCCAACATTCAAAACAGTTAGGACAAAGCAGCCTTGCAGACTACAGCCAAGATTTCTGAGTTTTTTTAGGATTCCCCATGACAACGCCCCCTACCAGCAGGAAGCAGTTTGGAAAGAATGATGCCCAAATTCCCAAATATTGTTTATAAATGTTTGCTTTTATTTAAATAGGGTTGGTTATAAATGGTTAATGACAACAACCAATATTTTTAAAGGTAAAAAGGGAATTATGGTATAGATATGAATACTTTGTTTTGGAATGGATTTTCATTCATTGATACAATTTAAGGTCAATTTGTGATATGCATATTTCTCTTGTTTAGGCATTGTGTTTATATAGTTCATATTAAAATATAATGTATAATTTAGTGCAGATTATATATAATTACCTAAGATAGTCAAAACTTAAAGTTAAGTTAGTTAGATTTTGTAGATATACAGAAATATATTTGAGAGGAATAGACATTCCTCAAATCTTTCAAAGAGCTACAGAATATGGCATTTAAAATGGTTTAGGGATTTTCTTCACAGTGAGACATAACTGCTCCTGGCAACACCACCTGCATCAGAAAGGAAGATGGACATTGAAGAAACACGTTATGGAGTTTGCTTCTAATATGGCAAGACTAGCTCGTGTCTGGATTGTTTGACTGTATGCTGTATAAACT
Organism: Cricetiscus sungorus; assembly: GCA_030556225.1. Classification (NCBI taxonomy): domain Eukaryota; kingdom Metazoa; phylum Chordata; class Mammalia; order Rodentia; family Cricetidae; genus Cricetiscus; species Cricetiscus sungorus. The sequence continues at coordinate 31,396,614 of JANBXA010000141.1, forward strand.
GAACATGCAGGACCCACAGAAAAGTGACTGCTGATACAAGATTGACATTGCTACAGAGTTCCTGCTTCATGGAAGAGTCTGGCAGACAATCTGCAGGACACAGAGAAAAATGACTGACAAACTGTCAATACAGGTGGACAGTTTAAAGGTTCCTGCTTTGCTGAGGAGTCTACCAGACACACTATGGCCTATGGGATGAAGATGGAACATTACAGAAGAACTTCAGGTGACTGACTAGGCAAGATGTTTCTGACATTTCTAGAGTTTATATAATATTGTTCTGTGGTCTTTGAAGACAGATAGTTATGGTTATAGGTTTTCTTTGTTAGGATTAAAGATAAATTACATATAAGATTTAGACTCACAAAGATCAGATAGATGATAGAACATTTTCTTTAAGACTTACTAAATGATAATGGACTAAATATTGTTAACTGTGATTCTTATTTGATAACTGTTGTGTGATATACTTTGCTATGTTAAGGTTAAAACCCTTCCTTTTATTTTAGACAGAAAAGAGTCTCTTCTCTTGATGGGAGATGTTATTCTGTAAATATGTTTTCATACTGGTTAATAAATAAAGCCCTGTTGGCCAATAGGAAAGCAAGATAGGTGGGACTAGGAGACAAGGAGGAGTCAATGAAGTAGTTGGGAGGAGTCAACATGGAGAGACTGGTGAGAGCAGAACAAGGGCCCTCTCGCCGGTAAGATGAGACCATGTGGAAATACTTAGATTAATAGAAATGGGTTAATAGTTAAGACAGAGCTAGCCAATAAGAAACTAGTAACTGGCCAACAGCATTATATCAAATACAGAGTCTCTGTGTGTTATTGGGGACTGGCATGGCGGTGGAACCCACCAACAGGGAAAACATACTCGTTACACACTAGCATTGTAGAGTTCCTTCTGACAGGGCTACATTTGCTTCCCCAACCTGCTGGCCTTGAGTTTCCCTAGCCTCATCCTTGCTTTATGTGCAAGGCCTACGCGAGGAGTGTGTCCCACCTGCAGGGGATTCCTTCATCTTTGCTTCTTCAGGGCACACTGCAGTCGTCTTAAAGAAATCCATATATGTACTACCAGATGGGCCTTTGCCACATGAACTTTGCATTTTAAGATATACTGAGATATAATTTATATGCCATAAAATCCACTCAGAGAGTGTTCTGTGATTCCCACTGTAATCAGAGTTTTACAGCCATCACCGATGTCTAGAATGTTTTCATCATCCCTTAAAGAAACCCTTTGTGCATTATCAGTCACTTTTCCTTTCCCCATCTTCCTACTCCCTGGTAATCATTCATCATCTGCCTTTTGTTCCTGTTGAATCACTTTAGATATTCCCCGTACCTGATGTGCTAAGAGGTGAAGTGTGTTGCCCTGTGATTCATATTCTGACCTTCCAACATTATGGATTACCATATTTGGAGATGGCACTTCTAGAAAGGTGACTCAGACTAAGGGAGGTCACAAGTATTAAAGGCAAATACAATAGGGTTGATGCATTATAAGAAAGTGAAGAAATAGCAGGGCTATGAGTGTACAGAGGAAACGCCATGTGAGGATAGAGTAAGAAGGTGATTAAGGAGAGTGATTTCTGGAAGAAAAAAAAATTGTCTAATTCGTGATGTTGAGCTTTGATGCTCAAGAACTAAGAGAAGGGCTAGAGAAATGGCTTAGTATCTAAGAACACTAGCTGTGACCTAGGTTCATTTTCTAACACTGAGATGCTGTCTCTCAACCATACACAACTCCAGCCCAGTCCCAGTAGATCCAGAACCATCCTCTGATCTCTTCAGGCAACATGCGTGCACATGGTGTATTTACATACAAGCAGGTAAAATACTCATTAGACATAAAATAAAAATGAATTTAAAAGAAGAATATCTGTGACAAAATAAATTTGTGTTAAGTCACCCAGTCTGTGACACTCTGTAGTAACTTTTAGTGTGAGGAAGTCACATAAGCTGTGTTCTTTTATATTCTTCCACTTAGTGTAATGAATTTAGTTTTATTAATAATATGATTTAATACTTTATCCTTTTTATTGCAAAATAATATTGTATCACATATATATGGTGATAGATTATTATGAAAGTATCTCTTGCATTCAAAGAGACTAAAACTGTAATGTCTAATTGCTTAATCTGTGCACATATGTATACTACCACATTTTCTGTATGTAATTATACAATATGTTTTGAGTCATTTTGACTATTATAGCAAAACATTTGTGAAACAAAGCACTTAGTACTTGGGAAGAATCTAATTATACAATATGCTTACTATTATAGTAAATCATTTGTGAAGCCAAGCACTTAGTACTTGGGAAGCAGAGTTGGAAGGATTAAGAGTTCAAGGCCCAAAGGTTGGTGATGTATCTCAATGTTTGCCTGGTGTGCAGTAGACCTAGAGTTTGAAGGGAAATGTGAACAGATGTCTGTGTGCACATGTTTTATTTTAAAACTGAATAGATAGAATACAAAACAAAATTATAAGTACATAGTCCTGTGGGATCATGACCTGCAATTTCACTTGAACCTATATCTTTACTCCAAATAAACAGCAGATAAAGGGATGCCCAACTAGAGACTAAATGATTGCAGTTCATGATGAATTTTGAGTCTTCAATTTTTAATTCTTCTTTTATTACTAGAATAAGTTTAACATGAGTTAAAAGCTTCAGTTTCTCAATAGCTGTAGATTTTCATGTTTTGGCCAGAATAATTTCACTCTCTCTTATCCAAATATTATCCTGGTTTAGGTACTTTCAGGACTGTAAATGTTCTAAAACCCCCTTTTACAAGAAAGATACAGAAAACAGGCGTACATATTTCTATAGACAGCTCGAATTCTTCCAAGTTCCTACCTACCTTGCTTCTGATATAGCTAAGGATCCACTCTTATTTTCACTTTTAGCTAAGTTACTGTTCTTTTCTCCTAGCTGATTAAAAAAAATCCTCTGTTGGTTATAAATCCAAGTCATTAAAACTCTGTCTCACAGTCTCAGATGGACTTTGAAGTCTGGGATATACAGTGGGCATTCCTACTGATGAATCCTCTGCAAGCAGAGGCTTGCATGGTTCCCAGAGCTTACTCAAACAAGAGCCCTTCATTCCTCTGTTGATTAAGACAGAATGCCCACTATCCACAGAGAGAAACAACTGGGCCTTAGTCATATAGGGAGTCATGTTAAGGTCCTATCCTATTTGCCTCATGTCCTCAACAGCCCAAAAAATGAGCTGAATGACATAATAGCAAAGATTTCCCAATTTGAAGGAGATTGGGATTCTATTAAGTATTTGTTTAACTAGCAACAGTAGTTAAATAAAAAGCTGTATCATATTACCTGGGTATATGCTTTAAATAATCATTCTCGTATGTTCCTGCAGAACTCTGACACTCCATCTCAAGGGTCATTATCAAAGAGATGCTCCTCAAAGTGTTTATTTCAATGTCCTCTCTCTTAGGTAGGATTTCTATTTCTGTGAAGAGACACCATGGCTACAGAAACTCTTGTAAAGCAAAACATTTAATTGTGGCTGACTTACAGTTTCAGAGTCCATTATCAGCATGGAGCATGCAGGCAGACATGGTGCTGGAGAGGTAGCTGAGAGTTCTACATATTGAGCCACAGACAACAGGAAGTGAACTGAGACACATTTCCTCCAGTAAGGCCATACCTCCTAATAGTGCCGCTCTATATGAGCCAATAGGGGCCAATTACAGTCAAACGACCACACCTACCTAATTTGTAGCATGTTCTTTCTCAAACACCATCTTTTAATAAAAACATCTGTCTCTCGGAACATTTCTAAGATTTTACTGAGGGAACATGGGGAATTCACATCCCCCTCAAAGTTTTCTTCTTCTCCATGACCAACAAAATACAGTTAGGCATGAAGGTAAAATTCTAGTGATTTGTAGCACAGTCAGCTGATTGCATTTTACAAAAATTAATCACATTTTTCAAAATACCTAGAAAACTGTGAATGCTCCCAGCCTAAAGAAAACAGAAATTTTTAGGAGATGGAGTTCCCAGTTATTTAAAGACTGTCACTATGTATGTGTTGAAGTGCCACACTGCACCACACAAACATGTACAATTTTTGTCTCTGTTTTAAAAGTTAAATAATCCCAGCCTTAGAATTGCCACACAGGCTGTACTAGTGTGATTGGTAAATTCGAACACTACATTAATTGAAACATGACCATGTCTTAAACGAGAAAGTCACTAATTCATTAGCTCTCAATATTCTTCCAGAAATATTTTGGTTTTCAACTACATGGCTATATCCACCATAACTTATCTCTGAGACAGGTTATGCAGCCACAGAGTAACTATTAAACTCTACTTACACATGAGCACACAGTTCCTCTGTTCATAAAATAATTTTTCTTAGTTATTTAAATCATATGATTTATAATATGCGTACCAATACAGAAATGCATGAGATAATTATAAATACATGAAAATAATATTTTAAGGTTGACTATCCAAACCTTTTTATTGATGAGTTTCATAAGGAAAATTGTGGAGACTCTACCTGCTGAATAGGCAAGTTTGGAAATAGGTAAGATGGAAAGAGTAGAAACACTGTCTCCAGCAGAGAACTGTAAGGAGGTGGGACTGAAGGTGCTCTGTCTCCAGAGCAGAGGAGGGGTGGAAGGATGGAGTGCCTGAGTGCAGGAGCACAGGCAGGGTGAGGGCTAGGAAACCTTTAGGACATAGAAATAGTGAGTTGTTCCAACAAGTAAACTTCACAAAATTCTATGACAACTTTTTTGTCTGCTTGTTTTGTTTGTTTGTTTGGTTTTGTACTTGCAACAATGACTTAATGACAATGTTCTAAGAGCTTTCCTTACTTCAAATTCATTTTCAAGTTGCCCTGTGTGTATATCACATGCCAACAATTTCTGAACATACACATCACATATTTAACTAGGAATTTATTTATGGTATAAATTAAGTAAAACCGGACTCTATAACCAAGCCATTTTAATGATCATTAACAGAATTTGTAATTAAGGTAGGCAAACATTTAGTCACATAAATAATATTTTCAAATGTGAGGGAATGTTCACATTATATACAAAACAATGGGGTTGTCGGTATTGTTAGGAGCCAAGAATACAGTGACTGTTACACTTTAGAATAGAAAAGCAAAGTGTGATTCAACATGCTACAAACTCAATTTGGCAACAAACTAAATATAAATTTTCCAATGAAAATATTAAGCTGTAATGCTACTTTTTTTTAGGTCACATAGTGGGAAAATATATTAAAATTGAAGAAAAATTCCCTCAATTCCACAGAAAGATTTCAATGAAACACTGAATTCCAGTACTTATTTTAGATACTATATTTTTGTTATACTTTACTAGGGGATAAAATCCCTCTTCTTTTCAACTTCTTGTACCACCATGGTTGACAAGTGCAAACAGACTGAAAGCCCAGCTCATCAGAAACCACATTGCTTTGACAATTTCCTAGTCATTTTGTATTGGGGAATGGGGGTGGGCAGAGGGATGCTGAATGACACACAGGCAAGAAGTAGCAAGGAGAATGTTCAAATAATGAAATGCCCCATAGTAAGCAATCACCATGAAGTCATCTAAGAAAAACAAATCTTGGATTTGCTGAACACATTTTGTCATGGTCCTGCCAAATGTTCCCCAAATAACTACAACGGGACTTAATATTAATCATAAATACTCTGCCTATAGCTTAGGTTTGTTTTTAGCTAGCACTTATAATTTAAATGAACCTATTTCTATTCATCTATATGCTGCCCTGTGGCTTGTTTATCTCTTTTTCTAATTTAAATTTTAAAAATCTTAGTTTACATACCAATCCCATTCCCTTTCCCTCCCATCCTCCCTCTCTTCCCACCATCTCCCCATCCCAGCTCTATCTACTCCTTAGAGAGGGTGAGGTGTCCCATGGGGAACCCTCAAAGTCTGTCACATCATTGTGGGCAGGACTGAGGCACTCCCTCCTATATGGGAAATGGGCTCCAAAAAGCCAGTTCATTCACTAGAGATAAATACTGGTACTACTGCTAGAGGCCCCATAGACTGCCCGCCTCCTAAACTGACATCCATGTTCAGAGGGTCTAATTCTGTCTTATGCAAGTTCCCCAGCTGTCATTCTAAAGTCAGTGAGCTCCCACTTGCTCAGGTCAGCTATTTCTGTGGGTTTCTCCTACATGGTCTTGAGTCCTTTGCTCATCACGTCTCTCTCTACAACTGGACTCCAGGAGTTCGGATCAGTGCTTAGCTGTGAATTTCTGCTTCTGCTCCCATCTGCTACTGGAAGTCTCTAGGATGTCATTTAAGGTAGTCATTAATATCATTATAGGGGATTTAAGGTATCCTCTCCTGTTATGAGCAGTACTCCCCTCCCCCAGCCTGGTCCTACAGCCATGCCAGCCCCAAATAACACACAGAGGAGTTGTGTTAGGTATAAAGCTGTTGGCCTGTTACTAGTGTTTCTTATTGGCTAGCTCTGTCTTAAACATTAACCCATTTCTAGTAATCTAAGTGCTTCCATGTGGTCTTATCTTACTGGAGAGAGAGTCTGGACCTTCTTCTCAAGGCCCTACATCTTGAATCCTCTCCTACCTCTCCCTGAATCCTCCTTGTCTCCTAGTCCTGCCTATCTTGCTTTTCTATTGGCCAACAGGGCTTTATTTATTAACCAATAAGAAAAACATATTTACAGAATGGCATCTCCCATCACTCTCCAGTATTACTTAGATTTTTAGTTAGGGTTCTCCTTGTGAATTCCTGAGAATTTCCTTAGCATCAGGTTTCTTGTTAATTCTATAATGGCTCCTCTATCAACATATATCTTTCCTTGCTCTACTCTGTCCTTCTCCCAACGAGACCTTCCTGATCCCTGATGTTCTTCTCCTAAGTCCCCTTCTCCCCTCCTCTTTCCCCTACCTTCCTCCCCCTCTTCCCACCATTCTCCATATTTACTCAAGAGATCTTGTCCATTTTCTAGGGACCCATGTATGTCTCTCTTATGATTCTCCTTTTCCCCCCAGCTTCTCTGGGATTGTGGATGGTAGGCTGGTTATCCTTTGCTCTATGTCTAATATCCATTTATGAGTGATTACATATGATGTTTGTCTTTCTGCATCTGAGTTACCTCACTCAGGATGGTTTCTTCTAGTTCCATCCATTTGCCAGCTAATTCCAAGATGTCACTGAATATGCACCACATTTTCTTTATCCATTCTTTGGTTGAGGGACATCTAGGTTGCTACCAGGTTCTAGGTATTACAAATAATGCTGCTATGAACATAGTTAAGCATATGTTCTTCTCGTATGAGTGTGCATCATTTGGATATATGCCCAAGAGTGGAATTTCTAGGTTTTCAGATAGACTATAGATCGATTTCCATTTTTCTGAGAAACTGTCAAATTGATTTCCAAAGTGGCTGTACAAATTTGCATTCCCACTACCAATAGAGGAGTGTTCCCCTTACTCTACATACTTTCCAACATAAGCTTTCATTCGTGTTCTTTATTTTAACCATCATGACAAGTGTAACCTGTTCACTCTAAGTCTCCTGGAGTCTCCTCTGACTCCACCCTTCTCAGCAGCATTATCTGCCCCCAAAATCCTGCCTAGCCATCAGCTTTTTATTAACAGTGACAGAAACACACCTTCACAGTGTACAGAAGGATTATTCCACAGCAGAAAACAGTTTCTTTTCCCAACATGTTAAACAGAATCCTGTCCAAGTGATTTATCTTCACACATGTTTCATTGCTGAACATAGTAAATATCATCTCCATCATGAAAATGAACTTTCAGTAAATAACAAATAACATTGCCCATGTAACTTGATATAGATGAAAAAATAGTCCTTCTATAGAAGGAAATCAAAGGGAATATTATCATGCTCTCCCAAGTTGAAAACTCATAAAGAAATACATTCTGATTTTCTATAACATCAACCCCACAAAAGACTAGCAAACAACTAGAGCCATCATCAAATTGGCAACCATTCTATTCTGTTAAACAAGAAAGAGTACAACTATAAATCTCCTCATTGAACTGAGAAAGACAAAAGAAAATAGAGTCTCAGAGAGATGAAAGACTACTGATGAGTTTCTGAAAGCAAATGGATGGTAATAACACCATGAGAAAGTTTGAGCTCAGTATGCACTGTTAGGGATGGTAATGAAGTTAAGTCAAGAACACAGAGGAGGATAAAAACAGGACTATCACAGTGAATTCTGCCTCTGGCACAGATCACCAGGTTGTGTTCCTGGATGGCAGAAATTGAACATTCAACATATACCTCATTTAAGTAGAGTTCCTAAGGAATTCTCTGAAGTGTGTTGCAAAAACTTGGTTTCACCAAGGTTTCTAAGTGTAAATTGTACTTTAATTCCTCCCAATATAATATTCTTATTATTTAGAAATTTCATACAATGAACACTAATCATACTCACTTCCCATTCCTTCCAGGTTCACTCTCCCACACCTATGCCTTCCCTGCAAAATAAGAAAACCAAACCAAGTCCAATTTATGTCAAGAGAAACTTTCTCTTACAATGTGTGACATTATAGCAAATGTTATCCTGTAGATGGGGGTAATTTGTTGCGGGAGAGAGAAAAAAACTACAGAAACACTATCCCTCTGGTTTGAAGTGGTAAATGGTGAACAATGATAGCCTCAGAAAGAGCAAAGAAAATCTGTGCTTTGTACCTGGAGAGAAGGCATAGACCGCAAAGGCAGCTGTTGAGGTTGGTAGATCTGTTGAGCAGGACACAGAATTTGCCTTTTTAGCACTTTGATTTGTTTCCAGGGAAATAAGAAAGAAGGAGGGAGAACAGAGAATGCATAAGATGGACCTGTAGATTCTACAGTGTAGATGAACAGAGCTTTTCTTATCACAAGAGGGTCCCAGCGCAGCACTCAGAGTCCACTAGAGATTAGTGGTCATGAACTTTGGCCACCTGGTTGCATGTTTTTCTTCCACTCTAGTTAGTTCCTTGGACAGCTAAATAATGAGTAAAGAGCTGGATTTAATAGGCTTGAAGTTTTTCTCAGCCTACATAATGGCTGGAGAAATGAGCAAATGACGGGAGGTAGTAGGCAAGGAGGTTATTATGGGAACAAACCACAGAACTCAAGCTAAGGAAGGAAGAGTGAACCAAGGGGAGCTGGAGAAAAAGGAGTTTCAGCCTTCTGGGTACTGGAGAGAAAGAAAGGAAAAAAGAAAGAGAGAGGTGAGGAAGGGTTGGAGGGAGAGAGGTAAATAGGGAGGAAGAAAGGAAGGAAGGAAGGAAGGGAGGAAGAGAGAGGGAGGATGGAAGGAATTGAAAAGGGAAGAAGGAAGGAAAGGGAGAATGAAGTAGGGGAGGGAGAGGGAAAAGGAAAGAAATAAAAAGGAGAGTGAAGGAAGAAAGGAAGAGGAAAAAGGAAGCAAAGACGGAAAGGGAGGGAAGAGAAAATGCAAGAATATGAAAAGAGAGAAGAAAGGACGGGCAATGAGAAAGGGAGGAGGGGCAAGGGAACAATGCACTGATATTGGTATGTCTGAAACTGACACTAGAAAGGGGGGTAGGGAGAATTCACAATGTCCAAACCCAGAATACAATACAGCAGGAGTGAATACAGTGGATGGGAGGAAAGTGCAATTTTGTGAGACACAACCAAGTCAAGGACCTAATCCACACAGCTATTGGATAGACTTGTATGCATAAATAAAACCATCAATATTCATTTCCATAATTATGTTGATGAAAGAAATCTGGGCAGTAAGCTGATAGGCTTTTCCTCCAATTCTGGAGTGATTACATGAGGAAAGTTGAGGTGCATGGCTAGGGCTCTGCAACTCCAGCTCCAAGAGCTCTTACACCATGGTATCTTCTGACCCCCATGGGAAGCCAACACACACATGGCATACAGACACACATGCAAACCAAATAGCCATACACATAAAGTAAAATAAAACAAACAAATCTTAACAAAAGTAATTGAGGTAAACAAAACTTAAAAGATGGTAATTAAAGAACATACGAATAGTGCACTACATTATAGATCACTGGTTTGAACCTTCCTAATGTTGTGACCCTTTAACACAGTTCCTCATGTTGTGGTGACCTCACCAATGACAAAATTATTTTGTTGCTACTTTGTCACTGTAATTTTGGTACTCTTATGAATCATGCAGTATATCTGATTTGCGACCCTATAAAAGGATCATTTGATCCCCAATGGGGTCATGACCTACAGGTTGAGAACCACTGCTATATAGTGTTGTGCCAGTAGCAATGTATGTCAGCTCAGACTAAACATTGGTGCACTATCAAAGGCTTGGTGACTTACAAAGTATATGATTTTTCACTAATATTACAGGTCCATTTAGAGTTCAGAACAGTTTATGTTCCAAGTGTTTCATTTCTAAGCTATAACATTGTTGGTCTCGCCAGAAATGGAAAGGAGAGTGAAGGACACTAGGTAACCACACAAAAACTGTTCAAACCCCTGCTCAGAAACACCAACACTATTTTCTATCATTTCACTCTTGAGCCTGGGAAAATCAGATTTCCCCCATGATTACTCAGAAATGTTTAATTTCTTAAATACACTTTCTTCAAATGGTTAATAATCATGTATCAGAGACCAAACACACAGCTGAAATATTTCAGAAGTTGCATTGGGTTCCTTAAAGATCAAAGAAAGAACAACACTCCCAGAATGAGATCAGGAGCTTTCCTGATAAGTGGAATTATGCCTTTCTTACAAGGAAATACCATGTGCATTTAATGTGCTCTTAGTGCTTCTCCAATTGCTTCTTGGGCTGTCTTTGTCATGCAGTCTTCCTTTGCTGACACTGGGTGGCCCAGCCACTGCCTTACAGAAGTAGTCACACCAATTTTAGGCCATTGAACCAATCAGTCTTCATCTCTCTCACTAGTTGTAAAGAAATACTAACCCACATGGTTGGCAAACCCATGTCACAACTGTCTACTGTTGCTCAGAAGTACTCACAGAAAAGAAACAAGGGGTAAATTGTCAGTGTGTTTTTTTGTTAATTTTAAGTTGCAAACAAATATCCCGGGAGGATAGAAATGAACTTGCTTCATTGTGACAAATTAGAAATGATAGTTCTGCAAGTAGGTCACAAAGAACAGACCTCTGTGGACTGGTCAGAAAAGGTTCACAGTGATGATGAAAATGGGCTAAGTAACATTCTATAGAATTAGAATCTCAAAGCACCGTGTGCATTTATCAAATTCTTCTAAGTATTATATATATACAATCACACAAATATGTATATATAAAATTGACATGTAGAAGCTAGGTGTACTCTAAGTTTCACTTTGTTATTATTCTAGTTTTCTATTTTGTACAATTACATGGTAGTTTACTGGATAATACCACATAATGACAAAATCAAACAATCAGCACTTCTTCCCTTCTGCCCTCCTCTGTTCCCTCCACGCATTTATCATTATTTGTGTGTGTGTGTGTGTGTGTGTGTGTGTGTGTGTGTGTGTGTGTGTGTGTGTGTTGGGAAATTTCAGTTCTTATCTTCTACTTTTATATAGAAAAGAACACTGTAAACTCTAGCTATCCTAATGTGCTTTAACCTACTAGGATATTTTAAAATAACTTTTATGGTCATTAGTTGCCTGCCTTACAAGCATGAGGATCTGGGCTTATATAGCCAGATTCATATAAAAGCTGGATGTGGTACCCAACTGTATCCCTGTGTTGGGGATACAGAGACAGAAACCTAGCTAAACTGATGTGCTCTAGGTTAGTGGGAGACACTGTCTCAGAGAGTAAGGTTGAAGGAAATTATGAACACTCACAGACACAGATGTGCATATGCACAAACACCACAAACACGCTGGGTATTTACACATACATACTGTCAACTTGCAACATAATTAAATTAAGAATACTGTTGGTCTAAGTCTAACCCTCAGCCTACTGCCAAATTTAAGAAATATGCCAGGTAAGAATTATACAAACTGAACTTATACAAGTAATGCCTTAGACTAATAAAAAGTGGAACCTGAACCAATGTCGGTTTGGGTACATTTCCTGAATCAGCTCTACAAACAACACTGATAATTTGCTGATCACACTGGTGAACTGCTTCTTCGCATTGAGGATGAAAAGCACAAGTGCAAGTTTGGGATAAAAGAGCCCTTCTCTTGGGCTTTGGATGCTTCGGGTACCAGGTGACTCAGAGGCCTCTCAAAAATAAGAGAGAAAAATCTTTCAAATTCTTCCCTTTGTTTCTCAGACGTGAGTGGCTGAACCTAAACCTACTGGCATTTGTGAGACCTATGTTTGAGGACATAGCTCTGGCTAAGTGGGGTTTGGAAAGCTGATCTCATGCCACTGATCCTTTTCATTTTTAGTTTTGTGTTTTTACAAACTAATTCTTGTTTATAACCATCCTGTTCAGAGGCAGTAAGTATTTGTTCCTGGCTAACATGTGAGAGCTATTTTAAATAATCTTTTCCAACTTTCCACAGAATACCTTCTTGGGTATAGAGATTCATGCTAGCTGGTGAATACCTTGTTTTCTGTTATTTTCTTTTTAAATGGGCTGGTCTGGGCAGCTAATCAGCTGCCTGGGGGTGCATGCCTAAGTTTTTTCTAGAAAAGGTTCCAGGAGGCCCTGAACGCTGATGTGTGATGAAATGGTAGTGAGCTTTTAGTAGGAATGCCCGATTTTCCATGTGGAAAATGCTTCCAGAACACAGTCCGTGACCTGAACTTCGATATTTTGAGATCTGTGATGGAATGGAATGAGATTAATTTTTCATATGAGTTAAAGATGACTCTCACATTATGTTTCTTCCCAAAGTTGATAAACAGGAAGAGTCAAGTCATTAAGATGTGACCATAATTATTACTCAATTAACTCCAGACTGCTATATAAAGCCACAAAAGGACTATCATTACAGGCATCCTTTCTAATGTCAATAGTTTTTGGGGTTTTTTCTGTTTGTTTAAGTACCCATGTTTTTTTTAATTAGTGGTCAAAGTTTATTCAAGTTTAAGATGACATCATATAAGTGATGGCATACTTTTATGATTTAATAATAACAAATATAGTAAGATTAAAAGGAAACTTCTAGTCTTGAGCTATTGTTTTACATTGTTAGTAAATGCCCACGGAACAGACAAGTAATTATAAAAGAAAAATCAATTCCACATTAAAATAAAGATTTCCATGTAGGAACTCTGTGGTTCTGCACAGACTGGAATAGTTTCCAAGCTTACCAGAATATTCATTACTGACCACCATTAGTAGAAGCTCACAAATTTACTCAATTCTGTATGTTTTGACAGAGGCCTAATTTCTTTGAGACCACTATTGGTTAAGCAATAGAACCACACACACAAAAAAGATGTCAATGCTTTAACTTTCTATAATCTACTTCATTCCTTAATATACATAGATATTCAAATACAGGTCACCAAAAGGTTAAAATAACAAGGGACAAACATCCTAAAATAGTTCTTTGTATCAGAATTCCTGTTCTTATTTTCTGTGGTTTAATTACATTTTTTTTTCTTTTGCATTGGAAAGAGTGACATGTGAGCACACTGATGATGGTAGTATGGATGTAGAAGGCAAAGACTAAGTCCTGACTCACATTTTAGGCAGGATGAGTAAGTAGTAAAGACCACATGTTATGAAATGTGTGTGTTTAATTTTGAAACTTTGTTCCATCAGTAGTAGACTTGTGGCTTGGAGAAGGAATTTAATCTTTTGGAACCTTTCTTCAGATACCTATGAAAGTGAGAGCCATTATAGTATCCACTTCATTAGGATGCCATGGGCTTACATTTTTTAATGTATTTCTTGAATTTACCACATGCCAATAAATAAATCCTTTGCACATAGGTATGTGGGCACCAGCTGTAACCTCCCAGCAATTCAGTTTCTCTATAGCACCCCCCACACTTTCCCTACTAGGTTGTTAGTTTTACATTGATTGCATCTGTATTTTAACATGTACAAACTTTCCTTCTCATTTCTCCCCTAAAATAAATGTTGTGGTATTCCTTTAGGTAATGATTACATGGTATTATGCATTATGTTGTGTTGGGCATTATAAGACACTCCTTAGAACAAGTTATATGCAAATATAACCTTTTTATAAAAGGAACTCGAGCCTCCTTAGGTTTCAGTACCAGGGAGATTTATACTGCTAGCAGTACAATATACACTAAAATATTTAAGGGTTTTCCAACCTAAATTGGTGGTTACTGTAATTAACATCATTTTTGTAGATAAAGAATTAATCTCTTACACATATTGGGAAACAGTGGTTTCATTAACACTGTTATGGGCCATATTATTAAAGCTATTTGGCCTTGTTGCCAAATCCATTTTCTCATCTTTGAGATGAGATAAATCCCTCCCTCTAAGGGTTGTGACCAGAATTGAAAGATCTAAGTCAAGTCAATACTTGGCAAGGTCCATGGCTTATAGGAGGCACTCAGCATCCATCAATAATTTTCAGCAGTGGATATGATTGCAGTCATCCAATAATAGGACTACAGTGAATTCTCAAGCATATGCCTGTTGCTAATTTTATAATTCTTTCCTTCTCCCATTACACATGAAAAGAATTATAAGCTAGAAAGGGCCACACTACTCTGCCCAGTATGAAATATGCATAAAAGAAGCCCCCTCCAGCACTGGCTCCCTCTGAAATGTTGTGTAAGCCTTTTGTCATGCTGTGTCACAGATCCCCATGATCTGGCCTGCTACCTTGTGAAACATAGCATTCACAGTAGGTAGGAAAAATTAAAGTAACATTACCCAAATTCATACAGACACTCCACATCAGGTGGGTCTTGCTTTCTGGCACCCTGTCAGCTTTCCTGTCCTATCCTTAGTGAAGAGTAACAAAAGCTGTGACATTACCATGTAGGAGAGGCCTTTGTGCCAGATTCTATCCACAGGTGACAGTATCTCTAGCTCCAATACATTTCTGAATGGCACCAGAATGGTATAGTCCATTTTTAAAATGCAAAACCACACAAGTGTGGACCCAGATGCAACTAAAAGTCCTATTTTGTTAGTATATAGTAATTGCACAAAAGAATGTGGTTCCTCTGGCATTGTCATGTGTAGGCAGTGTACTTTGATCCTATTTATTCCCCACAACCCCTTATTTTCTCCTTTCTCCTACAACTATTCTCCTCTCCCACTCAGTATTCCCCTTCCCACTTCCATCACTTTTTTTCTTTTATCAAATCTAGATTTTACACATGAGAGAAAACATTAGCTGCTTGGTTACTTTTAATTTTTTCACCTGTGATTCGAGACATAGAATGAAGATAATAGCTGATATGTTCTTCACTCCTCAAATTCTTCAATTTCTCCTCTTCACCTCAGCTGATCTTAAAATGGCTAGTGAAGTCTTGTACCTTGGAGAAGAACCCACAACCACCACTTTACTAGACCAGTATAATCACTAACTGAATTCTAATTCTAAACTCCTACAGCTAATAAACACCTTCAGCAAACTAGCCTGATACAATATAAACTCAAAAAAAATAATTTGCCCTACTTTACTCAGATGACAAAGGGGCTGAGAAAGAAATCAGAGAAACATCACCCTTTACAATAGCTACAAACATCAAGTATCTTGGGGTAATGCTTACCAAACAAGTAAAAGACCTATATAATAAGAACTGTGTGTCTTTAAATAAAGAAATTAAAGAAGATACCAGAAAATGCAAAGATTTCCCATGCTCTTGGATAGATAAGATAAACATAGTAAAAATGGCAATCTTGCCAAAAGCAATCTAGAGATTCAATGCAATTCCCATTAAAATCCCAGCACCATTCTTCATTGACATTGAAAGGATAATAATCAACTTTATATGGAAAAATAAAAGACCCAGGATAACAAAAAGAACCTTGTACAATAAAAGAATTTCAGGAAGCGTCACCATCCCTGAGTTAAAGCTCTACTACAGAGTTATAGTCCTGAAAACAGCCTGGTATTGGCACAAAACTAGGCAGATAGACCAATGGAATCAAATCGAAAATCCTGATATTAACCCACACACTTATGAACACCTGATTTTTGACAAAACAGCTAAAAGTATACATTGGGGGGAGGAAAGCTTCTTCAACAAATGGTACTGGCACAATTGAATGATGATGTGTAGAAGACTACAGATAGACCCATGACTATTGCCACACACAAAACTTAAGTTCAAATGGATCGAAGTCCTGAACATAAATCCATCCACACTGAACGTCTTAGAAGAGAAAGTGGGAGGTAATCTTGAAAAAACTGGTATAGGAGACCACTTCCTGAACATAACTCCAGTAGCACAGACACTAAATATTTATCTTTATACCCACAGACAAAAGTTGTTCTCACCCCTATTTTTTTCCTTGCAACAATGACCATTACAAAAAAAAAATCAAAACACAGAGTTGTTTTGCAATGCCAGTCCCAACTGATATATCCATAAGACAAGTGACATACCTAAAGCTCAACGATCTTTATGGAAGATGGAGTGGACTGTAAGAGCCAGAACAGGGAATTTGCTGTGAGATTGTGTCTCCTAGGAATGTAAGAAGCTACATCCATAACATCTCACCAATAGGACTGCCTAATGTGAACTGAGCGAGCACAACAACAACAACAGACATGATATGGTGGATGCTGCAGGTTAGTTCAGGAGACTTCAACCCTGCACAAGTACAGGCAAATAAGGAATAATGAGAGTTGGAAAAATAGTCTTCCTTGGGAATGTGCACAATTGGTTATCCAATAGCAAATGGTCAGCCCTGAAAATATGTGCACACAAGTAACATTATACAGACTAAGCAAGTTGTATTTAAGAACA
This sequence comes from Cricetiscus sungorus, assembly GCA_030556225.1. Classification (NCBI taxonomy): domain Eukaryota; kingdom Metazoa; phylum Chordata; class Mammalia; order Rodentia; family Cricetidae; genus Cricetiscus; species Cricetiscus sungorus. The sequence goes on from JANBXA010000141.1 coordinate 31,413,495, forward strand.
CAAAGACAGAGATATGGAAAAAGGTATTTAATAACTAATGGAAAGAGGTTATTAATTTGGAAGAACAAAGATGGTATGGTAGGGTTTAGAGGAAAAAAGGAATGAGGGATATTATGTTATTATAATATCAAGAACTTTTATTAATTAAGCTGCTGACACTTTCCATGGCCTCAGCCTCAGAATGCCAAGAGTCTCTGTCTCAAGTTGCATTGTGAATATAGGCTCATGAGTATTCCATCTCTGGGATAAGCTCAGTCTAAGAGAGGCATCAAACAGAAGGAAACAATAAAAGGATGAGCTTGCCTCATTTTCAAAACCATAAGCTCAACTCACTGTGATATAAAGATCTGTGATCTGTATTGTGTAAGTCAGCAATTTAAATGAAATCTACAAGTCTTCAAGAGAGACAAAGGGTCTTGATATTTTTCACATAAAAAAGATATTCTCTCAGCCTAGACACACTGTGGAGGGTCTAGGCATTGCCCCAAATGATGTGACAGACTTTGATGATCCTTCATGGAAAGTCTCACCCTCCCTGGGGACTGAATAGGGCTTGGGATGGGGGGAGTAAGTGGAAAGCATTAGAGTATGGGAGGGAGAGGGAACTGGGATTGATATGTAAAATAAGATTGTTTCTAATTCAAATATAAATTTATATAAAATTCTATTTTTTCATTTCCTTTTGCTAGTTTTATTAATAAAACCGAGCATCTTTCTTTTCTCTCACATCTTCTCATTTAATTAGGCAAGAAGCAGAGTGTGACATTTTGCTAAATGTTGACTAATCTGGTATGTTGTCCTAAACAAGATGTTCTTTACAACTCATCCATGGCCTATTTTAAAGTATAAACCTACTGTCCACTGATACACACACAGAACTGCCTAGAAGTTAGAGCAAAAGTCCTCTACCTAATAAAATTACTAAGTCTTTGTACAAAAATAACAAAAAAATGAAGGTGTCACCAACGGAAACTGAGAACTGGTAGAATGATCTTTGTGATCAAGGAAACATTAATTTTGATTTTAGAGAAACTGGATTTGAGAGGATGCCAGAACATGGCATGAGAAGTTAGAGATGCAACTGCCACATGTAGAAAGGGAAAGGTTGTAAGTAAACTTTTAGGAATCATCAGGTGTTAACATCTTAACCATTAAAAGATTATTTTGTAGGGGAGTGGGTGGTGGAGTGCACCTGCCATCGCATGTGCTCTAGAGGCTGAGGCAGGAAAATTGCAAGTTCAGAGAAATCCTGGGTTATGGAGTGATCTCAGGACCAGCTTTAGCAATTTAGTGTTACCCTGACCCAAACTAAAACGTAAAAGTTCTTCTATGTAGCTCAATGGTAGGTTGTACTCCCAGTATGTACATGCATGTATACGCAATTAAATCCTGAACACACACACACACACACACACACACACACACACACACACACACACCCATATTGCACAGAGATAAATTTATGATACACTGTCAAGTTATATATTAGATACATCCGACCAAGTAATATTTAATCAATAAGGTGCACGTTAGAAACCTTTTCTAGTTTGACTACAGTGTGGGACACCGTGTGTTCAAAGAGGGGCCACCAAGTAATTGTTCCTGCTCCTCTGAGCTTGAGACCAACTCCTGGGTTTCTATCTCTGGAACTGTGTGCAGCAATTTAAAGTCACTTTGCTCCCTGTTCAAGCAAACAGCAGTCATGTATCCTAAGCCATGTTCCCATGACCTAAATGCCACTTTTGTCATCTTAGACCCATGAGATCATCATAGCTGATGGTTATCAAAATTAATTTCTACATTTAGCATAAATAACATCTAAGAATACTCCTGGATACAAAATGTTGATATATGCAAGACTGTTCACCGGTCTCATTTTCTTTGTTCAAAAAGCAACAAAAATATAACTCAAACTTAAAGAGCAATGTGTATTAGAAGGTAAGAAGAAATAATCAATGCAGGAAAAAGACCCACAAAAGTCATTTGAACTTGATGTATCTTCTTTTACATAAGGAAAGCAACAATTCACTGTATGAGTAGCTATGTATCACATATATGATGCAAATATAATAAAATGGTTTTGAATTTTAATATTTTTAAAAACTTAAAATTCCCATCTATTAAAGAATGCTGTTTGTCATATGTTTTCTAAGTTGTATTTATTTTTAATCATGTTTTTTGTACAGTTTTGTGTGTGTGTATATATATGCTACATACAAGCCTGTTACCCCCAGACACCAGAAGAGGGTGTTGGTTCCATGGAACTAGAGTTACACACAGTAGTGAGATGCCTGCTGTGGGTGCTTAGAATGGAACCTGGGTTCTCTGCAAGAATAGAAAGTGCTCTTAACCACTGAGCCACCTCACCAGCCCTCGTTATGTGATTTAAAAATAGATGGTAAGAAGTGACAAAATGGCTCAAAGGGGACTCACCACTCTTGCTGAGGACCTAGGTTTGGTATTTCAGGTATTTCACAACCATGTGTAACTCCAGTTCCAGGGGAAACAATGTTCTCAGAACTCTGTGGACAACCACACACATGTGGTTTAAACTAATATTTAAAAAGATATTGTGAAACTTCTATTCAATACACACTAGAAAGACCGAGGTGAAATGGTTCCCCCATAACAAACTATATTATGCTGACATTCTTTAATAAATGTTTCTACGTTCGGGGTTTCAAGTTATTTTTAGAAAAACCACAGAATACATATATATGCAGATAGATAGATAGATAGATAGATAGATAGATAGATAGATAGATAGATAGATAGACAGATAGATAGATAACAAATGCAAGGGTTGCTGTGTGAATATACTATGGGTTTCTATGTTCTATAATATACAACATTACTAAAACTTAACGTTATTATGAAAAGTTAAGCTGTTTACTAGCTACTGTTTGCCACGACAAGTTTGTAGTTTTTGAACTCTAATGCCCCAGAAGAAAATGACTTTTTTTGAGACCTGTAGATAATATTCTACAGTGAAGCTGGGCAAAAGAACAAGAATTCCAAATTTTCCTAAATACACCAAGTGATACTAAGATGTGAAAGTGTCAAACATCCCTTTTATGAAACTGTTCTAGGGAGCTCTGTAAAGATTTATAACCCATAATGAGTGTTCTAAAATTATAATAAATGTTATGTTAAAGTAACTATGTTAGGCCATTTCCTTTTCTTTTCCTTCTTCTTCTTCTTCTTCTCCTTCTTCTTCTTCTCCTTCTTCTTCTTCTTCTCCTCCTCCTCCTCCTCCTCCTCCTTCTTCTTCTTCTTCTTCTTCTTCTTCTTCTTCTTCTTCTTCTTCTTCTTCTTCTTCTTCTTCTTCTTCGTTTTTGTGAAGCCTGTCCTAGAACTAGCTCTATAGACCAGGTTGGCCTCAAATTCACAGAGATCTGCCTGCCTCTGTGTTAGGCCTTTTAGGCCATTTCTTTAAGATTCATGCACGTCTTTACAAATACAAAAAATAATATTGAATGATAGAAAGATATATAGCACACTAAAAAGAATTGAAATTTGGGAATTCTTGTGTTCTGCTAAAAGTTTTGTATCATCTGGGTGTGGAGGTGAGAACCTTTAATCTCAGAACTCAGAAGACACAGACACTAAGATCCATGAGTTCGAGGCTAGCTTGGTCTAAGTGGAGAGATCCAGGACAGCCTGGGCTGCATAAAAACTCTCTCTCTCTCTCTATCTATCTATCTATCTATCTATCTATATATATATATATATATATATATATATATATATATATGAAACGCATCAATATGTTCACCAAGAAATCATCTTTTGTTATGGAGATCTTAACGCTGCTAAGTGATTAAGTGATACTGAGGTTTTTGGTATGTATTAATAATAAATATATTTCAGAAATTCAAACAAAACCAAACATCATCTCCATGCAACCCATCTGAAACTGCTTAGCATTACCTGAGAGTCTAGATGTTTTTCAGAGGTTGGTTCATGGAAGTGGGGCCACTGAGTGGAGGGGACAGAAGCAAGGAGTAAAGGTTCAAGGTCTCTGCTTTCATCATTTTCCTTTGAACAACTCCCCCTCTGTAAGGATTTTTTATGGAAATCCTATCGTATACAAATTAGGGAGGTGTCCTGGATCTGCCTCAGTATTGAAAACTTATCTATCAGGGATAAGTCATCATCATAGATGAATATTTAGAAGCCAAGTTTAAGAGCTCTCATGCACAAACATGTTTTTTTGCTTTGTTTTCTTTTTTTTAATGTCAGGGTAGCTTTGTTTTGAAAAGCAATTGTGCTAGACAGTTTCTCCAAGCAAACAGAACAAAAGTGTTAAAAGCTTATATGTAATTTCACTTTGAGCAAAATGAGTCTAATAAAATCCTTATTGTTTCAATTGAATTTGAGAAAAATACCCCATGAAACTAAATTACCAAGAAAATCAATTACCAATAAACCAACATCATATTTGTATTATAGTGTGCCCTTTAAATAATAAAATGTTCTTCCATAAGCTTTAGTTTCTTTCCCCAAAAGGGTTGACATGGCATTTTGTCTCATATTTGTAAGCTATCTTTTGCTGTTAATTTGCATTAAACAAACAACAAAAAGACAAGAAAATCAAAGGCAGAACCTCTATATGGTCCTCCCACACATCTTCAGCAGTGTGAGCAAACAGTTAAAACATGCAAATCCAGTTTGGAGGAAATTCGACATCTCTATTATAGATGAAAGGTAAACAAAGCAGATGAAGGATTAGTGCAATTCCAAATTTAAGATATTGCTCTCAGTGACTTATAATAAAGTGGTGTTGCATACGGTGGCATGTTTTAGATGACATTTCAATTGTACGAGCAATTTGCATTCTATCTGACATTAAATAACGTTCTTGGTATTATGAATTCCAGCAGCATCCCCATCTCCACAGCATAAAGATATGAACTATGAGGCACATCTTAATGAAGGGAGTAAGTTTTCCTGTCAATCTGCAATGTGAGACAAGGCAGTACCTGGGCTAAAACGCCAGCAACATTATTGTGAGTTGCCCACTCCTGGCATAGTACAAATCTTCAGTTAAGGCATTCTTCTTATTAAATAAAGATCTATAACTGAACACATGTATCTGTAATATCACTACAATCCAAAGAAAATTAAAAGACAGATTATGTCCAGGATATTACATGCACCACCACAGAGCACTGCTAGAATCTGGTATGCTCTTGTTGCTAAGATACCTGGCTAATGCCAGGGAAACAAGCCCCTCTCACTAATCTAGTACAATCCATGCATGCTTCCACATATTTTGGCAGGAGAAAGTAGGAGTCCACTGACAATGGTTTGGGATATTACTAGCCAGTGTTCCTGAATTTATACATTTTTTATCTCTTTCTGGTAAGCTTCAACAATCTTAGTGAAATAAGAAATGTAACACTCTGTTAATGGCATGTGGTTGCTTTCTGCCATTTAAAACAAGTAAGATTACCTTTTATCCTTCTGCATAGTCAATAAAAGTTGTTTAAAAAGGTAATTATTTAAGTGCTTTTGGTTGCAAAATTGTGGGGCTCCCCAAAATGATCCCCCTTAATCTTTGTGATTTCTATTGTTATGTGCACATAAATGACTAACTGCATTTTCTCTCTTTATTGCTTTTCTCAAGGAGAGTGAGATATGCTGGTTTCCCTGCATGCACACTGAATAAGAAATCAGGATACCAAAATGAGATACTTTAATCAGAAATTGCTTACAAATCTTGTATGCATAAAGCTGACTTGTAACAATGAATCCTAAGATTTTTATTTAATCATTCAAGAAAAAGTATATAAGGAAAAAGAAAATTAGCAATAATATACAGAATTATAAAATAAAACATGACTATTTGGAGGCTACCCCTTATGTAAAATGCAAATGTGATTTCCACCTTCAGGAGTCTACTTTGAGTTGTTATATTTTAAAACAGTCTGCTTTTGTTAGAAAGAAAGTAAGCAGTTTCTTTCTACTGAAAAACAATCAAGCAAATTTTATGTTTAATGTATCCCTTCTCTGCAGTGCAATATGAGCTGTGGACCATCGGTTCCACTGAGCTCAAGTTATGATAACAATAACTTTTGCAGATGTTCATGGCTGTCAAATATTATTCTCTAAAATGTCAGAGAATGTGATAAAAAACTAAACCGGGAAAAATTATTCTAAAGCAATTGGTTGAAGTCAAGAAGGTGAGGGAAGGTCAAACATTAATCCTTACCCATAAACAATGAATGAACTATAGAGAAATCATAGCTATTTTTTTAAAGGAGGAAATAACTACAAAGGTGGACACAGAAGGAAGTGGATGCTTATACATATGCTGGTGTCCAAATGCACAGTGTACGCTCAAAGATGTTCAGTGGTCCTAGGGAAAGCTCCTTTTTCTTATTAGCAGTGACAACCTTTCTTTGATAATAATAAACCGGTGTTGTTAAAATTTGCATAATATATTCTCTTCTGTTTTCCTGTCCATGGGTCTCCAAGGTCACTCTGGAGGGTTATTTGACCACAAACTCTGGGGGCTTCCTGTGTTTAGAATTCCATTCTCAGTGTTATGACAATGGCTCATCATCAGATGCTTTTATTAGCACTAAAAATAAATAGCATAACTATCGCTCTGTTCCAAGGAAAGCTTGCAGAGGTATACACGTGCTTACTAGTTTATTCATATGCTTTCAATATTTGGATCCCCTTGGGACATTGTTGCAATGAAAATTATTTCTAAATGACTGCCTAGGAGCAGTATACAAGGATTATAAACCAGGAGATTGTTCACAAGAAAGAAGAAATAGATCAATAACAGGTGTGAGTATCTCAGAAAATATTACTTCAACATAAATTGTCCCTGTAAGAAGGACAGAAAAATGTTTTTACAAACCTTTTACTTTTTTCAATTCTCACTGGAATCCCATGTCAGAAGAGAAAATGGCTGTTTGCTTAGAATAAAGTGTCTTAGCCACCTACGTGGGCCTGACAGTAATGGCAAAGCAAGGTGCCGATCAATACCCATCTTCTTCATTCCTGGAGTAATAACTTTCAATAGGAAAATCTATTTACTTTTACTTACCTTTATTTTATTTCATTTTGCTTTAAAGAAGTTCATTCCAGGGGGAGGGTTTACCTTGCAAACAACAGTTAACAAACTGATGATTTAACTGAGGGCTCCAGGCCAGCGAGCCTGTTACCATTTGTTATACCTGTGTGGTAATGCTAAGAAATGTGTTTCTCGCGACTCAAAGTTTGTTGTTTTAGCAACAGCCACTAAATGCCTTTCAAGGCCCACAGCTGCTTTGCATGAAAGGTACAGCAGTGAGGTCAGTCAGAAGCAAGAATCAGCATTTGCATTCGTATATGAATGGTTTCTTCAGTCTTTGCATGCTGCTTTCAGAAGGGACACACGATCCTGTAAGGCACAAGCAAAATACCATGGGAAAAGGTTTTGAAAAGAAAATCGCAAACTCTTTCTCAGAAACACATAGTTTCACACACTGTATAAGAGCCATAGCTGGGAAGGACTGTGTATTCTCTACCCAGATATCAAAATGCCAAAAGGAGTGTTCAATAAGAATTGTTACTGAATTATCATTATCGAGCTTTATTTTAAATTAAGCTTCAAAATGAAGCACGTATGTGATGATAAACACTAAAACAAAACTTTTTCCAGATCCCAGAGGTTTTTCTATTTTCTTGTCTCTTCTAATCTCTGCGCTGCTTTCTGTTTTATGATTTTGAAGTTTGTTGTTTCTATTGAGCTACACTTGACTTGAACCTATGGTTTCTTGTTTCCTAAACATATTTGCTATATTATTTTTACAGACTTTTAAAATTGTTTGATGGTTTTGTTTTTGAAAACTCTCATTCCTTTCCCTCGCAGACCTATAGATAATCTTTTTTCCAAGGAGAATAAAATTGTGATTTAAAATATCTAGTATTCATTAACATTCTGTAACATTTCTTGTCAGTGAAGCTATTCAATGACTTTTTGCTACATTTTTATTTTGAAACTGCAATTAAGGCCTACTAAGTTGTGGTGTACATAAAATTATGTTGGTCATAATTAATGTCATGAAATAGTTTATCAAAATAATTTTTCAATTTTCTTACATCAAAAAGAAATTTACTTTTCACATTTACACATGCAAAGTGATTTTAGATTCTAAATGTTAGAGAATCATTTTATTCTAGAAAGATTGTTAAAAATATTGGCATTAATATCAGTAACTAAAAGTTTTAAAATAGCAAGAATGAACTAAATAGCAATCTGAGACCACTGATTCTCGTTGTGAATTTTTAAGTTAAGAACTGATAATTAATTTTAAATGAAAGGGAGTAATAAAACTCTATTTCTGAATTCTGGTTCATGCATAAATCTCAGAACACTCACTGTGTGTATTTGTTACTAAGAAAGGAGATCACTGGAATTAAACCTTGCTTAAATTAACTGCAAGATGGGAAATAAATTAGAAGCAGTGCTCTCCTTAGAATTTGTATGAAAACATATATTAACGGAGATGTAATATAGCAAGAGAATTAATTGCAAACAGAGTAAAATATACAGAGCGATAAGGCTATATTAGGCTTCTGTCACTCGTATCCACGCATCCATTAATACGATGATGTCAACAATGAGGACGCATGCACTTTCCTTGGTGGAATCAGCCTCAGACATGGAGGACCACATTTTACAAGAAAGTGATCATCAGCTTTCTTTTGACCAACTTTGCTGTGTATGCTTTTATGTGTCTGCACATGTTCCAGAAAATAATACATGAGAATGCTGTGTGTATTTTGAAAACACAAAAGACAGACAGTCTAAGTAGCACCCCCAAGAAATCCAAAGAAAGGCTATTCACAATTTTATAATAATAATAAAAAAGTTTCCCTTGTTAAATGGCACCAGGAGATTAAGGAAAATATTCAGGGTCTTAAAGGTTTTAGAAACCTTCTGTTGTTAGTGTTGATCTCAGTGACGATAATTGTTATTCATTGGCTTGTACCTGCGGCGTACTTTGTTGTAGAATTCTATCTACTCTTTCATGTTCGATGGATTGTGATTAAACTACATAAACTATCACCCTCAGAAACATTCATGCTGTTAGGAACAAACACAATAAATAATAAATATTTCACTTTAGGTGTGTGTTTTAAAGAAACCATTGTATAGGACTGAACCTACTATAAGCAAGAATAGGTGTTATTTTAAACTGCAGGCATCTTCCTTAAAGTAGGAGAAATTCATTAAATGTAAGACAAAATAGTTTAAATCGCAGATTTAGATTAAAGCAAGCAATGTTCCTTATCACTTCCAGCTATGATCCTCTTAACAACCCAGTTCCAAACATGATGGGCTATCAATGTTTTCTGCATTTTCACTGAATAAACCAAACAATTACACAAAGAGCCAACTACAATTTAGAATGCCTTTTCATAATAGTTGCAAGGCCTTAAAAATGCATTCCTTTTACTTTCCCTCATAAAAATCTCAGTTATTAACATCTTGAATACTGTCATGATTAAGGAAAAGCAACTTTGTTCTACTATGCCCCACAGACTGCACTTTGGGCTAATTGTAATTCCTTCCTGAAAAGAACAACAGATACACAGATAGGGCCAGTGTACTAGAATAGTGAATGAAAGAAGAAAAAAGACAAATGGGATAGAGCAGAGGCCACCAGGACTACACATATTCACAAAGTACCCATCCAGAAAGCTTCATTTTTGTTTAGAGAAATTAACATTAAAATGTTCTTAGTAAGGAAATGTTCAGAAAACTAAAGATTGTCATGTGTTTCTAAATAACCCTAAGCAAAGCACAGTGTTTAAAGATAGCCATTAGATGTAATGGTAATGTTTAATAAGGATAAAGGATGGGAGAAATGAAGAGAGAGATCAAGTAAAGGAAGTGTTAATATGGTTTTGGAAAAATATAGTCATTGGAAACAAATAGTTAAGAACACCAAGCAAACTAGAATGGTTATAAAGGCATGGCACTCTTAGAAGGAGTTCAGTTAATCATTTCCTATGTATTTATTTCTTAAATATATGCTAGGTGCACTTGTGTGTATATGTCAAAACAGCACTACTAACTAGAGAGGTGTACATAAATTACACACAAATAATAGTACTCTAACTCTACTGGATCACTACAGTAATTCTTTATTCCTTGGGTTTTAAACATTAAACAACAACAACAATCATCTTCAAGGTCCCAACAAAAGTCGTGGCCATGATTACATGTTCTGCAGGTTGATCTGAGGATAGAAATCCCAGACAATTGTGCTAATCAGAACACATGACAACCATGACATAATTGGTTGTTTTTTTTTTATTTTGACAGGCCAGATTATTTCCTTTTTATTTTGGAGACCTTCAGAACTTAGTCTCTTCAACCGTGGATCTAAATGAATGGAAGTGGTTTACATGCACTCTCTGGGCTTGTACAATAGTTGATTACAGGTTTGGCACTGGGAAGTGAAAGGCTTCCAGCAATGGAGCTGCTAATCTTTGTGGAGTGGTTGTACACATGCCTTTTCTAAATCTCATGTGACTTAGCAGTAGGAAAGTCCTAAATTTAATACACATTGATGCCTATCCAAATCACAGATTTCTGTCATTTGTGCTTAGGAGTGGTCTAGACATATTTATAAGAAAATTGTGTAAGCATTTCTGTGTACACTCATGTGCAGATTGAGTATATGAATTTTAAAAATTCATGTGTATCTATGACTTACACAAAACTACACAGCTCTAACTCATAGCGATAGAAAGAGATCATCTCAGACAACTGAAACACCCAGCAAATGATGGGGTGAGCAGTACCAGACTGGCCACGTTAGTCTTCCCACTCACATGCAAGAGCCTGAAAAAAAAAATGCTGGTGGACACAGGCCTTTCTTCGAAGAGGTTTCACACATGCATTTTTAATCAGGATTATATTTCACAGAGATCTGTCACCGCTCACAAGTGCAGCCGGCCGTTCGTTCTTGAAATGTATCAGCTCTAGGCCTCAACCCTGAACTAGTTTTTCTTTGAACAAATCTGAACACAGCGAGCTGCTTTTCTTACAAGGAAAAAATGATCCCTTAAAAATTCATAGGCCCCTCATGCCCACTGTTTTTCAAACATACAACTATTTTCATCTGGAATCTTCTTCTATGTCAGCCTGCCTATCTAGTCAACAGTCTAGTCAATATATTTCCTTATTCTAAATTTGATTATTTACATAAATTTTGAATTGTGTTTAATCTTATATTCTATTCCAGTTCCTAACCAACTCTATCACTAATTTACTGTCCTACAGCAAGTGACATTATATAATGAGTCAAATACAATGAAAAAAAATTTCTTGTGGATATCTTTTACTAGTATACTCCAAACATGGAGTTTATAGTATGGTCATACCATAAAAATAAACTTTCACAAATACACATAGAATATGCATTAAATAAATGTGTGAATATAAATAAACAATTAAAATGTGTTTGTATCTGTGTGTCTCTAATTAACCAAATTTCTTTCCAAGAGAGAAAATTATTTCCTCTGATGAAATTAATGTTTTCTTAGAAAGTATGTTTTTCATTGAATAATCTATTTTTGAATGACTGTATTTGAAACTTTTAGGTTATTTATAATAGCAAAAATCCATTTTCAGGTGTTCAACTCAATTTAAAATCAATTTTTTAAGTTTGTTTGTGTCAGGTCTGATATCTAATGAATGCCAATCTTTGTGAAAACAACCAAACATACATCAAACATCTACTTATTTTTAACACTGGTTACAAAATATACTTCCAAAAGAGTGTTTGGAAGAAAATGTTTCAGTTATAAAAAATAAAATTAGTTCTAAAATCTGTAAGAATGCAAAATAATAAAGCCACTTCAGATCTGTAAGTGGGGACTACTGCATAACAACACATTCTACAAAAATGCCCCAAGAACAATAGTAATAGGAACAATCTCTTGAAGTAACGATATCTACATGCTTTCACGCAACTGGTCATAAAAGAACCGAATAAAAGGCCATTTGAAATCAGATAGTGCTGAAATACCACAGCTGATTTTTTTATATTGTCTGACAGTTTAGAACAAAGAATTTCAGACAGAGATTTTAGACACTCCTTGTGATATCTGACTTCCCCATAGTTTATGCAAAAGATTAGCAAAATTGAAAGGCCTCAAAATAAAAATGAATATATTAAGCCATTTGGTGCTTGACTCTCAGTTGCATTGTATTCATGCAATTACTTCATTTCTGTCCATCATCATCATGAGCATTACATCTTAACATTTGTCAAAGCATTTACAGAGCTGGAGCTCATATCTGGATATCTGGTGTTGACGAGGCAGCCTGGACTAATATACAACCTCTTTCTCAGAAACATTACATTTTTCATGTTCACATTTTACTTCATTTGTTTTACCACTGTGAGAAAGTTTGGAAAACAAACTTCAAAATTCTATTGACTCTAATTAGAGAACAAAAGAGCAGTGACTGGAATTTTTTAAGAGCTTAAAAGATAAAATGGCCTTTGAGATCCCATGCTGTCTAGTTTAAGTACAAGGGGAAAAGGGTGTTAATGAAATCATACTCCTTTTCCCCCCCAGCGCTTTAGCGTTTAGTTAACAAGGAATCCACGGCTTTAAGGTTGCTTAGCTCACAGCCTCAAACAGCACATTTACAGGATACTAATTTAAAATATTTTTCTCGATTTAGGAAAATCTCTTTTGTGTCATTTCTTTTAAAAATCATTTAACAAATTGTTTTCCTTCACCAAATACTAATGTTTAAGATAGATACAAAATATAGTATGATGGTAGTGTAATGAAGTCCTTTGAAACCACACATTAAAAACTGATTTTTCACATGGCAAAGCGGTGTCAGCAATAATGATCAATTACAGTTTTTACAGACTCCTCCAATAGTTTATAGTGCAATAAGCTAATAACCCCTACATATATATTTTAAAAGCAATAGTCTAATCTTTCTAGATTCTATAGAAATCTATGAGACAGTCATATCTGTATATTCATCATCACTGCTTTGTTTCAAGTTATGAAACAATTTTTGAAATAAATGCTAAGCATGGTCAATTTATCACATACATCTTTTCCTGGTATACAGAAATAAGCAAAATATATGAATAAATCTTTATTTGGATCTTACATTTACAATGTGGTGCACTAAACCTCAGATCCACATTTCCCCAGCTTACAAATGTGCCTATCCTTGTCTCCTGTGAAAGTGACATAGTTATATCATATTCTGTGTTTCTGGAGAACAGGCCCCAAACCTAACAAATTCTTATGTCAAAAAGATGGGCTCACAAGTCTGTCAGATCTCCTTGTGTTCTCTTTCTTCTCATTGTATGATGAGGCATCAGATATCTATTTATCTTTTTATCCACTGTCTTCCTTTGATAGAATGTAAGATCCTTGAAGATGGCAACTTTTTCATCATTATTTACACAACGATTCCATACCTGACAGCAAATTAGCATCAGTATTTGTATTGTTTTAATTACACACATAAAGCTATGCTTTGAGGGGGCCAAGAAAATGCTTAGTTAGCAAAATAGTTGTTGTGCAAATCTCAGAAGCAGAGCTGAGATCCTCAGCATTTGTGTAAGGTAATCATTGTGTAAAGCATTCACCTGGAATTCTAGTGTGTGTGAGGCAGAGATCAGATGATGGCTGGCATTCATTGACCAGCCAGCCCAGCCAAATCATTAAGGTTCATTAACAAATTCTGTTTCAAAATAAATAAGTATATAAATAACATGGGAAGTGGCTTAGGAAGACGCCCAACATCCATTTGTGACCTTGGTATATGCACACCAAAAAAATTGAATATTCAAACAAATACATGAGAATGGAAAATCCTGCCCTCTTCCCTGAAAAATGTCTGAACTTCATATGCAATGCATCTGTCACACATGGTGACCTGACCATTTCATTTAGTACAAATGACTTTGTCCAATGAGCGCAAGCTTCCGTGCTCATATTGACAAAGAGCTTTAACATTTGCTTCCTGACCTTTTACCTCCATCAGGTGTACAGGGTCATCATACTTTCTATATATGCAAGACAAAAATGATGCTAGTGCTCATATCAATGACCAAGTAATTCATTACCTCAGAAACCTTTTTCATCTGGTTACCCCCATTGTTTCTGTAACTGTCCCTCCTTCTGTCACAACGTGATTCCTTCCCTATTTTATTGGATCATTCTACCATCATTCAAACCTTCTGCACTGTCTCTCAATTACAAACAAAAACTCTTTTGATCCTTTGTAGAGTCGTGGCCCCCACCTCTTTCTTCTGCTGCTCAATAGAAAACCTACTCTATGGGGTCCTCAGTGTATGTACTCTTTCCCATCCCTTTTAAACACACCCCAGTCAAGCTTTCAGCCTTACCCCCCTTAGAAACTTGTTCATGGAGGTCCCCAAGATGGCCACCATTACTGAATCTAACAGCATCCAGAATTCAGACTAACTTTTGCCTTAGTAAAATTTAAACACTACTCATATTCATCATTTCTAAGACGTCTGCTCAGTCCTGAGTGGTGATACACAACTGTAATCGTAGTACTTGGGAGGAAATTTGTCAGAGGATCACAAGATGGAGGCCAGCCTGAGGCACAGAGTAAAGTCAAGACCATGCTCGTCTCGAAAAAGAAGATGGAGAGGGAGTAAGGAATGAACATTTTTCTCCTTAGCTATCAGGGTATTACTAGAAATATTTTCTCAGCTCCTATTGCCAAGAAAGTGATGTGACAACAGTCTTCCTGTTTTCCAACTGCTGGAGCCAGTCTCATTCTTTGACTTCTCCCATCTCAATCTCCTATGCAGTCTTAGCTTTTAAAAGCAGCTATTCCCAAATTTACCTCTCTGACCGATATTTCCCTGAACTTTAGAACCACAGGTCTTAAGTTGAAATGTCTAATAAGCATGTCAAGCTTGAAGTCACAAAAGTTAAACTGATTCTGCCAAGTTTGCTCTCTTCTTAATCACTGTAAATGACATCAGGTTTCTGCAAGTTATCCTGGAAAACTAAAACAAATAATGCAGCCACCCAACCTGGGAAAAATCTTTGACTCTCTTACTTTCTGCATAGCTTGTACCTAACCCATAAGCTAATTCCCAGCTTCATATTCACATTACAACCAGAATTCAATCATGTCTAACATCACCTCTCAATATACTCACTCTCTCTTGTCAAGATTACAGACCTCTGACCTGACCTCTAGTCTCCAGTCTTGTTTTCCTGTGGACAAATCCATATTCAAGGCTGAAGTAAAATTATCTGTCTTATTGAGCCATTTGATGACTTTCCATCACAGTTAAAATAAATCCCCCAAACCCAAAGTTCTATGTCATCTGCCCACACTATCCCTCTCCTCATGTTATCAACTACCCTTCTCACATCTCTCTTCTGGTCTCTTATCATCTTCATGCTTGCCAATCACACTCTTGCCTCAATGATCACATCATTATTGCCTCTGGGTAGAACATTCTACAGATACTCTTTGTATATGTTCTTTCTATCTAGACTAATTTGTCCTATAGTCATTAACTGTTTATTTTATGAGACAAGGATATAAACTCCATGAACGAAATATGGTTTCTGCCTTTTACATTGGCATGTTTCTGTCAATGAACATCATGTCCAACAGAGTACAGTTTCTATAATGGTGGAAGGAAGGAAGGAAGGAAGGAAGGAAGGAAGGAAGGAAGGAAGGAAGGAATCAGAATGGAGGGAGAAATGAGAGGGGGAAAGAGAGGAAGGAAATAGAATAAGAAAAGAATTTGAATGATATGGAAGCTATTCTTTCCCATATATATAGAAATATTTATATATTTCTACATGCAATTCCATAATACCCCAAATATAAGCATCATTGATATTAAACTAGATGGACTGAAGATTATTGGAATATCTTGGAATATTATATAGTTCTCCTGCTCTTCATCAGTATTCTCTCTTGATGTTCCCACCCACCTTACAACAAATACATTTGCAGTGTATATCAGTATTGTTCATGTTCTTTTGAACTTTAAACAATATCTACTGTGAAAATTATGACTCACTTCATAATTTGTCAAGTTTAAAGTTGACTTAATGTAATATTATTAAATCCCATTCCCTCCACACACACGCACACATGAACACACGCATGCACACACACACACACACACACACACACACACACACACACACACACACACACACTTACGTAGAACAGGCCTGAGCAGAGGCCGGCAGAAAGGAGACTATGGCTTCTTGTGTCCTTGCCTTCGCTTCTTTTCATCATGCAAACGAGAAAACTCATTTTCTCATCGATAAGATTTCCTCTGCTGATTCCAGCAAGCTCTTCCATCCAGTGATGCCTGTTTCAAGAAGTCCTTTCTGCCAGTTTCTTTGGAAAAAGATCTTCATACTTTCCTTTCGAGGACATTCTCATTGAATTCTCATAGTTCAGAAGTGCAGAAAAATTATTGTAACTTGAAAAACCTAAATTCCAAGGTGATGGCTTAAATCTGCTTCTCTTAGAGAGAGATGATCAACTAAAGAAACAACAGCACTCTGGATGGATTGACAGATGTGCTTATCATCATGCCACTGACACCACCAAAGTACACAGTAAATGGTGAAAGGAAATGAACTTACATTTTAAAGTGATGCTGCATATGCTACCTTGGGTCACCTCCAGCAAAATTAAGTTCATAAAGATTATTTTCCCCTGTGAACAACTCAGTTCAGATAAATGTGTTTTTGTTCTTTTTAATACACCTGTTGTTTGCATCACTCATTTTCCTGAATATTCACTGGACTATATTGCATTTTTTTCTGAACCTTCTTCTAATTAAAAAATATACACAAGAGATAAAATGTCACTACTCAATTCCATTTCCTACAGTATCTCTAGAACCATAGATAGCTTTTATGCATGCAAATGCATGCACAGGTGTGTGTGTGTGTGTGTGTGTGAGAGAGAGAGAGAGAGAGCACACTCATATGTTCATTCATTTACATGTGTTTAATATTCCTACCTGATTCATAGTCCACTTACCATTATTATAAGCTACAAGGCTCTGGAAAGCAATCCTCAGAAACAACCAGCATACTCTTTAGCACTGTGAGATTGATATTCTAGTGAGTAATTTAAATAAACAGCTAATTAAATGGGGTAAAGGGGGCTCCAGTAAGTAGTTCTGCAGCAGTAGTGAGAGGATCAATGTAAGGGGAGCAAGATGGAGGCAATAGGAGGGTTAGTGGAGAAGCTACAGCCAACCAAGTTAAGAAAGAAAAGAGTTCTCAGGAGAAGAAAGTGCATTCTAGAAGGCTCGGGTGAGTGAAAGGGCCAGAGTCACACAAAGGACTGAAAAGAATGCAGTGTGGGATGGACAGGAGCAAAGGGACAAATGGGAGGGGCCACAGATGCCACTTTAGCAAGAAAGATTTCAGAACATAGGAAGTGTCCCTGAGAAAAGATGGTGCTAAAATAGAGAAGAATTCATACTGGACTTAGCTCAAAAGACGGTCCATGGCTGGAGAAAGAGTATTGATATTGTGTTGGATTTGAAATCAAATTGGGGTGGGTTGAGAAGACCATGTAAAAATAAGGAAGTGAAGAAAGGATATAGATAGTGTTTTTATTCTTGTACTCTTAAGGAGAAGAGGTGTTGGTAATGGGATTCTAAAGAGGAATGTGAGGATTGGGTATGCTATAATGTGAGAGGGCAAAGCCAATAAGAAAAAAAATGGTATTCTGGGACACAGAGATGATCAGCAAATAAAAGTCACTTAGTGATTGCAGAGCTGATGGGGCAAAGAGGGTGTTTAACTAGGAACACTCCTTCCAGATGAAGAAGAGAGGGCAAAAGGAAGAGGGGCT
Organism: Cricetiscus sungorus; assembly: GCA_030556225.1. Lineage (NCBI taxonomy): Eukaryota > Metazoa > Chordata > Mammalia > Rodentia > Cricetidae > Cricetiscus > Cricetiscus sungorus. The sequence continues at coordinate 31,431,385 of JANBXA010000141.1, forward strand.
GGGATGCACACAAATGTGTAGCTTGGCTAGTAGGAAGTTTAAAAAAATATTTACTACATAATCACCACTTTAATCTCTTCACTCTCACTCTCCATGAAGGGCGTCTATATTCTTTACTAAGACTGATCCTGGGTACCGCTGAAACATTAAATTAATCCTCATTTCAACTATGAAGAACTAGCAGGGTCCATGGCTCTAACAGGAGACCAACAACTTCTACATGAGTCCCAACTCCCCATCACCCAGAGAGGCCTCAAATGTCTTTTACTAAGGAGCGTAATGTGCTTAAGTCCCATCTAGGGTGGTATTCCCATTCAAATTTTACTATATGAAAATACACAAGAATTCAAGTAGTCTGTTAAATACGCAGTTTGCCTCTGTGGTCAAATGGAAGGTCATGAAAACAGTGTCAGGATATTTGTCTGGATGCAGTCAAGTTTCTCAGTCCTTTACTTTCCATAGCACAAGGGTCAAGTATAGAACCCATTAACACAAGTATTGGTGGACCCTACTCCCATAATTCCTGATTGAAGCAGGTCTGTGAAAGTGCCCCAAAATTTCCCCTCTTCCCCCTCCATCTCAAGTCATTCAGCCGCAGAGGGCTTTGATTTTTTTTTCTTAAACAATCTGGTAACAGAGAGCAGAAAAGGTGGGAAGAAGCCAGGCAACCTCATTCCATTGTTTGGCCTCAGGTCTCTAGTGTAGGCTCAGTTCTGACACAAAAAGGAACTGGCAGAGAGAAGCAAAGCAGACCTAAGAGGCATGCTCAGCATTTTAAGAAATAAATAGAAACTAGCACAGACTATATAGCTTTAGGGAGATGAGTAAATGAATCCTTGCTGTGTAGGCATGAGGACATGAGTGTGGATCCTTAACACTCGTGTAAAAAGCTGGGAATGGCTATGTACCCAAGCATGGAGAGGTAGAGTCAGAGAGTCCTGAACACTCACTGGTCAGCTAGTCTTGCCAATTGGTAAGCTACAGATTGAACAAGAGTTGGTTGTCTTAGAATATAAGAGGTTGAACACAAAGGAAGCTTATTATCAACAATGTCTGGCCTCTTGCACCCATGGGTGCATAAACCCACTTAAATGTATACACCACACATATACTCACAGTATACAATGGCAAGGGGTAGAGAATAAAAACCAACCCACACGAAGATTTTCTTTTTAATGCATAGTTCTTTGCTTTCCTCACACATACTACCAACTGCATCTATAGAATTGGCTTCAGATGCCATCTGTTCGAGAACAGTACCCATATTAATCCATCAGGATGCTTCCTCATTGGCTTCAGTGATGAGAACGATGAAGTATGAAGACAATAGGGATGAAGGAAGCCTTTGTGTGAGCAGAGGCTGATAGATGCTCCCAAAATCTGTGCTAGAGCCCGCCATCAATTCCCTCACTTATACTCTCTTCCATGTTCAACTCTCCTTAGTCTACATATATGCTCAAATAGGCTCACTGCTAAAACATCTTCCCTAACTGTTGTTTCAAAGGCCCGAGTTTTATAAGGAGCTACCTAACAGCATGCTGTGAGGCAACCACCTTTGTGACTTCACTGCTCATTGTCCCTGTGATCTAGCATTTCCTAAATGTGGTTTGCCTCATACTGATTCTGAGAGGCTCATTATACATGATGGTGCCTATTCCTCATACCAGACCTACCAAATCAGAAGTTTTTGCTTTGGCAAGCTTCCCAGCTCACTTACAAATGCTGTTTGGATCTTTTATAGTCTAAAATTGTAAAGAAATCCCTCTTTTCAGGCACATTGATGACCCTTAAACAACCAAATCCCTTAACTACTTCTCCAGCATAGTTTGCTCAAACAAATCTCTATTCTTTTGGCCTCTAAGACATTTTTGTTTCTAAGTTCAGTGGGTATTTTCTCCTTAAACATTTGTCGTTATTTTTAATTTCCCTTCCTAGGTAGCTCTCCAGGGTGATGTTCTCTACTTTAAAATTCTTCCCTCCAGCAACAGTTTGATTCTAACCCTATGAATCTGATATCCCAGTTGTTCATGACACTTTTGCCTACCTAATATTCTTTGGAAGCCAAAGCCACCATGGCAGCAATGAGCCAGGGTTTGAGGAAGCAGCCTTGTGCTTGCTTCTTCCATGAAGGTACCCAGTTGCTCTTTGCTATGCACCAACATGCTCTAAATGCCTGCATGCTACATTTTTCTCTTAAAGGCGAAAAAGAAGTATCCAAGACGTCTTCACTCTTAAGATTTGTACCCTACATAGACCCTTTCCTCCTTGAATGTGTCTGACCCTGGAAAAGATTTTGATCAACAGAATGGGGCAAAAACCATATATTAATATTCAAACTATGACTTACAGTCCTTCGGATTTTGTTGTTTACAAAAAAACAACATTGGTACATTCCTTATAGACCAAGCTGCTTGAGCCAAAGCTCTATAGTTTCTAAGCAGAATATTGACTGCCTTTTGCCTTTGTGAAATCCATAATGCAAAGGTCTATCTATAATTACCCAAGAAGAATAGCCATTCCTTTCAATACCATTTAGAGACTAATGTTGTGCCTCATACCTACAGCTCCAACATTTACTCAGAGGCTAAGGAAAGAGAGTTTCCATAAATTAGAAAAACATGCCTTTGCTATACTGTGAGTTTTATGCCATCCAGAGTTACACGATTAGACTCAACAAACATACATATATGAATAACACATACACATGCACAAACACATGCACATGCACATGCACACATATACATGAGACTTCAACCAAGAATTGATTCTAAACGATTGCTTTCAAATAGCAACTTAGGTCTCAGGATAATAAAGAGTTGTCTGACAGCCCTTCATTCACTCACTACAAACTTATAGAATATCCAGAGCTTCAAGTAGACCATGAATAATAAAAGAAATAAGATGCATTCTTGAACCGGAACATCTCATTGTCCTGTAGAAGGTCAGAATTACAATAAAAATAATGCTACACAAGTGATTTTGTGCTAACACAAGGAAGGGTTTGTTATTCTCTTACTAGTCCAGCATTAAGTAAGTTACCTCAACCTCAAAGTTGGTGTCAGTTTTCCCATTAATTAAAACAAAAAGTATTATTTTTATACTATTTACTCAAGGCACATGCTTGTGAATAACAGACTTGGTCTCTACCATCAGAATAGGTGTATCTAATATCATCCTGAGAACTCAGTAGTTATTGATATGTTTCAAATCCTGTGCCACATAGAAAGGAAACTCAATATGTATAAGTATTATTAAATGAAATTAGATTAATTTTAATGGATGAGTATCATGAAGGGCTAAGGGGTTAAGCTTTGGCCAATAAAATAAACTTGGAAGGTTTAGCTATTTGTAGTGCTACTGTAAATTACCACTCTCAGAATGATTAGCAGGCTAATCTCATAGACTAGACACAGTGACTGATTGATACTTTTAATCCCAGCACTCACAAAATAGAGGCAGGTGGGCCTCTACTAGTTCAAGGTCAGATTGGGCTAGATAGTGAGTTCTAGGACATTTGAGGCTATGTAGAAAAATCCTAACTCAAAAGAAAAAGTAAAATAGCTAACAAGCTGCTTTTTTTCTAGTAAGAACTTTTTAAGTGGAAGATTCTTGTCTCAGGGAACATTAAAAGACCTTGCAAATCAACACTCTGCCCAGGAAGAATCAGGATTGAAAGCATTTGTTTAGGTTTTTGTTCCTCTGCATTTAAAACCACTTGTCTGATGGAAGTTAAACTCTCGATGCTTCATCTATGAAGAAGAAACAAAATATTTACATTACAGGTCACTGCAATAATTTATGCATATATACAAAGCTATTCAATATAAGAACAACAAAAGAATTCTATTATAAACTTTTGGAGACATCTTGGTTTCACTACATTGCTCTGGATGGCCTGAAACTCATGGAGATCTGCCTGCCTCTTCCTCTGCATCCTGGGTTCTGGGTGCTTGAATTAAAAGGATGTGCACCATGATGCCCAGCTGGGGCATTTGTGTACACTGGAAAATGTAATGAGAAAGAAGCACCCAAATATTTATGATAAATCATTTGGTGATACACCAGAATGATAGAACCAAGAATCTTGTTAGAATTATTTTTATAGGAAGGTAGAAAGGTAACATCCATTCTAAATTGGTAAGTCAAACTACACCCTCTCCTATTTGGAATATGTGGGTTTAGATCAACTAAAAACAGAGATACAAATTGTACAAAACCATTATCTCAAGTTTAAACAGCCAAGGGATACAGAAAGATTTCTTTTCTCTCCTCTCATATAAGAACAAGTAGCTAAAAAATTAAACTTAGAGTCAAATCAACACCTGTTTTAAGTCAACAAGCAAGGAACAGGAGTTTGTTCTTAACCAACAAAGCACAAACCACCCCTTCCTCTGTAGAAACATGCGACACCTTTCCCTGCAGAGAGAGAATATATTTCTCTTCTGCTCCCAAAATACACGGTAATGGTTTTATTCACGTATTCTTTCCATTGTTATCAATATCCAGCTCATCAACTCATCAAAAAAAAACACTATTAATATCTGACCTGAGAGGCAAGCTGTGCAGCATACATAGTGCTACAAGCACCCAGATTAAATAAGTAATTATACAAATGCCCTTTAGTGTGCATTGGCCAGCATAAAATCTGCATGAGGGGAACATAGCAGTAAGCCAACGTTATACACTTCTAAACACATATTCATCATCTGAGTTGAAAAGAAGAGGCTTAATGAAAATAAGCAGAGATTTAAGTAAGAGATTTAAAGTCTACATGTAGCTTAGGACAAGTTGGGACTTTTATGGAACACAGGCATTCCATCAAAAATGGCTAAAGGACTATCTAAAGGACTGGAAGATATCCCCATTGGCATGCATTGCAACAACACTCTTCATAGACTGTGCTTTAAGTTAAAAAGAAATAGTTGGCATTTCTTCCCACATAAAATTCTAAGCACTCTGTATGCTATCTTCTCTTTATCATTTATAATTTTACTTTTCTGAGGAAAGTCTATGAAATAATGGCTTAAAACAAAGATGGAATAATACTCTAAAAGCTTAGTACATCAAACACTCATTTTTGAATAAAAATAAACAACCAAGGGGCTGTTCTTCCAGTGGACCTTGATTTGGTTCTCAGGGCTTATATAGCAACTCACAAGCATTTTCATCTGTAACTCCAGTCCCAGCGAATGTAAAATCTTCTTGCCTCCACAGGGTTCCTACATGTGCATGGTGCTGCTTCATACACACAAAAATAAATGATTTTTTTTTTAAATTAACAACCTAGGACTGGAATGTAAATCAGTAGTAGAGTGCTTTCCTAGCAAGTATAAGGCTCTGAGTTGACTTCCTGCACACAAATGTGTGTGCTCATGCATGCGCCTCCCCACCCCCACCAAATAACAACATTAAAACAGAAACAACGAGTAAACAATGGACAGTGCTGGAACACCTTTAATCCCAGCAAATGGGAGGCAGAGGCAGGCAGATCTCAGTGAGTTCAATGTCAGCTTGGTCTACAAAATGATTTCCAGTAGTTCATCCATGGCTGTGTCACAGAGAAACTCTATCTCAAGAAATAAAAAGCAAAAATTCTGGTGCATGCCCCTACCCCTGCCAGGAAGGAGGGACGTGACTCCAGGTAGATCTTCTTCATGTAGTTTTAATCAGGATCCTTAAAACTTGTTCTTCTGACCCATGGGAGCCCCGGGGAACCCCTACACAGGCTTAACTACCCTTGCGCTAACCAACCCCAGTGAGCTAAATGGACCCTGCAGATAGGCTACTCTAATGTGGAAGCAGACAGGCTGAACAGACTTAACCAAATAAGGGCTTGTTTATGCCAGAGAGCACTCACCCTCAGGGGGGTGGAAGGCAGAAGCCAGCTCCATCTTTAAGGCGCAGCACTTTGCAGCTCTCTACAGTTCCCCCTTTTTGTTTTAATAACGCAACAGACAAGGGTAGTGGTCTGGTCTCCAGTAAAGCAGTGGACATTATAATGACCCTGAATCCTGGTAGTCAGCCAGGTCAGTGCCACACCCGTCCGGTACCTTTTTCCTGGAGGTGGGGCCTCAGACACCAACCCACATGCAACCAGACTTGCCCTTCTCAGAGTTGCTCACTTCCAGAGCTAACTCGGAGTGCAGTGCTAAGCCATACAACCTGAGCATGAAGGATCAATGCTTGTTCATGACTGCGAGCCATGCTTGGGGAGACTGCCCTGCCTCAATGGCTGTAAATGCCTGGACAACCATAGCTGCATACCGCTTCTGAGCAAACCTCATCTTGCAAAAGCACCACAGGCCCACGAAGGAGATAAGCAACAAGAGGACAGCCATAGTTCCCATTCTTGCCCACTCTTTCAGATGATCCATAGCAACGGGAAACCACGATGATGATCCGGCAGCCAATCCCGCATCCACATGTGTCGAATTCACTGCAAAGATGGCCATTCGCAGCTGTACCATCAAGTCATCAAAGTCAGCAGACCAATTTCCTAAAAGATAGCTAGACAACTGTCGTGACAAATTAGCAGCACATGTAAAGTTCTCATACTGAATGCTGGTAACACACAAACCTGGATATTTCATTTTACATCCCAATGGGGCCAGCTGCCACAAAGTATCTATTTGCTCCTGCACCAGATCAATTCTTTGGTTTTCAATCATTAAACCTCCTTTTAGTTGAGCATCAATTGTGGATTGGGCATCCAAGGTGGTAGCCACATTCTTGGACAACTCATTTAGCTTAGAGGCTGTCTGCACTGATGTGCTCATAGCCACGGCAGCCATGACTGAATCCACAACTGCAAAAGAGATAGCTGCAACTATGGCTGTTGTAATGCCTTGCCCATCATTGGAGCACACATGTGAACTGTCTTAGGTTGCCTGGAGACAAAAAGATCTTATGCATCTTTGACTACCAGCCTCTAAATAGAAAAGGGATAGTGCATAGCTTGATGCCATGTACCTCTGAGCCATTTTTTTTTTAATCAAGAGTTGTAACCTGTACTAACCTATCTTTAAGGGGCTTCAGTTGGGTACAACTGACTTGCCTGGTTTGTTGTGGGGGTGAGAGGGTGGACTGAGAAAACAGCAGGTAAAGATACTAAGGAAAACATAGGGATACAGAATAGAGTAGGGAAAGCTTCCCAGTGAATATTGAACACATCAAGTTTATTCTTCATAGTCTTTCCCCCAATCAAAAGTGGGGGAAGGCAAAGAGACTTCTTGCCAAGATATGAAGAATATGCAAGTGTGATTACTTTCTCAGTACCCCAAACATCAAACAACCACACCTCATACCAGGTATCCTGTTGTCAAGGCAAGATAGACAATAGTCACACCTTAGGCTAAATATCCTATTGTCAAAATAAGACATCCATTAGTTACTTCTTAAGCTAAATATCCTATTGTCAAGGTAAGACATCTATTAGGTTAGCCAGACCTCAAACCAAACATTCTATTGTTTAACCTTGAAAGAACAATAATGGGTTTCAACTCTCTGACCATAAGTCAAGATGAAGCAGAGCTAGTTTTATGAACCCTAACATTAAAAGACTAGAAAAAATATGTAAAACTCTATAGAGCTGCAGAAGAGAGTATTAATTCTACATGTGAGTCATTGTTTTGTTACTGCCACTGGTGTTGCCTCTGTCATTAATACTCACTGTAACAATGAGTGGGACTACTGCTCATGCCTAGCATTGGCCCAGCATTGAACAGGGGAAATTATTTCATTTTCTTTTGTATTGTAAGTCATATATATTCCTAACTTATAACTCAGTGAAGCTATATTGTTTAAGGCTCAACAGAATGGTTTACTACAGTAGAACAAAGTCTTGGTATACAAATGACATCAAAGCCCATGGCTATAGAAAGCCTCCTGCAGCTTCACAGGGGAGAAGGTGCTTATTCTAAAGAATTTCCAAGGAGACCAGTTAGAGAAAGGTGTCAGGAGTGGAGTAGGTCCTGAGCAAATGTGCATTGTTTAGCATGAACATGACCCCAATGCCTCAGCCTCAGACCTATAGAAATGACAAAGTCGACGCCCAGGCCCTTGTGTCAGGATGTTGTCAATGTCTACAGTATATGTTGACTGCAGCTTTCTCCTAGAGGAAAGAGTCGGAATTGAAGGGTTTGACAGAGTGCATATTGAGAGCTGGTATCATTTGTACATGCAGATTAAAGGGACAGGAAAGCATCTATCAACTCTAAATCCACTACCCACAGTCCTAGGTTAACAGACCAATTGAAAACCTGTGTGGAGAAAGTGAGGGCGGAGATAGAAGATGAGCTGCTGTATTTGGAGTGCTTTAAGGTGTTAGTAGAGGAAAGGGCAAGCAAAATGGGAGGCAGGAAATAAATGAGGCATGATTGTATGTCTGTGGTCATGAAAAATACACAAATGCAGAACATTTCTTGAAGAAAAGCTGATTAAATGGGAAAGAACCTTTGCAACAGCAATACTGAAAACGACTGCTGAAATTTAAACTCTTAAACAGTGTACAAAATGAACTCCTCATTTACCCATGAGGAGTGGACTGGGGGTATGAGGGAAGGTGGGAGGGGGTAGAGGGGGCAGAGGAGGGGTGGGAGGGAGAACTGTGGCTGGAATGTTAAATGGAATAAAGAAATAATAAATAAATACATTTAAAAGAACAATGTATGAAGAAGATCAGAGGAAAATAATACTACTCAGAGACTGAGCATGTAGCTCAATCAGTAGAGAGCTTGTCTACTATGGGCAAAGTCCTAGCTTCATCCTCCATCACCTCAGAAACTTGGCATGGAGGGACATTCTGAAATCCCAGAACTTTGGATGAAGAGGTAGGAGGATCAAAAGTTGAAGGTCAGCTTCTGCTACATAGAGAATTCAATGTCAGCCTGGGCTACATGAGACCCTGCCTCATAAATAATAATAAATGATCTCACAGAAACCAGATGTGGGCAGAGGGAAAATGTGTTCAATATAGTGAGATACAGTATAGTAATAAATAAAAAATGTCACTAATCTTAAAGCAAAATGCCCTTTTTAATCTTCAATTTGATAAGATTTAATGAAGCAACGGAAGATTGTATGGCAAAGAAGAAGATGCACGGAGGGGAAGGGCAGACTGACATCTCTAGAATCTCGACTATAAACACAAGAATCTGGAGTAGACATGGCTACTTCTTAGTATTCCTGTCATTCCTGTAGTGTACACTCTGTCCATGAGTGCCAACCAACTGAAAAGCTATGGTGAGAGAGTGAGGCTGATGGGGTAGGAGAAAAAGTTAATTATATATATGTGTGTGTATATTTATTTAATATAATTTATGCAATTATGTTATATATTGTTTAAAATGATATATATATATGTATGTATACATATATATATATATATATACATACACACACACACACACACACACACACACACACACACACACACACACATTTAAAGATTGTTCGTGGACCTAGGTCAAGAAAGGTTTCCAAAAAGCACTGATACCCATGAGAATCGTGGTGGGTTGAAGGGTAAACAAGCCAAAAAGAAGGGAACATGAAGAAAATATAGACAACTAAATGGTTTTCTAAGAAGAAAAAGAAGTGGAGGAGAAATGGAGATGACGATTTCATAATAAAAAAAAAAGGACTGAGGGAATCACAAATCAAAGGTGAACCTTGGGCCTGGGTCGCTTTTGTGAAGTAGAGCTGGAGGAACTGAAGCATGGAGATGGATTTTGTCCCCCAAGATGACAGTAGGAGATGAGGTGTAGAGGCTTAGTCCATAGCCTATGATTCTGTAGTGATCACTAAAGACTGGTAAAAGGAGTGGGGAGAGCAGATAAACGTTGGCAAGATCTGCTTAGACTGAAGAAGCTAATTCTACTGGGTAGCACCTTGAAGTAGCTACAGGCTGCAACAACCTCATGTTTCAAAGTATATATGGCATATATATTCATGATAAGGAATTGAGGAGCTGGACATGGTAATTGCCCTGATTGGTCAGTATATTTTTTTACAATATCTAAGCATCATATTATATCCTTTAGTATATATAAATACTATATCCATTTCTAAAAGTTAAAAAGTTTTAAAAGAATTCTGATCATGTTGCTACATTTTATCTAGAAATTATGAAGTTCAAGAAAGGACCAAGGGTTCTTTGAACAGTTGGTCTTGGGTCACCTTTCCCATCATCCCTCCATCCCACAGTTATCTAATTCCACAAGAGCAGCTGGCATGTTTATTTCAGATCATCTTTTACTGTATCATTTACATAGAAATAGGCAATGATTTAAACGTTTATGAAACATGCTTTTTTCATTAGGTAAAAACATAGTCTCACCGATAACCAGTGGTTTTAGCGTTTTTCCTGTTGCTGAGGGCACCTCCAATTCATTGACATTAAGGCTTTTGAAGACCCTGTTTCATGATGAGTGATCACTGATGAATACCAAAGATACAGCAATGTTTTCTTGTTGTAACAGGTGCTGGAATAAGTGAGTATGTGAGTGTTTTTTTTTTTTATCTTGTAATCTCATCTCTGTTTTCTAATCTTTCCTGCAATGGGTTTGAGAAGATGTGCACTCTTCCATTTGCTAGAATGCCAAACACTGTCTGAAGCTATTGCACCAAATTCCATTAACTTAAAGAGCAGAATCCACATGTGCAGGTGACTTCAAACTCTGGACGAAAGCATAGGACTTGCCTTACAGGTGGTTATAGGCTACCTGGTGAGTTTGATGGGAACTGAACCCAAGTCTTCTGCAAGAACAGTAAGTACTCAATTGGTGAGCCATCTTGATAATCTATCTCTTCTTTTCCCATTTTTATATTGGGTTGTATATGTTTTCCCCTTCAATCTTAGAAATTCTTTATATGCTAAATATTAATTTTATCATTCATGCATCTTAAATATCAGGGATACATTTCCCTGTTTCTTAAAGAATTTCTTGAAATATCAAAATTTCTGTCATTTAAGTATACTGAAATACAGTACATTTTCTTGCATGATATGTGTTCTTGTCCCATACTTTTGCTTAAAGAATTAAACTTAATTTTCACATTAAGGTAATTAGTTCTAGAATGGCATGAGTGTTTCTTCTGTGTGACTTAACTATTGTCCTATTGTGGTTTGGGGGCATTTTGTCATTTTGTCACAGGCCCTGGATTGGGGCACCATTGACTGAGGGCCCTCTGTCTAATCTGTCAGTGATGAGCTGCCTATCTAACCTATTTCAGTAACACTTCATTTTGATGAGTAGAGAGTAATGGTACCCATGCTCCTCATCATCTTCAGAACGAATTCAGGTTACTCTTTATCCTTTTGTCTCCCTGATAAATTTCAGGGGTGGTTCCTTACACTCCACAAAACCTTATAGGAATTTTGAATGAAATTGAATCTGTAAAGTTTCTGAACAGACATTTTCTCATCTCATTCCCCCAACTAGGCACAAGACAGTTGAGTTACTATTCCAACTCAGACATGGAAATCTTTATTGAGAAATATTTAGGAATTTGCTCCAAGCTGTTGAGAAGAGCAGAAATAGAAACTCAGACTTCTGAGTGGGGGTGACCTTTGTGTTTGTTGTCTCCACTGTGTTTTCCTCGGGTCCTGAGCATCCCTCTCCCATCCCCAGCACCTCCTAGTCCTTGGTTAGTGATTGATACACACACTTGCTCAGGTGATTTTCATCACAGAGAAGATAAAAATGAGAAGTGCATGGTGAATGAAGGAAAAAGGAAGAGGAAGACTATGTATTATTTCAATACATAGCTGTTTGTTTGGTTTGGTTTGGTTTTGTGTTTTGTTTGTTTGTTTGTTTGCCAGTTCTGGTCTGTATTTCTTTCAACTAGTCAGTCTTTTATTCACGTAAAATTGGCCAAAAATAAAAAAGAAAACATGGGTCAGAGGAATTCTGGGACTGGCTTCTCTGCCCTCCCGATGAGTTTAGTTAATGTGTGTGGTCCTCTGTGCTAACAACGTTCAATTCTTCACAATGACTCTGCTACTGTTTAGAAATATTTAAAGAATTTCCATCAAAGAAACAGTTTCATAGAATGGTTTAAAAAAAATTAATGAATATTCAATTATGAGCAAAGTATGACCAAGAAAGAAGAAATTCCAGAGCAACAAGCTATTTTTAGTATTTTACTTAACTGAAATATCTTGTGGACATAATTTGATGTGTATTTCCTTGAGATGACTTAAAACTATGTTCAAGCTTTGCTTTGTATTTAATATTTCTTCCTTTAGTAAAATACACCTCTTGACAGACAATATTTTATTTTAAGCAAATGGAATATGAATAAATATAAAAGTCTAATAGTAAAGTTACTAACAAAACTATGAAAGATACATGCAAAAAAATTAAAATTCCATTAACTTTACCCATAGCAAAACTTTATAACTTTAATAGCATATAGTGCAATTGCTGCTTTATGATCTTAAACGGTGTTAATTTGATTTTCTCAAGTTGTACTTTTTTGCTGCAGTTTAAAATAATAAAATTTTCACTAAGATAGAAAAAGTACTACAAATATATAGTTGTTAGTTCTGATAAATAAAACACTCTGTAACTTGAGAGTTAGGTAGGAATTGCAATTGTGCAAACATATGCCTCCAGAAAAGACAAAGGACTCAGGTGTTGCCTGTTTTCCCACCTCTGCCACCAAACAAAACTGTGGGTTCAGTATGCGGGAACATTTCCAAGAGGCAAACCAAACTTCATTCTCCTAAATGGGTCTTGTAGGCCTTAGCTATTGGTACCTCAGGACAGAATGAAGAAAGAGAAAGGGAAACAGGAAAAGGGGCAGACAGCTGGATTAGACTGAACCGTGTATATTAGTGATGGGCAGACTTCAAAGACTTAGAGGTTCATTTTGGACAGGTGCCCAGGGATTCACAGGCTTACCCAAAAACCTTCCATAACTTCTGATTTTAAAATTGAGCTGAAATTCTTTTTGAGAGCAGACTTTAGGTCTTCAGTTATATTCTGTACTCATGGTCTGCAAAATGAATGTAGGCTAAAAAAACTCTAAATTTTATGATCTTTGTTAAATGAATTACTTATTTTAAATAGATATTACTATTTTTTTTAATAAAAACATGCTTTAAAAGTAAAATATTATGTTGTTTTCCTCTTTCTGGGAGAGATGTTTACCTGATATTTGAGTCTAATTTTAAATATTTGTCAATAAAGATTTGAGAAGGTTCATTTTATCTTAATACATTAAATAGGTAAAGTCTTCATTCCATTCAACTTACGTATGAGGTTTGGCTATGTCAAGTCTTCATCAGGTTTGAAGCTTTATCCTCTGTTGTCTAGGAGTGGAAGCCTGAGTAACAAGTGTTCAGAAGGACTATTTTATATGGTCTGGCATAGCATGAGAAAGTCCACCTGAAAATGTGAGAGGGGATATACCTATCACCCTGAAAATATAGGTGATTTGAACATCACAACATGAGACATTCAAAGAACATGAACATTCTTTGGTCTTAATTATGTATCTGATTGAATGCTTCTCAAATATGTTCGAAAGACAGATTATTAGCAACAGAGCCTGTTATGAAAAATTAGTTACATGAAAGTATGAAATAATGATTTTTTAAACAAAAGGGACAATCTCTAATATCAACTTTACAATAATAATAAACACAGTACTAGTGTTTATTAGTACAATTGTTAGTAAGACCTGGTTTCACTCTTTTCTAGAAAAATATTAAGAATAAGATATGGACTGAATAAAATTTAATGAAACACTACAAACTTGTCTTTGAATACTACATGTGGTGGTCATGAGGAAAGAATGAATGAAATTATTCATAAGTACATGGAGATTCACAATCTGCATCACACAATAGGCAATCCAGTGTCCAGCCTCTTATGGTACCACATGTAGACCCTGCATGTTCTCTCTAAGTAATAACAATGACTCCACCATAATTAAGTGCATTGGCAAAAGACCTACAGCTGGGTATAAACTTGACATATATTATCACACAATTTTACTTCCCAAAGTTTTTAATCACTAAGGTCTAGAGAACAGCTAGCTGCATTAAAAGTCCAAAGTTTCTCAAGCTCTGAAAAGCTGTTGTCATAATGCCTTGTGTCAGTGTACTTTGTATTGAAAACATATCATTCTTTCCAAAATAGCAGTAGCTTACTTGGATCTTTGAGCTCTGCTCTAATAAAAATGTAAAAATTAGGAACAGTTGTTCCATGTCAATCGCACACTGAAAGCAGATCCCCAGCCGATATGAAATCTGCAATAAGACTGTATCTCCCCATAGTTCTGTCCTAGGATTGTTTCTAAAGCAGACCTCATTTGATATTTCAAACCCTTCCTAAGACAGCACTTGTAACCTGAACTATTTTGTATCATTTTTGCCCATGCTGTTATAAAGCTTCTCCAATTGTTCTTCTCTTTGTACTTAACTTGCTTTCAAACTTTTTAAGTGATGCAATCAATATTATGTAATGAAGGCCAAAAGCACCAGTATCTACTAATTGCACTCATCAGTTGATACGTGCCAAAAGAGAAAAATGAGTAGCAAGCAGAAATTAACTTTATTGTTAACATATAAACACTTTGTAAACCCCACATTTTCCCAGTTCTATTCAGATGTAGTTGAAAATAAACAAATATGAGTTTATTGCTCCTCCTAACCTAGCTTTTAGGACTGCAACTCAAAATTAGTGCTAAAAAGTAAAAACCCAAGAGACAAAATTGTTCTCTAAATTATCAAAAAATTGTTGCATATATATATATATATATATATATATATATATATATATATGATACACATTTGTTGGTTAATCATTTATGAAACATCTACCATGTTCAGAATTTACCTGAGAAGTCTGTCTGGACAAAATGTAATTAAACTCTTTGTGCATATTAAAATAATAAAGATAAGAAAAGCATGACATCATTCATACAGCATGATGAGCCAGTAATGTTCTCACTTAAAAACAAATTGTCCTGATGTTAGTCCATGTCTATCTAAATATACTAATAGATCCATACCCACTGACATATTGGTAAAAACTAGTTTACATGTTTTTCTCAAAAAGAGGAGCATAAGAGTTCTCAAGACACTGTTTGATAAGTTACAAAGAAGTAATAATTTTATCTTCACGTTTTTACTCCCAAACTCCTCAATGAGGAAGTACCACAGTGCAGTATTTTCTGTCTTGCAATAGACATCATGTGCCCCATCTGAAGGCATTTTTGATGTTTTTTTTTCCATGAGATAGGCAACCATGCAGAAATAGTCAGCAGAGAGTATCCAAAGCTTGCATCAGTGTTAATTTATTAAACAACTTTTACAATTCACATGCACCATGGACTTCCTAAAGCACATAGCATATAAACTGCTTTGGAAATTGTGTATTGACAAGTTCATAACTTCTTATCTCTATATATTTAAATTAAGACTCCAATAAATAAACCAGTAAATGCATTTATTATTAAAAAGAAATTTCTTTAAAAATTCAAATCTTAACTTATTAAAAAATATAATAAAAGACTTTTTGTACTTTAGTATGCAAGAATTAGATTGCTTGACCTCCGTTTTAATGACTTAATTAGCTGTACTAAAGCCCAGCTGGGCCTCTGCTGACAACATAGCTAGATATTTCAATCAAGCAGTGTTATGCAGAATAAGTAATAAATGCTACCTTGTCGCTGTACAGTCCCAAACCATAGTGCATGCTGGCAATGCTAAATTTGATCAGTATGCCTCATATTTCAATTAGTCGTGGTCTGAATCCTTAAAACTGTATAATGTGTACGAATTCCTGATATCAGATACAGAGTCATAGGCTCCCACAGTTAGAGCCATTGAGTTTGCTTTTATTAGTGGCCAATTAATGGCAAAAAAATCTGCATTGCTTTTAAAATTTATAACCTCCCTTCCAGCTGCATCCACCGCTCTGCTTGACTATATACAGCCAGATCCGTCTCACTGTCGTGAGTCAAACAGCTGCAAACTATACTCTGTCCACAGAAGGGAAAAACCCTTTCATACAGAAGCTTTTTCAGCCTCTTAGAAGTTCTTTTCAAAGCTCAGCAGCTCTAGGCACTTTGCAACAATGAGCGGTTTAATACAGAGAGAAAGAAATCTACACCAAGGTAGCCTCTTGGGATGTGCTAGATTTTCAAACGGAGTGAAACCCTACCATTCCCACACCACAGAAGGGAAAGCAACGACACTTCTCCTGACCAAGGCTAAGAAAATATAAACATATAAAACCTGACCCTCATGCAAAATTAACCCATTGAAGTCTATGAAGTCAATTTTAAAAAAAGTGGTATTAATAGGAACAACTTACATAAAGTTTTGGTATTCAAATTTGCATGCTCAGACCTTAAGTGCTTGTCTAATAAAACATTTGTGGAGGTCACATTCCTCATCAAGAAGCAGTCTATTGCATACCTCAAGATTTCTAGACACTATTTTTAGGAACCAGACTCTTCTGACATATGATCAGACAGGAGATCTCAGTGTGGTCAGATTTAGTAACAAAGCATAATTGCTTTGTATATTGTCAGTTCTTGGCTTTCAAGATTATAAAGGGAACAAGGCAGCTTCATGGCATTATACTACATATTCAACCCTATATCTACCCCTTTGTAAAGCATGAAGTATTTTGCAATAAAAAATTCAAAATAATATTTTGGAAAAAGTGTAGGTTCTTCACTTGGCTTTTCTAGAAATTGGCAAATTTTAAAATACATATTAAATTCACACACATACATTTTTTTGTGTTCTTCTATTTTACAACATAGGGGCTGATGTGATTTCCCTGGAAAAATAGTGTAAAAACTACTAACTCCAGTGCATAACAATAAGAATGTTGTATTAAAATGATGCTGCCATGGTTGTTTAAAAACAATAAAATCATACTTTACAAATTTCAACTAATAGCCAGCATTCTTTCTAACTGCTTAAATAGAGCAGTAAGACTTATAATGCCACTGTGAAATCATAAGCTAGGACTTCAAAGGCATTGTATCTGTTACAAATTTAATCTTCTCTGCTTTGTCACAACTGATTTCATCCCGACAGCTAGGAGATGTGACATGACAACATTCTTGTTGTCCTAGACAACCTGAACCAAGCTGTTAAATACCTGCCTGGTGCCCAGGAATGATTACAATAATATTGCCTATGAAATCTCCAACAACTGCCCCCCAAAAAATGTGCAATTAGTCGGTTCCAGTTAATAGAAGGGGAAATGCATGCTTTGCAGTGTTCACAAATTGTAGGTATTTTAATGACAGGCACAAATCTGTGTTCCATATTATTCACCATCCAGTAACGTACTCACTGCCCTTAAACCGTATTCTTCTTGTAATACTTTAAATGAATATATTTCACAATTATATGTTACACACTAATGCAGATCTCAATGTACATCTCAAGTACATTTTTCCTACATGAGGATATAATTTTTTCATTAAGTACCAAATTTCTTAGAAAACTGAGCCTCACTGATTTTCATTTAAACACACAGTTTTTGTCTTTGAAATAGCAATTTCAGATAGGTAAAGCTAGATGCAAGTGCCCACTGTTGCTTCTCGGCTACACACGACACACTGCAGGCAGGAGAATTGCAGGCACTGAGATGAAGAGCTAAGCACATCTGTGTTCATGAAGCCGCTCCGCCAAGAAGCTAATGGAGCAAGGCACTGGAATCTCTCCACACATGGAGGCTTAATTACTAGCCATAAGGTTAAAATCAACTCAGTCATAATGAAAATTGTTAACTGTCAAGGACAATACTATCTCTATCCCTGAGCACATGGACTTGGTAGTTAGATGCCATGTGTGGATGTGTGCACATCTGCAAGGATCCATGTCCTGTAACAATACTACACTGATAATGATGGACAAGACAGCACTTTGTATTCAAAACCTTCTATATCTGTAAATCCAATGCTCCGCTCCTGGATCACTTTAACTACATCGTCTCTCTACATCCTTTAAATAATACTAGAAAGCATTTCTCCATGAATATTTAATTGCCCGGTTCCATGATTTAAACCTGCCACCCAAGAAAAATAAATGCATAGAGAAGTGTGGCTATTACACTTCTGTAGAAACCCCTGAGAATCCAGGAGTTCCAGCCAGAGATCAGTGTTCTATATGCAGTAAAGACAAATACTAAAGTGTAGGTGCCAACAAATGTAACAGCCCAAATTGATGCCACAAAATAGCATCAAAAATTTATGCAGTTTTGTTCATAGCAATTCTGTTCATAAAAATAACAACCCAAAGATAAGAAAACACAGTTTACTGGCAAATTCGAGAGAAAGCAGAATATCCTTACTGTAGATATTCTATATTTTTTAGGAGATGACTTATTTTTATGTAGGTTTCAGTTCCTTTAATAAACAATGTCAAATAAATTGGCTAAAAATTACAAATGATGTTTAAACACATCCTTTAACCAGAATGGTTGTGACACCATTGAAGGTATATTAAGTTGTCCATAAGCAATTCACACTTGTGACTTTTCTCTGCCATTCATAAATTATGCAGTCATGCCTAACTCATGGAAATGAAAGTGCATTAACTGCCCACTGATGTGCATTGTCTCTTTCTATGTCCTTGTGCACACATTTCCACAGTCCATTATTCACTGAGGCATCTATGCAAGTGCAAATTCATACATATAATGTGCAAAATAGTCACATATGAACAAATAGCAATGAGACTTTTATCTATAGATATATAAACTTCATTCCAAGCAAGAAAACTGTTGAGGGTTATTTCTTTTTATGAGTAACAGGTGGTAAACAAAACAGACATAATAAACATAGCAATAGAGGAATCTCTTCACACGGGTTCTGCAAAACAGATATTGTGCCCTTCATCTTTGACAGGTTTTAGACTTTTTTCACCATTAAAAATATTATTGCTAGCATTTCTTAAAATCTTATTAAAACACTGTTTTTTACAATGTTGCAAGTATGTTTCTAATTATTCCTTTTCTCCATATATGCCAAGTTGTGATGCTAATTCATTCCTAGAAGAAACCATTATTTGAAACATAACTTTGAGGATTTGTGGTCACTTCTTAGACTTTGACTAAGAGCAGTTGTGGAAGAAACAAGAGTTTGATACTTTCTTCCTTATGTGCTATGCTCAGAAGTCTTGCAAACTCTGACAGGTTCGTGATGGGAGGACAAGTTTGTTGGGAAGTTTTAGCCTCAAGTTTTAGGTTAGATAACACCACTGAGTGAATCATTAATAAAGATTTGTGAAGCAGTAAACAATGAGACCTCCTTCTGATTAGTGACATTTCTACCATAAACAAAACTGGCCCCATTAAAATAATTCTCACTGAATACAATGAATTTTATCAGACACTCAGGTTTTTAATTTGTTTGTAATAAATATTCCCTGAGATTTTGTTTCAGGCAATAAAAGCAGGATTTAACGACATGCAAAAGTAAAATGCTTCCCCAAAATTGACCCTAATTTAGTGGCACAGCATCAAATGTCCATGTTTAGAATCTCTTGTAAAAGTACTGGAAGATAACACATTCAATGTAAATTATTTATACATAAAGTTAATTTTGAAACATTTAATAGCAAAATATTTTTGTGTAACTATCTATTGTCTATTACATATTATTTAAAATTAAAACTGAAACAATGTGGGGTTCATAAAGATTTTATTGGAGTCACACATTGAGTATAAAGTATATACTTAATATCACAAATTATACAATATTTTGCAGGAAAGCACACCTTTGCTTCATGGCTTTATATGTTCTTTTTTATTTTTTATTCTTTTCCAAATTTTTTTAATTAGCCACATTTTTGCCTTCATATTTAAAACATGTTTGCATAACCATGTGAAATGTTATTAAATATTTTAAGTTAGTTTTGTTATATATTAAGTTCCTCTGTATTTCTCAATTTACAAGTAAATTTCATGATTCTCAAATTTTATAGAGATTAATAAAATGTGAGCATTCCTCTCATCTTAATTAGACACAGTGACTGGAAAGCTAAAACACTGGCAGCCAGAACAAGATCAATTTCAAAATAAAAACAATAAAAACAAGCAGGTGGGAATATTCTACATTTTAAGTTACATCGTGCAGAAAACACTTTATCTCTAAGAGGAACTGTTCCAAAGATTCAGTTTCTGACAAAGTAAAACAGAAATAAAACGTGCTAATCCCCAGCATACCATAGTTTCATGCCTTGGAGTTTTGATTAGCCAAAATACTTTTGCTGAGTCAACAGACATTGTCAACAACAGTTTAGAATAAATACACTTTGATTACTATACAATTTATTCACATCATAAATAAGGTGTGACCAGTAGAAGGCACTGTTACAATAAATATATATACACAGCTGCTCATCTGTCAACTGCTTGAAATTTCTGATAAGAGTCTTGCAAACTATTCACGATACAAGTATGTTTTGCACGGAGAAGTCAAATTACAAATTTGTCCTGCAAATGTGAAGAAAAGCTCATTCTGTAAGTCCTTTTGTGTCATTTTTATTTAAGGTCCAGCTTATTTGCAATTTTACTGCCCTCGTTTTTAACATCCTTACTTCACAAAAGAATTATTATATGGTCATACTCACCATCTTCAATACTGGATTTAAAGGATGCTGCTCTCTTGAGAAATTACTCCGACTGTTCAGGAGTTAGAGATTCGTGCAGGCTGCTTCAAAACAAGCGTCTAGTTTCAATCTGGTTAACCTTGCGAGGCTTGATCATAATTTGCTAGCACATGCAGAATGATATTTTCAGTGGAACCGCCTGGACAGCCAAAAACACCGCTAATTAAATCTCTGTCGAACGTACAGCTAACAATGTTGTTTAGTTTGTGTTCGTACACCAAATCTCTTGAATGCCTCTCCAAGTTTACAAAATCCATGTTAAAGGAGCCAGCACTGCCAAAAAAAAAAAAAAAAAAAAAAAAAATGTTACGGCATATGTTTGGATTTTTGTATTTCAAAGTCCTGACTACTTTATCTGAATTAGATTTAGAGCTTTGTTATGTGTGATAGTTATGATAATATGATCACTGAAGGCATGGAGACAGGGAGACTCAAATCCCTGTGAAAATCCCTTTCTCTATTTCCTACAGCTGCTGAAGCACTTTAATATCTGATAGAATGATGAAAACGAACAGGCCGAACTCCAGTTTTAATAAAAATTTTAACAGGTCTACATATAGTTATGAAAAATGTTATTTGCAATGCCAATTTTTAATAAAATTTTCTTAAACCAAAGAAAAAATCCCCAAGAGGAAGCTGATATGAATGTGTTTTTCATATGTACTGTTTAAGGATCTTTAAAGGTTAGGAAAGTGACTGATAAAGTAAGTTCTGGTCTACACAACACAAGCCGGAATGTACTGGCACTTTCCCATTTTAATCAAATAAATAAGCAAAGCTTTCGTTTTGTATATTGGATCAGAAACAAATATGATCATATTGCATAATCAATTTTATTATTAGCACTAAAACCTCATATTGTTAAAGAAGAGTCAATGCCCAGCTATTGAACACCGAAGTGTTCTTTGAAGTTCTTAATGCCAAAGAAATAATAGAATTTTTCAAGAAATAGAAATTTGAATTCTGAAAGGGTTTTTGAACTTGAGAAGTCATAGAAAATGGGGAACGTTTATTTTCACAAGGAAAAAATAAATACAACAGGTATTTGTGAAAAATGAAATTGAATTGAATCTAAGAACTTGAGAACTTCCAAAGAGCCTGCATAAAGAAAACCACACCAAATAGTGAACTTCCCATACAGTGGCTCTCCAGGCTACCCTGCTCTATAACTCTGGGTATGATGGCAACACTAAGACATAAGCCCTGAACCCCAATTTGTCCTCATTACAGAAAACAGATATGACAAGAAACACACCTTAATTTACCAATCTAACCTGGATCAGATTGAAAATAGGAAAACTTTATAACTTGCAACATGCAAACACAAACAAGGGGTTTAGTTTTAATACTTGGACATCGATACCACCAGTAAAGGCGGTGCACTCAAGTCAAGCACTGATTGGCTAATGACATCAGCACTGTCATTTCTGAAAGGAAGGCTTGTTAGTACAATTCACCATGTGAAACACACTAGTCAGTATTAAAAGAATTTGACAAACTTTTAGATTCATGCTAGCTTACACTAAAATTAGAGTTGGAGGATCATGTGAACTCTAATGCAAAGACTTTGTTTTATCATAAATAAACATTCACTTTTGGCAACATTAAGTTTGATCTGAACTGAAATGAAACAATGGAATATGAACAAGTCATTGCTCCTAACTGAGAGGTTGAAGCATATAGCCATCTCATCTACCTTCAGGTCCTCTTGCTCCATTCACAAGGATTTGACAGCTGTTGGTTCACACTACATTTTACAGTCTTACTGCTAGTAACAACATTTACAATTTTGCAATTCTAGAAGTAACTCAAAAGTGTTCATCCAACTTGTTTACTTAGGTTTCCCGCTACATATAGTTAAAAGGCCCTTCTTAATAGTGTAGTGGCGTCAATGACCTTATTAGACCTTTGAAAAATATTGGTAGAATCATGGTAACAAGAATGAATAAAAAAGCCATTTATGGCTGTGACCATTTTCACTTTTGATTTCTATATTGAGACTAAGGTGGGTTATCTTCAACCAAATATTACTTATCAGAATGTTGTAGACACACTAGGTAAGTTTATATAAGAAAAATAAATTCTGAAACCTCATCAGAAGTTTAAGCACTTGTTAATAAATAAGATGTGTAAATGTACATAAAACAAACAAACAAAAGAAGCTGGAACCTTATTCTAAAATGATGTTTCAACATGAAGAATATCTTAAGGTTCTATCTTTGGGAACATTGCTGTCATTCAGAGATGACTATTAAATTTGTAATTATAGTGTGTTTTTAAAATAGAAATCAAGTCCAAGATGCTGGTGCAAACATGACTAGAGGAATTCTGCCATTTAAACTGCTGTAAGAATTTATAAACTAAACTAGAGCGTGCATCCCAGCAGCTTGGAGATGAGGTAGCATAACATTCCAATTGTCCTGGACAGCCTGAACTAAGCCATTCAATACTTGTCTGATGCCCAGGAATGAACACAATAATCTATACAATGTCCTTTAAAGAAGAAATCTTAACCTTTAAAAAGGTACATTCAACTTTTTGTAGGAGTACTCATAAAGAAAACATAACAGTGGCCATAGTACAGTATCAGAGCATAGATAGCTACAAAAAGAAAAAAAATCTAATTATTCTAAAATAAGAAAGCCTAGTTTTATATAAATTAAATTAAACACTGAGTTAAATTTTAGTAATTTAGACATACGTTATTCTTATAAAGTAAGAAACTGTATTCTACTAATAATCTCCCTCCATTTCCCCACCCCAAAATATTATTCAAATACATGTAAACAAAATTAAATCTAATTGGACATAAGTAATATACTATTTTTATGACATGCACACTTTAATATTTTAACAAAATAATACACTTTTCTTGTAAGTTTTACCCTTGAGTGTTTCAATAGTGTGTTTGGGGTTCGATTTCACATAACTCTTTGATAAGATAATCTCTATGTGAACACTTTTCATAAATATTATGCATCTTAATTTTGATCTATATTTTAGTTACATGTCTCAAAATATTTAAAGATGTACAACTTAATGAAAAATTCTAATTACATAATAAGTTTAGACTGCTAACTTTATCAAGGAAATAGATGAAATATTAAATATTATCTAAAACTATCTCATTGCTTATTCTTCATGGTGTCCCTTGGTATCTGCACAGGATTGTAGCATGACTGGTGATGATTTTCTCTTCTAAAATTAATGGTAAAATAAATTATACTAAATACAAGAATTTATTCCATACAATATCTTTATACACAAGCAAATTTGGATAAATATGGAGATGTGGGGGAAAGAAGAGAAGTAAATTTCTCGATTTAATCCTTTTTTTTCCTTCAGAAGGGAAGAGTATGACCCATTTGTCTTTGGCTCCATAACAAAGTAGTATGAGATAAGGAATTTCTATAAACTATACATGCTAATCAGGACCTAGTTATTTCGGTGTTTGTTGTTGTTTTTCTCATTGAACTTGATCTCTACCGTCCTAGTTCTTTCTAATTTATTAAGTATGTATATTTTTACTTTCATAAAATGCATTTTAAAAAAATCTTGCAGACTTTTCTTCAAATTTTTCAAAAGTCAAGAATGGCTGAGATGTGGAAATTCTTGGTGCCTATTCCAAATCCCAGTATGACCCAGCCTCAAAAATCCAGGTAACTTAAATACACAGATACATTGGGTTATGATGATTCACAGATGGGATCATGTACATAGGAGAGCTCTTTGGTTAAGTGTTTACTCATAAGTCCCTAACTACAAGGTCATGACAAAGAAGCTGTGAGGACAGAGGAAAGTTAAGCTTAAGAACTGGAAGATACAGCCAAATGGAGGTCAATCAGAGCTTAAGAAAACAAAGTAGGCACATAGCTAGCATGTAACTTCCAGAGAGACAGTCAGAGTCTGTTTCCATATATGTACGTCAAACATGAAGATACATACACCTAAACACACACAAACACACTAAAAGGACATCTTTAACATAAAGTAAAATATTAAACCACCTAGCTAAATTTATAAAGCTTATTTTAGAGCTTCAAAAAGATTCACAGATTTATTTAAATGTATCTATCACAGAATGTACACAATGTCTCCTTTAAAGTTGTATAGTACAGCAAGTACAAATTAAGTATATTCTTTTTTTCTGTTTAGCAACTTTCTCTGCATATATTTCTTATTTATTTATTTATTATTTTATATAAAATTAAGTATATTCTTAACACAGCAAATTTGCTGCATTCCTACTGTGTGTAAGGCATTTGGTAATGTGTAATTTTACCAACTTTTAATAATTGTTTTAGTTTGTCACTGAGACAATACATATTTGTATGTTTTCCTCTATAATACTCTTAGAGATTTGTGTTTTGAAAATGTTAAATTACAATGAATAATTCACAATATAACATCTGTGTCTTGCAAGGTAACACAATACAACAGATCTGAGCTCACACCCTTTTGAAGACACACTCATCAGTTAAGACTGAAAATATAAAATAAAATGTTTCTAGATATTTTCCTACTTGGTAACTTTTGAAAGAAAATAAAATGCACATGGGATGAAGGGAAAATATTTTTAAAAAAAAAATCATAAACTCACATAATTTTGAGACAGGGTCTCACATGTTCCAGGGTGTCCTGAAACTCATTATGAAGTGGAAAACAACCTTGAACTCCTGATCCTCTGCCTCCACTTCCCCAAATGCTGCTGTTACAGGCACAAATCATCCTATCCAGCTGTACGCATTGCTAGAGATGGAACACAGTGGTTTGTGCAAGGGCAAGCGCCTTGCCAACTAAGCCATATCCTTGACTACAAACTCACTTTAAGTGTCCATTTGCTTTGTTCTCAAAATTATTACCATTCCCATATTAATTACCAATGACCCTTTATCTGCTGAACTGCTGAATTTCAGTTTAAGGCTCTCTTTGAGCTCTTTAATATAAGAAACTTATCCTTACAGTTTGATGATAGTTGCAGATCCATTGATATTATTCAGCTCATCTATCTGTAGTCATAGTTAATGTTGTAACACCTGAAGCTCCAGCCTGCCCAGTACTGGGAGAGGAAGTTGAGCAGTATAATCATCTTATATTTTCACCTATGCAATAATTATATGTTCTTTCCAGGCTAGCCTACTAACAGGCTTAGGT
Organism: Cricetiscus sungorus; assembly: GCA_030556225.1. Taxonomy (NCBI): domain Eukaryota; kingdom Metazoa; phylum Chordata; class Mammalia; order Rodentia; family Cricetidae; genus Cricetiscus; species Cricetiscus sungorus. Next base: position 31,457,186 of record JANBXA010000141.1, read on the forward strand.
ATGTTGTTGGATTTCTAAAATAGTTTCAAAACTTTTAGTGCTATATATTTATAACAAACTTTGATCTTAGCACCTACATTTTAAACAGGGCTCTAAAATCAATATGGTTCAATCAAAAAAAGAGATATGTTATTGAACCATTTGTTTTAAAGTACTTAAATCAATTTTACAAAAATATTTTAGCCATAAGTTTACACTGGTTAAAGAGGAAATTCATACAGTGTAGAAGAGAGTTGCTCCCTTCTTTCAAATGAGAAAGGAGACATTTTATAAATTGCTCTAAAGTCAAAGCTTTCATATTTCATTTTGAGTCAGGAGGGAGGGTTAAAGAATAAAGCAAAATTATTCAGAAAGTAGAAAAGGTAGAAAAGAAAGAAAAGAAAAACAAGCTTCATATTACATCTAAACTATTTCACAAGAGGACAGGGAAGATTTAGCAATAACCATCAAGTCAGAGTACAATGCAATGCAAGAAAAACACAGGCAGCAAAGGTGGTACACTTCAAAGCTGGAAACCAATGCGAAGCATTTCAGACTTTTCATCTCTCTGTTGGGGCAGTTTCCTTTATTTCAACACCATTCCAACTCGGCACCGTCACAATCAGCGCCTTCCACACAAACAACATTGAGTGTCACAGTAGGTATTATATACTTAGCAGCCAACAAGTCACAACCTCTATAAATCGTATATAATAATAAAATTTTGGAATTTTAAGCATAATTTTATTTTGGCTTTTCAATAATAAATCTGCATTTTAGGTACATGGATTATATAGTTGTTCATGGAATCTATGTTTGTATCTCACCCTCTTACCTAGGCACACACTGTAGTTTACTGATAGGTCTTGAATATTTGGGACATGTTTAAATTGGTAACATGAATATAAGTTCTAAAGATTTGACGGCCCTGGCCATCAGAAAAGATTTTTATTTTAAGAGACAGGTAACTAGTCTGATTATATTGCTTGAGAGATGATAATTAGTGGCTTATAGGCTCATTAAAAAGCCATACTGAAAAAATAGGCCATACTGCAAATTAAGGGACAGAAGGGACAGAGCACTTTAGTTTTGTTTTGTTCTTTCTCATATAACTTTGCAGTGACGGCTTTCACAATTTGGCATTAGAATGTCCACAGGTAACATTCACAGTACAGGAGAAAGCCTTGCCTTCAGTTGTCTTCAAGAATGTTTTGCATTTTCTGAGATGGGTTCCTGTACCTGGAAACACTTCCATGACTTCAAAATTCCTATTAGAAGGTCCTTCTTGCAGAACCACAAAAACCTAGGATAACCCATATCTGCTCAAAGCTAGAATACATTATCAAATTGTTTATTCTTTGGCATCACTACCATAGATATACTCAAAGGAACAGCTCTGAGGCCATAATGAATTCACCTAGTTTAATAATGTAATTATTTTTAAAAGACTAATATTAATGATGAATATTAACTGATTCCATTTCAAACCAGTCTTTAAAATGGAGTACTCCCAACAGAAAGTAATTTCACATAATCCCAATTATGCAATATGTATTTAAATAATACTGATAAAACACTTAGAAAATAAAATATTTTCACATACATTTTAAACCTTTCAATTTATAAAAAGATTATTTTTCTGTAACATTCTTTCAAACATCCTTATTTTCACTCTCTTCATTAAACCTCACTGTACAAAGCTGCTTGCATCTTTCAGCATTCTCCTTCTATGTCTATAGCTAAGAAAAACATCAGCAAGACAGACTACACCATTCACGACAGAGGACACTAACTTGCATTTTGGTCTAGTTTTGTGTTGTATAATCTCACAACCATTGGGTTTAGTTATAAACTATGATGTGCCATGCCACAGAGTACCCCCCCTTTCTGAATTAGTGACAGAAGCAGGGGAAAACTGGGACATTGGTGATAACTAAAATCAGCAACTCTAATGTTTCCTTATAACAATTTACTTTTGAATTCTGAAATATTTATGTATTCAGAAGAGGCAAGAGGGAAATACGTATTGTAATCAATGGATTGAGTTCCAAATGAATATTGTCACTCACTGATAAAAAAAAATAGGAGTAGATAGCTATTTCAGTTGACTTTTGATTGTTATATGCTTTAAGAGGGTTATAATTTCTTAAGTGAAGACAAAATTTCATCATGCCAAAATGTTACCCTAAATTGCTCTAAGGTTTGGCTGATTAAATCAGTCAATAAAGCACACACTTTAAGTCATAAAAATATGTTAAGAAAATTTACATAATATCATAATTTAATTTTGATAATAATATTATCTTTTTGCCGATACATAAATCATTTAATAAATTTATTTTTATGATTATCTAACTATGTAAATATCAGATATGCAATTAAAATAATTACTCAGTATCTTAGAAATGTGGCCTTATTGAACATTAAGGACACATTGATACCAACTGTTACAACACCTGAATAGATGGCTGGAATGGAACATTCTGGATCATTTAAGTGTTACAAAACTCTCCGTAATTCTCTGTATATACTTACAAACTCTGATCTGGGGAACCATTCCAAAAAGTGAGGCAATTGCAGAGATGGTTGGTGAGCAAGCCAAGTAAAGACCAAATAGGAGAAACCACAGTATGCAGAGCCACTGAGTGGTTATGATAAATCATGTCTCTTTCTTTTCTGTGCACAAGGGTGTGGAAAGTGGTAACTACAACAAGCTCTGTAACACTATCTGTCAACAGGAGGTAGCATCATTCCAACTGAAACTGAATTAAGTGACAATCATTTGAAATATGATTAATGGATGGGTAGATGGATTATATAACTCAATTTGATGGCCAGAATGGCTGATACAGAGCTGGGTGAGTACATGGGAGGATGAGTGTATAAATATTAATTGATGGAATGAGAAAATATAGGTAGATAACAGGTATTAAAATTTCCCTAAAATTCTCTTTAATTACTTTTCTTTCTCTTACTATACAGCCACCTCCCCCTTTATTACACTTTCATTACAAGTGTTCATATGATAAAATGAAGAAGCTAGGCAGAGAGAGAGATATCAAATTATGGAATAATATTGAAAACCAAAGAAAGGAATATGCACATTTTTATGAGATATCTCACTGAGACCTCAGTTATGATTAAAGCTGCATCCACTCTGAGTATTTAGCTCACAGTACCTCACTTGTCAACTAGACCTTAGAGGATTCTCCAATTACATGCCTTGTTTCTTTGTCTACACAAAAGAATAGTAATATAATGATTCTCAGGACAGCAAACATTTATAAAATATCAACAAATTCATTCCAAATTCTACCATTTTTAAAGCTGAGACCTAATCCTTTCATGGATAAAATATTGAAATATAGAATGTATTGATATGTACTTTGAGAACTATGGTATTGGCTTGATTGTCCCTCAATAAGTCAACTTCCAATATCTGCTAATGATGCCATTACACACATTCCATCAACTGTGTGTAAGAAATCATCACTATGATTTTTAAACAGAACATTGCCTTTGAGAGAGATTTTCAGGGACATTCTTACAACAAATATTTGTAAAAGTTTCCCATTTTTAAGGGAGTACAATGATATGGAAGCACATTTGAACATTTTGGCTTCTCGTATATAAAATATAAAGCAATTAGGACTAAAACCCAGCAGGCTCATTCTGCTGCCAAGTAATTCTTCTAAGAAGTTTAGGGGACACAAAATCTCTTGGCTTTACTTTGTTAAATAGGCAAACACTGGATTACTTTGGAGGGAAAATGTGCCGTGAAAAATTATGGTTAGTCATACAAAATGAAGAAATATATACACAAATCTTACCCTCAATTTCTTTGTGTTTTTATTGTAAAATGATCATTCTTTTGCTAATATTTTTCTAAACATTTAAGATTTAAAAAACTTTGGGTTGACTGAAAATTATTTTTTTCTGCATAGAAGCATAAAAAATGGCTACAATGGTAGAAAATTGATATCAGAGAATACATATCCCCTGTATTGTGACATTAAATACTTTTTCTGGCAGAGTGTGAGAGTCAGTGGTAGATTGTTTGAGTCACATGTTCCAGGTCTTGGGTTCAACCTCAAGCACAATAAAAGCTATGATTGAACCTCAGAATATAAATGAATTATCTATTGATTTTAAGGTCAACAACAATGTTCATAGGGTAGAGTGCTCACCATGCTACCAAAATGACCTGAATTCAACCCCCAGAATGCATGTAAAAGTGGAAGGAAAGAACCAACTCCCTTAATTTGTATTCTGACTTCCATGTTCCTACCAAGTGGAATCTCTACCTATTATATGTATGTGGAAAAAATACGTACAATTCTTTTAAAGCTATTGATTTTTGAAAGAATGATTTACATATAATTTCAATTAAACTGTATTCTGAATAATACCTACATATATTAAGTCATGCACACTGAGTATCCAATGTTCTTATTTGATCAGAAATCAATGAAAAAGATATAAGAATATTCACATTGCATATACTGGCTAACATCTATGTATGGGGATGACTTAAGGATACAGAATTTGAGGTATTAGGTAGGTGACAAAGGGAAGTACTTGCTCTTTGTTGTTGATTCTCTGTCCTTGCAAGAACAATCCATGATTTATAAATAGTAGGCTTCTGGGTATATGCCTAAGAGTAGAATTGCCAGATCCTGTGGAAGACTGCTTCCAATTTTCCTGACAAACTACCATACTGATCTCCAAAATGGTTGTACAAGTTTGCACTCCAACCAGCAGTTATCCTCTCCAGCATAAACTGTCAATAGTCTTTTTTATTTTAGCCATTCTGACAAGAGTAAGATGGTATCTCAGAGTTGCCTTGATTTGCATTTCCTTAATGGCTAAGGATGCTGAGCACTTTCTTAAGTGTCTTCCAGGCACTTTTGTTTCCTCTATTGAGAATTCTCTATTCAGTTCTGTATCCCACTTTTTAATTGGATTATTTAGTGTTTTAGTGAGTAGCTTGAGTTATTTGTATATTTTGGAGATCAGCCCTCTGTCAGATGTGGGGTTGTTGAAGCTATTTCCCGCTCTGTGGGCTGCCCTTTTGTCTTATTGTCTATGTCCCTTGCCTTACAGAAGCTTCTCAGTTTCAGGAGATACCCAAAAGATGCACATCCATGCAACAAAGACATCTGTCAATTACGTTCATAACAGCATTATTTGTATTAGCTAGAACCTGGAAGCAACCTAGATGCCCCACAACTGAAGAATGGATAAAGAAAATGTGGAACATTTACAAAATGGAGTGCTACTCAGCAGGAAAAAAAACAATGGAATGTTGAAATTCCCAGGCAAATGGATGGAACTAGAAGAAACTATCCTGAGTGAGGTAATCCAGTCACAAAATGACAAACATGGTATGTACTCACTAATTAGATTTTATACATAAAGCAAAGGATCACCAGCCTACAATTTATACCACCAGAGAAGCTAAGATGCAAGGAGGACCCTAAGAGAGACATACAAGGTCCCCCACAGAAGGGGAAAGGGAAAAGATCTCCTGAACATATTGGGAGCAGGAGGGGGGAGCAGTGAGTGGAGAGGGAGTTGGGAGAAAGTGAAAGGGAGAAGAGGAAGGGAGAGGAGAATATGAGGGACTAGGAAGACTAAGTCAGAGGAGGAATAGAGGAGAACAAGGAAAGAGATACCATTATAGAGGGAGCCATTACAGGTTAAAGAGAAACCTGGCACTAGTGAAATGTTCAGAGACCTGTAAGAATGAACTCAACTAACAAAGTGAGCAATAGTGGAGAGGCTACCTTAAATGCTCTTTCCTGATAATGACATTGATAACTATCTTATATGCCATCCTAGAGCCTTCATCTAGTAGCCAATGGAAACAGAAGCAGACACCCACAGCTAAACACTGAACAGAATTCATGGAATCCAGTTGCAGAGAAGGAGAAGTGATGTGCAAATGGGTCAAGATCTGGCTACAGAAACCCACAGAGACAGCTGACCTGAACAAGGGGAGCTCATGGATAGGACCTAGCCAGACCACCTGAACGTGGGACTCAGAAGGCCTGGGCAGTTTATGGGACCTCTGAGAGTAGAACCAGGATGTATCCCTGGTACACGAAAGGACTTTAGGAGCACATACCCTTAGCCTAGAGACTCGAGGGAGGGTCTAGGCCCTACCCCATATGACTTGACAGATTTTGATGATCCCTCCTGGAGGGTATTACCCTAGCTGGGAAGTGAGTGGGGAAGGGGGCGGGGAAGGGGGAATGGAGGAGCATGGGAGAGTGGGAGGGTGGGGGAACTGGGATCCATATGTTCAATAAGAAAAAATAATAATAATAATAATAATAATAATAATAATAATACTAAAGCAAGAAAAGAGATACTATAATAGAGAAAATTTGAAGAGATAACTGACTCTAGAGAAATATCCAGAGATCTAAAAGGTTGACCCCAGCTAACAATCTGAGCAACAGTTGAAAGGCTACCTTAAATGCCCTTCCCTGATAAGGAGGTTGATAACTAACTCTAATGCCATCATACAGCCCTCATCTAGTAGCTCATGGAAACAAAAGCAGACACCCACAGCTAAACACAAAGCCGAACTCCTGGAATCTAGTTGCAGAGAGGGAGGAGTGATAAGAAAAGGGGTCAAGACCAGGCTACAGAATCTGCAGAGATAGCTGATCTGAACAAGGAGGAGTTCATGGACCCCCAGACTGATAGCTGAGAAGCCAACATTGGCCCCCCTCAACGTGGGTTTCAGTTAGAGGGCCTGGACAGTCTGAGGGACCTCTGAGAGTGAATCGGGATGTATCCCTGGTGCACAAAAGGACTTTGGGAACATGTTCCCCATTGAGGCATACTCCCTTAGCCTAGAGACAGGAGGGAGGGCTTAGTCCCTACTCCAAATGACAGATTTTGACAGATTTTGATGATCCCTCCTGGAAGGCATCACTCTCCCTGTTGGGGGGGGTGGAATGAGAGGGAGCTTGGAAGGGAGAGAGGGAGAGGGAATGGGGATCGATATGTAAAATAAGAAAAAAAACAATAAATACATGTATATAAAAAAGTATAATAAAAATTTTAAAAAGTTAGTAGGCTTCATGGTTCAAGACAAATATTATATGAAAGTGTTGTGGGTTGAATATGAAATGTTCCCAGAGGTTCATACACTTGAATTCTCAGCTGGTTGTACTGCTCGGGAAGGTTGTGAAATATTTAGGCAGAGAAAAATGGCTAAAGGAAAACCAATGGTGTGCTGATAGAGGATGCTACTTGGCTTCCCATCCCTATCTTGCAGTTGTTTTCTTCCTGCAGTGAGGTAAAGACATTTTCCTTTACTGCATGTTCCTTCCACAATTATGTTGTGGCCAAGCACATAGAGCCAAGGAATAAGGGACTGAGCCTTCTGAAACTACGAGTTGAAATAGAGCCTTTCTCCTTTAAGTTGCTTTCCTAAGGCAAATGCCAAGGTGTTCAAAGTCCCACACACAAACAGTATGTACAAGAATAGGAGGAAGAAGCAGAGGAAGAACAAGAGGACAGGAGAAAACCCTGAAAACTATTGTGAGCACTAAACTACGTTTAGGGTATTTTGAGTAGTAACCTATGCCGCCAAAGCTCAAGCCCCATCATTCAATTCTTAATAAAGAAACAGTTATGTTTTATATGATGCCACTTATATGACATTCTAGGAATAACATTATGGAACCAGAAAACAGATCAATGGCTGCTAAGAATTAAAGTTGGAAGTGTGAAGAAAGAGCAGACGACACAATGGTTGTGATTGTGAAAGGGTGCTTATTGGGATTGTTGTCTTCTTTTCTGTGACACTTGGTATGTAAAAGCACACATGAATCACAACTGCAGATGTGTGAATGCACACAACTGTGTACTGAAGACCGTGTTTAAATGAATCCACCAGACCCAAGATAAATGATAAATAGGTATTTATTAGGGAAGCCCTTACACAAATAATAGTAAATAACTTCTGCAGCCTTACTGCTCTAGAAGATGCAGTCTCTGCCCTTCTGATACTCTCGCTGCAACCTAAGATCATGAGTCAGCCTCTCCTCTTCCTCATATGGGGTCACATCTGCGCACTTGAAGCAACACCCATAAGATGTGGCCACCACCGCAAGTTCACTGGCAAAGCAAGATGCCACTAGAGTGTACTATGAAAATGATGGTGTGTGGTGTGGCCAAAATGGATATAACATTGTGAAGTGTTATCAATGAGGAAATAGGTACTATGGTGCTAATTTCCAAGGAAATCTAAAGTTATTGTGACAAAGAACAAAGTATTTTAAGAATACATTTCTAAAATGAAATAATACATGATAGGTGAACAGTCAAAAAGTACCTTCACTTTCTACATTTATAAAAAGATTTGCATGATCAAAATTAATAAGCTTAAAAATATCACCCTTTGTGTGATACAGCATGATAGCACTGTGTGTTCGTGTGATTCATTGTTCCATAGATCTGTAGACACGTTGAATAAGCATGTTAATTTCCCCATACTAGATGGTAAGTAAACACTTAAACAGCCCTTTCTCATCTTCACAGCTGTTTATTTTAAAAGCCCAACTAACAATCTAAGCAATAGTGGATAAGCTACCTTAAATGTCCTTCTGCTATAATGAAATTGATGACTACTACCTTATATGCCATCCTCGAGCCTTCATTCAGTAGCCAATGGAAGCAAACACAGATACTCACAGCAAAGCACTGAGCAGAACTGCTGGAATCCAGTTGCACAGAGGGAGAAGTGATGAGCAAAGGGGTCAAGACCAGGCTGTAGAGACATACAGAAACAGCTGACCAGAACAAGAGGGAGCTCATGGAACCCCAGACTGATAGATGGGAACAGCATAGGACCAAACCAGACCCCCTGAACGTGGGTGTTAGGAGGCCTGGGCAGTCTATGGGGCCTGTGGTAGTGGATCAGTATTTATCCCTACTGTAGGAATGGACTTTGGGAGCCCATTCCACATAGAGGAATACTCTTTCAGCCTAGACACATGGGACCTAGGCCCTGCTCCAAATAATATGACAGACTTTGAAGACTCCCCATGGAAGGCCTCACCCTCCTTGAGGAGCAGAAAGGGGATATGATAGGGTTTTGTTGGATCAGAGCCATGGAGGGTGCAGGGGACGAATGGAGGGAGGGGGAACTGGGATTGACATGTAAAACACCTTGTTTCTAATTTAAATTTTTAAAAAAGTAAAAACATTTAATGACAATCAGTAATATTGCTAAGAAAAAAGGTATATACTCAAATAGCATGCATATGAAGAAATGCCAGTATGAGTGCCTAATAAGTTCTATGCCCTTCAATCCAAGCTTCCTGATCCTAGAAATCCAATATTTTGGCACACTGTAAAATATCTTTATTTATTAATCATTTTTATATGAGGGATATATGTTCAACTGTATACATGTTTGTGCAAGTGCACATACACATGTGCATATGAATACCAGAAATCAACACTAGGTATTTTTCTCAGTTGATCATCATATTTGTTTTTAGACAGAGTCTCTCAATGAGCCTGGACCTCACTGATTTGGCCAGGATGAATAGCCAATGAACTGTAGAGATTCTCTTGTCTCTACCTCCCCAGTGCTAGAGTTACACATGTGTACTGCTGTGTCTGGCTTTTTACATGCATGCTGAGGAGTCAAACTCATCTCAGGTCCTCATACCCACACATCAAACACTCACACTACCTGAGCAGTCTACCTCACCCAATTATTATCTAATATGAAGAAACTATAAATTACTATGTTATGAAGTTGAAAATATAATTGGTGTTTTGGATTTTGGCCATTCATACAGGAGTAAGATGGTATCTCAGAATTGTTCTGATTTGCATTTCCCTGATGGCTAAGGATTTTTATAAGTGTCCTTCAGCTATTTTAGATTCTTCTATTGAGAATTCTCTATTTAGTTCTGTACCTCACTTTTTAATTAGATTATTTGGTGTTTTTGGTGAGCAGCTTCTTGAGTTCTTTGTATATTTTGGAGATCAACCCTCTGTCAGATGTGAGGTTGGTGAAGATCTCTTCCCATTCTATGGACTGATATTTTATCTTGCTGTCTCTGTCCTTTGGCTTACAAAAGCTTCTCAGTTTCAGGAGGTCCCATTTATTAATTGACAATATGTGTATGTGATACTGGTGCTATGTTCAAGAAGCGGTCTCCTGTACCAATTTATTCAAAGCTACCTTCCGCTTTCTCTTCTAAGAGGTTCAGTGTGGCTAGATTTATGTTGAGGTCTTTGGTCCATTTGGACTTAAGTTTTGTGCATGGCAATAGATATGGATCTATCTGCAGTTCTATATACCAGTATCCAGTTAGGCCAGCACCATTTGTTGAAGATGATTCCTTATTTCTATTATATAATTTTAGCTGCTTTGTCAAAAATCAGATGATCATAGGTGTGTGGGTTAATATCAGGGTTTTCAATTCAATTCCATTGGTTTTCCTGTCTATTTTTGTGCCAATACCAAGCTGTTTTCAGGACTATAGCTCTATAATAGAGCTGAAAATCAGGGATGGTGATGCCTCCAGAAGTTCTTTTATTGTATATGGTTGTTTTGGCTATTCTGGATCTTATGTTTTTCCACAAGAACACATCAGAGAAATCATCCACCATGACCAATTAAGTTTCATCTCAGGGATGCTGGGACAAGACAAGGTTGTCCACTCTCTCCATATCTCTTCGATATTGTACTATTGTACTTGAAGTTCTAGCTAGAGTAATAAGACAATAAAAGGAGATCAAGGGTATAAAAAATGGAAAGGATGAAGTCAAACTTCCACTATTTGGAGATGATATGATAGATTACATAAGTGACCAAAAAAAAAAACCTCTAACAGTGAACTCCTACAGCTGATAAACATCTTCAGTAATGTAGCAGAATACACTATTAATTAAAAAATATCACTAGCCCTAGTATATAAAGCTGATAAAATGCCTGAAAAAGAAATCAGAGAAAAATTACCATTGACAATTGCCACAAACAACATAAAATATCTTGGGGTAATGCTAACCAAACAACTGAAAGACCTGTATAGCAAGAACTTTGAGTCTTTCAAAAAAGAAATTTAAAAAGATACCAGAAAATGGAAAGATTCCCCCACGTTCTTAGATAGGTAGGATCAACATAGTAAAAATAGCAATATTGCCAAAAGCAATGTTCAGATACAATGCAATCCCCCATTAAAATCTCAGCAAAATTCTTAACTGCATTCTAAATGTTGATAATGTTGATAACGATGTAAAGTGTTAACATAGACATCATACTTCTTTACTTCCTAAAAAGGTATTTCTTAGTCTTAGTTCATGGATTTTATTATGATTAGTTTTAAATTCTAACTATAATAAAATCCTGAAATACAATAGCAATCTGTATAACTCACTTTTCATGGGTATGTTTGCATGCTTAAGTCTTTAAAATCCCTTATAATTTGTTATTTAATCAAAATGCATTCTGTTCACAAGACAGTCTTCCAAAAACATAAGCTATACTCATTTTAATATCAACGAAGGAGGTCAGAGGGAAAATTGGTAGCGGTTATCTAAAAGTAAATTTTTTTCTTTTTAGTTCTAATTTTCATTGTCAATATCAAAGCTGGATATAGAATACACAGAGCTTTGCCTAGGCAAACTTAGCCCAAGATGTCTTCAAAATACTTGGATCCATATCACTTGGTTGTCATAACAACTCTTCAAAACAATTAAAACTGCTACAGCAAAACAATTAAAACTGTAGAGGCAAAACTGGAGCCAAGGAAAGAAACATCAACAGAAGCATAGTGAGCCACTGTCAAAACAGGCACCAAAACCTGTGGTTTCCGACATCCAGGTTCATATTACAATAATTATTTATGCATCAGTCTATAAGTGCATGCTCTTTTTCTGTCATTGTTCTTCTTGATTTTTCTCTAATTCTGTCTCTTCAGGTTTCCCCATATGTGCTCACACATAAAGTACAACAGTATACCTTTCTCATTGTTCCTTGGTGATATATTTTAGCCATAGATGTTTCCTCATGCTTTTTCTATGCTGATATAAACTTGGGCACCTGCGTGCATGTGCATATAGGACAGGGTTTGAGGTGGTTAGATTCCCAACTTGACATCATACCATGACACCACAGTCTGTAGGTTGCTAATGTCCATAGTCATCAGTATTTTGATTCAAGGTCGAAAATTGTTTGAAAAATAGAAAAGACTTCACAGAATTGTGTAGAAACTAAGAATTGTTATATTTTCAAATGTAGTATTTACCATTTTTTTTTTACTTTTTAGAAGTTTCAAACCTTAAATGTAAGAAAATGAATCACCTGGGACAAAGACATTTTACCTAAAAGCACTTTACATTTGACTTCTGTGTTTCTCTATTGTCATAGTCTTTGACCAATTCCTTACCTTCACTTCAGATGAAGATAATCACAGTATTTTCCTCAGTAACTACATGGAGGATTTTTAAAAACTGTAATTGGGGCTAGATAGATAGCTCAGCAGCTAAAACGAGTTGATGTTCACTTCCTAGCATCCACATGACTCACAATTATTATAACTCCAGCTCCAGGGGAATCTAGCCCCCTCTTCTGACCTCTTCAGGCACTGTACAAATGTGGTGTACATACATACATAGAGGCAGAACACCCACACACGTAAAACAACATAATTAAGTAAACATAAAAATACCATAATCATATAAAATGCATACAGCAGTGCCCAGTGAGTACTCAATGGGTGAGTCGCACTGTTTACAAGGTTGTTAGTATCATTTTAGACACATTGCAAGAAGCTAAATTTTTATAGGCTTTTTTTAGGCAATAAAATTGCAATAACATTGTTTAGAATGATTAGTGATATGTTTCTATGTCTCTTTGATCATGTGTGCTAGAAGGAAGTTTCAACATCCAAAATGACTTATAATTAGAAGTTTGCCAAATGGTTTCCCTGACAGCATCGTAAAGGAAACTGGCATTCCCAAATAGATCCTAAGTTCTCAGAATCTCTACTAGAAAGGAAACAGATAGGCACAGGTGCTTCCCTGACAGCTCACTGTAGCTGCTAATGGCCAAAGGACTGTATGTTATTTTTACGTCTGTTGTCATCCAGCGTGAAAAATTAGCTGGAAGTCTGTCTTTTTTCTGTCTTTGGATTTTGCATGTCCAAGGCTAATAGTTATTTAGGTGAAATGCAGCTACTAAGCAAACATGCAGTACTTTGATAAAAATAAATCCCACATTGCATGACAAATATGCTTGAACATTCCAGTAAGAAAGGAAAACACCTGTTTTGATATTAATGATCTATAGTTCACCAACTTTCAAATACTCTGGGAAACAAAAGGCATGAAATTTTTATCATCCATAATACAGAACTCATGTTCAATAACTAGGTTGTATAAAATGTGTTTTTCATATGTAAAGTACAATGCCATCCGAGGTTCATTAATTACCTACTACTCCAAGGATACCTGGACCCCTCTGGAGCCCAAAATGTCTTTTCTGTGTGTTTTTCTGCATGTTCAAGGAGAGTCACTCTGACTCAAGAATGTGTTCCTTAGTTAGGAGACTTCTAGAAAAAGAAAGTGGTTGACACTGATCACCAATCAAGATGTTCATGTTCAAGCTCTCTGCCTTTCACTTAGCACTCTGTCAACCAACTAGAAAGTAATTTGTTTGAGCCACTACAGCTTACAGTTATTTATTCTTTATCCTTGCTTTTTTCAGAGGGTGTCTCACAGCAGTACCAGTGACCCTCACTGGAAGCAGACAGCATTGGAGAGGGACAAAATTCTGATGCTGTGCTTACTTTTAGCAACTGTAGCAGAGCTTTTCCAGTGCCGCTCCTTGATCCTGCAGCTCATGTAGGCTCAGCATTCAGCAGTGCACGGCAGCTTTAATCTAATTCTCACTTCATTTTTTCCCCTGGCTTTCTTCTTAGGACAAATCTCAGAGAAGAAAAAGGGAAAGGAAAGAAACCAAAAGAAAAGACGCCCCAGACTTGGCATTCCGTAATTTTAAAATGTATGCAAATTATCAGAGCTGTAATTACTGATCCAGCCAACAAAAGTCTACAATGACTGTCCTTGAGGGTGGTCTCTACTTAACACTGCTTGTCTCCCCACCCCTTCAGCAAGGTCTGGTTTCTTCAACAGCATCCACCTGTCTGTGGCAATCACTGACTCTGTTCCAAGGAAAAGAATTCCTTAGGAGGCACCTGAATAAGAAACACCTACAACCATGCTCCAAATGGGAGACAGATCATGACATGTCAAGAACAAAAAGGAATCTATTTTGAAAAGAAAAAGAGGAGGAGGAGGAGGAGGAGGAGGAGGAGGAGGAGGAGGAGGAGGAGGAAAAGAAGAAAAAGAAGGAAGAAGAAGAAGAAGAAGAAGAAGAAGAAGAAGAAGAAGAAGAAGAAGAAGAAGAAGAAGAAGAAGAAGAAGAAGAAGAAGAAGAAGAATTTACTAATGTTTACTAGTGTTTAAAATCCTACTCTTAGCAACAGTAGACATAATAACATGGTAGCCATTTGCTATCTTTCCTGTATGGGAATAAACCCTTCTCAAAGGGAGATGCTCTTTAGGTCTATTTTGTGATGAAGATAATTTTACTAATTGGACACATCACATGTGCTTCATGGGAGCTCTGCTTGGAGGCATTTGCACAGATGTGTTCAATCACTTTACATATTTTATATGAAATTACCATCCATTAGAAAGAAATGCCACTACCAACCACAACAAAGCATAAAACCAATGGCTCTTCTACAGAAAGGGCCCCTACTAAGTGTATCTCCTAATGTGATTTAGCAGAAAAGTGTTTGGAGACACATCTTTATGCTTAAATTGGTTGTGCCTGTTCTGTTCAATTTAGTCTAACCTAAACACTTCTTTTTAAGTTAAGAATTATCAGAATTCTTGAATATATAAAATACAGCAGGGGGAAAGGAAGGGTGTCTTACCAAATATTTTCAGAAATTGAAGTATTCTGAGTAATTCTACTGCTCAAATTTGGACCAAGGCACCAGCACCTTGGGCCTGACTAATATAGTAACTTGATAATATTCTTCCAGCTCATACCCTGGCCTCTTTGTCTAACTGCAACATAAAACAAGGGGCTTAAATTGTTGGGGTCCAGAAAAAATAAAAACACTCTCCTGCTCAGCAAATGGAGAATATGCCAGTGTAGGCACTGTGAACTCTTTCTTTCTTCATCTTTTTTTTTTTTTTTTTGCAATATGCCAGAGTGTTTTCATCTATTATTTGATATCATGCTTCTAAGTGCATAAGGATACTTTTTAGGTGAGTACAGCCTCTCACCAAAGTTGGATGTGGGCCTCACCTCATAGCTCAGGGAGCAAACAAGCCACTATCAACAAATTCCTGGTGAGAAAGTCCTATAATTACTGTAATTACCAATGGTAAAGTGACCCCAGGGATGCAAAGGAAGAAGCAGAAGTAGATGTTTCCTGTGTTTATGCAAAAAGAGTGGAGAAAAGTCCAACAAAGCCAGTAGAGATTTGATCAAACTTGGATTTTATTTATCAAAAGAAACATACCATTTTCTATCTGGTATTTTTACCAATTTCTATGTAACTTTTTATTTAATCAGTTATCAGTTTTCAAAATTAAAAGATGTCAAATATTTTGAGAAAAAAGAAAATGGAAGAAAGCATAATGTTGATAGTGAAATATAGGTATTTTAGAGAAGTATTTTTTTGTAATTAATTTTACTGAAATTCTTTGAATGACCAATACAGCAATTCTAAATTCTTCTCAAAGGATCTCCTCACTTTAAAAACTTATCTCAACAATCTGAGTGTCTCTGTTGTGTTTCTCTAAGGATGTTTATTTGCTACAAATAGTTCAGAATTACAAATTTACTATGCATCACAATATTTCGACTCATAAAACAGCTATACAAGGTTTTAGAATTCTCTTATGCCCCTATTAGGTAAAGAATAAGAAAGAGAGAGTAATCCTGTAGGAATGGGCATGGAGATGTCTTTCAAAATGAAAGCTGAGGAGTGTGTCCCATGTCCATGTGTAGTGACCTGTCCTTATCTTCCCTGTTCCAAGATCAGATGATGCTCCATAGGTGAATGGGTGAGATGGACACCAGAGGACAGAAGGGTAACAAGGCAAGATGATATTTGCTAGGAAATATGGATGATGAAAAGAGAAGAATCAAGCTAGGTCACAGCCCTTGGAGATCCCCACAAAGACTTCCTGGCATTTGATTAGAATCAAGTTAAAGGGTCTTCTAGGAGCAAACAGCCAGGAGAAAGAAAAAGAGTTCTTCAGAGTGATGTTAGAGAGCAGCCTAAGGGATGCAGCAGTAAGAATTAAAGACACAGATAGAGAGTAACAGTGAAAGGAGGAGGAAAGAAAAAAACAGGAATGGGAGAGATACAGGAAGAGAGAAGGAGGTGATGGGTCATGCATTGTCTCTTTTTAAAAACCGATGTGCTTTCATTGATTTTTACTGCCCTCTGAATTATTTTACCCCATCCCACCAAAACATTCTACTCACTTGTTTTAGTATGAGTGTACTTACAAGGCATGGTGAACTTCTATTTTATGTCTACATGTGCATAAACGCACACACCCCAAATACATAAATCAATGCTGGGAGTTAAACCCAGGGCCTAGAGTGTGCTGAACCTTCTACTTCTGCCCTATATAGCCCCAGTCCTTTCCACTGTACAGTTAAATTTAAAACCAATATTCTTAATTCTATGGTGAGATTTTGCTTGTAATTTACTGTGGCCCTTGAAATCTTGAATTCTTCTTTCTTTAAATTAACCAGAAAAGTTGGAATGGGCCAATGGTTCAGTCACAAATGTACTATCACATCTGCACAAGAAACTGAGCTGGATTTCCAGTACCTATGATGATGATGATGATGATGATGATGAAGAACAGGAGTGGTGCTACACACTTATAATCCCAGCACTGAAAGTTGGGGACAGGCATATCCCTGGAGTTTACTCTCCACATAGCCTGACCTATTTGGTAACAAATGAGGTTATCCTCTGGCCTCCACATAATACATATCCACCAAAATTAGAGAGAAAAAAGAATATTTAGAGAAGTCAGGACAGTGAAGAAGGGCAAGACAACATTCTAAGTATGTCCTGTAAGTCTGCTTCTTTAGCTTACTGTGGCTGACTATGTGTGATTATCTGATGTGAAGAAGAGACTGAGCACCTTTGAGAAAACAAGTATGTATAAGGAAAACAAACACTGCCCAGGTCATTGCTAGTCACACAAACCAAGACACCAAGACAAAACTCCATAGCCACAGCTTACCCTGTTTTTTTTTTTTTCTGTAAGATGCTTAATCTTGAAATCTAAAATAACACCCACGCCTTAAGAGGGGCACTACTCCATTGCTAGTGGGAATCTTATACAGCCACTTTGGAAATCAATATGGTAGTTTCTTCAAAAAGTGAAATTAATCTACCTCAAAACACGGCTATACCACTTTTGGGTATAAACCCAAAGTGTTCTCCATCCTATCACAAGGAAACAAGGACACTTACTCAGCTATGTTCATAGCAATATTGTTCAAAATAGCCAGAAATTGAAAACAACCTAAATGTCCCTCAACCAAAGAATGATTAAAGAAAATATGGTGCACTTACAAAATGGAGTATTACTCAGCTGTTAACACACACACACACACACACACAACACATACTGAAATTTTCAAGCAAATAGATAGAACTAGAAAGAAATCAACCAGAGGTAGCCTAGATCTAGATCCAGATTCAGAAAGGCAAACAGAATGTACTCAATTATAAGAGGATCCAAGCAGGGCAGAAGAGGGGGTGCACATGACTCTCCATGGGAAAGGGAAATGGAATAGATTTTGTGGGTATACGGGGGGCTGGTGAGGATAGAAACCAGGTGGATCGGGTCAGAGAGGAAGGGACAGAAAGATAGCATACAGGGAAAGATGACAGGAATGGAGGAGGGTGCGTCTTTGGAATGAAGAAGAAACATAATACAATGGAAACACCCATTAATCTATTAGGATGGCCTAATCATAAGAGGGGATAGAGAGCCTGAACTGGCTTCCTGTAACCAGGCAAGACTTTTAGTGGCACAGTCAAAAAACCTTTGGCCTACAATCTGATGTGCTGTGGTAAAAGTAGCTCAGAATGGCCAACCAATGACTGGTCCAGCTTAAGACCCATGTCAAGAGAAGGAGCCCATCCCTGACACTCCCTGGGGGCCAGGACCCAGAGGCTAGACAGTCCAGAGACCTAGGATAGAACCAAACATGACTGTCAAAAATAATCAAATCTGCACAGAGGAACCCTGTTTCAAAAAATCCAAAGAGTAAAAATCAATGAAATGATCCCTAATAATATTCTATTAGTATTCTTATACTTGTAGACTAGAGCCTAGCATAACCATCATCAAAGAGGTTTTCCTCTAGAAACTGATGGAAACAGTTGCAGAGACCCACAGCCAAACATTGTGGTGAGCTCAGAGAATTCTACCGAAGAGGGGAAGGAAGGATTGTAGGAGCCAGAGGGGTCAAGAACACCACATGAAAACTCACAGAATCAACTAGCCTGGCCTGGTAGGGGCTCACAGAGACTGAACCAACAATCATGGAGCCTTCCTGGGTCTGACATAGGTCCTATGGATATATGTTATGGTTCTGTAGCTTGATATCCTTGTGGTATTCCTAACTGTGGAAGCAGGGGCTGACTCTGACTCTTCTGGCTGCTTTTGGGACACTTTCATCCTTCTAGTTTGCCTTGTCTAGTCTTAATGTGAGGGTAGGTATCTAGCCTTACTGCAACTTGATATGTCATGTTTGATTGATAGCCCTGGGAGGCCTGCCCATTTCTGAGGGGAAAGAGAGGAGGAGTGAAGGGGAGTGGAGAATGGGAACTGGGAGTAGGGAAGGGAGGAGAGGGATGGCAGCCCATGTGTAATATATGAGAAGAATAATATTTTTTGAAAAAAGACCTATGCCTTCCTACCCCTTTAGTAGAATGTCTGCCATAAAATAAATGCTCTATAGACAAACACTTTAAGTAAATAAATGAAGGAATAGATATGGTTCCTCAGTCCATTAAAATTAATGACTACTACTCTTAGTCAAAGCCATATTTGAATATATAGGCAGATGAAGAGATTAATAGGAACACACAGTGAGACTCCAAATGAACTTCAGACAAATAGAAAACTGTCAATACATACATATTTCTTCTCTAAATATTATATGAAATATTCACTAAATCTACACAGAGCTATGTTGGAGCTACTGGGCCATGAAGAGCCCCTAACACACACTCTTCTTCCCGTCATTCTCTGGCCACAAACAAGAAAGTCACTAGTTGCATGCTCATCCCAGGTGTTCATCAGCAAACAAATAGATGAAAAATTGTGATGTAGACAAATCATATAGTCATCAAGAAGAACCAAAAACATGTCACTTTCAGGAAATTAACACAATTAGAGGGCATCATGTTAACTGAAAGAAAAAAAGAAAAAAAAAGTCCAGAATCAGAAAGACACAAAGACACGGCACGTGTGTGTAGTAAGATATTCACTTGTCGGCACCTGTGGCATAGACCACGCCCATTGTAGGTGGAGACAGGGACAGGCTTGGAAGACTAAGGCCAGGATGGCTCAGAGGTTAAGAACACTAGCTGGTCTTCCAGAGATCCTGAGTTCAATTCCCAGTGACCACATGATGGCTCACAACCATCTGTAATGAGATCTGGTGCCCTCCTGGCTTTAGTCCCCCAGGTCATGTCCGGCCCTGTCTCCACCCCCAATGGGCATAGTCTATGCCACAGGTATGGACAAGTAGAATATCTCACTACACATGTGTTTTATTATTCAAGCATAAACTGGCTAGGAAAATAGGAAGACACGAAAGTAGGAGACTATTTGGGAAAGGAAGAAGCCCATCATGTGGGGGAGGGGAAGACAAGAGAGGGTAGCTATTTGAGTATATCTGACGTGTAGGAAAAGCATCATAATGAAACACTTTGCTCTATAAAATGGATGCACAACTCTGATGGCTTAAAAATCACAGAAATGGTCTTTCTGCAGGTTTTGAGTATAATTTAAGAGATCGTGAAAACCATTAGATGACACAAAATAGCGATTTCAGAGAACCTTCATTCTTCCTGGAATAGAAAAGATGACTTGTAGAAATGAGAGAGTCCTGACAGGAATTTCTGTGAGAAGGCGGGTAATGGCTTCTATCAGGTCACTTTCCTGACTAAACAAACAGCTCCACAGTATTACCTAGAGACAATACTCCCATTGATACTTTCACTTCACTCAATGTTTTTGAAGAAAAAAAAATAACAGTAGTATAAAAGCATTGCATGTTTTCAATTAAATTAGATTTGAAAATGATTTATGGAAAAAAGGATGCAGAGTGATTTTCATGTAGTATCAGTGTGCATTTACTCAGACATCATCTAGGGACTGCCCTCAAAAGAATAATCTTTTCTAGGAATAAACCCCAGACCCATAGTCAGTTGGCCATTGAAGGTAACAAACTAACTTTTAGAGAAAGGAGGTGACATGTAAGAAAATAGATCAAAGGCACTAATAATTGATCTTCTTACTTGAAGTTAAATTTCTTTTCCACACTTAACATAAAGACGGTGTGAAAAATCAAACAGCATGCCTATTGCTTTATTTTTCATATACATATAACCTATAGGTGTTAGAAGTGTCATCTGGAAAGTAGGGTTATTCTAGCTATGGTGTAGGTGGTAAAACACATACATGGTAGCTGAGGTCCCTTACCCACCAACAGCTTGCAGTCTACAAAGTGCAATGAGACCAAGAAGTGAAATACAAGTGTTGCAGTGCTCACTTCATCTGTGGTGGAGAAAACTAAGTCCACAAAACCTGGGTTCTGGAATTTACAAGTAGGACAGAGAACAGATTAGAAGCCAGCATCTTAAATCCCGGAGCCCTCTTCTTTAAGTACTATATTAAATAAATCAGTAGGTCGCTTGCAGGGTTTGGCTTCATGGAGAAGCAGAGCTTTTGTTGTTCACCGAGGATTTACCTGAGGCTCTTATTCTTAGGTAAGAAGGAAGACCAAGTGTGTGCATGCGTGCTTGTGTGTGTGCCCTATGACCACATGCAACTGTTTATAAAACACCATGCTTTATGGAAAACGACAACACAAATGGAGCCGCAAACTATACGATAGCTGTATGTGAGCAGAAATGATGAACCACTTGTCATTAATAAAACAACGAATAATAAAACAGCCAGGAAGAGCTAAACACATGTAAATGCTGAGACAAAGAAAACCTTGGTTATATCCAGGGAAGCAGATTACCCATTGTGTTCAAACTCTGCTGGAGAGGGTGTGGGAGGAGCCTTCTGTTAAGTTAAATTTTACGAGTGCTGGTTCTCAGTGTATGCTGTGGACTTGATAAATAAAAGGCCATTTCAGTGTATCAGCAGTTTGTAGTTTTACATTATTTTTTAATATTTTAGCATTATTGCATTGGTTTCTAAGTTTGTAGATGCTGAGACATGCCTGGTCCTATAAACTAAATTCATACAAAGAACAGGCATTTGGAGAACTGCTTCAAAGGTGAGGGTCAACATAGACACAGTGAGACTATCCCATCCCAGCAGCAGCAGGTCTGTGTACTGCAGCATCTCTCGGACAGAAGTCCTCAAAGTGGCGTCTCCATCTCCTTTCCCAGACTGCCCTCTGAGGTGCAGAAAATGAGTTATTTTCAGCTCCCTAACAGCTAATTCTTCACTTCGAAGCTATCATTCTAGTTTTCCTCTGGGGTTTCCCCAGCCTGACCCCACCCCTGCCTTCAGCCACATTCTGGCTGATACTCAGGAATGGCATGCCCTAACACCCATGTTGCTGACAAATGTCAATCAGAGTGTCTCAGCTGCCCACTCCCCCACCCCCAAGTGTCAGCCATCATCTGAAGCACATATTCCCAGGAACGCCTCAGCCTGGCATCTTTGTTCTGTTTTCAGATAAACAGATCCAATTCCTCAACAAACAGACGGTTACAATCCTTTTGATAACAGTGTAATAATTCAAAACAAATGATTCTCAGCTTTGATGATAGCACTTTTATGGGTCATGAAGAAATCCTCCCACCAACATCTGTTTGATTTTATCTACTTGAACTTTATCCTCCAGTTGAAGATTTATAAGCTGAAATCATCCCAGCCTATTAAAGTCAAGCAAATGTTCGAGTACTAAGCAGAGACTGAAAGTGCATTTCCTAGGCAGCTCTGAAAAAGCTGCCATGGGCAAATATGTGTGTGTGTGTGTGTGTGTGTGTGTGTGTGTGTGTGTGTGTGTGTGTGTGTGAAAAGTTTACAAGATTTTGCATTTGGTTGGGAATCAGCCAAAGCTCCTGTAACAGAGGCTTGAGAAAATTAATGTATGTATTTACACAATTATTATATTAAAAGACAACATGGAAAATGCAGGGGTTGTTTTTATTAAAGGCTGTGTTCATAGAAAAGCCATTAGAGGCCAGAGAAATGCAAGGCAGACTTCTTTTCCTCAGCCTTAATTTCTTATAGAGACTTAATATTTTAAATCAAGGCTTAATGATAGTTAAATTTAATTTATTGGTAATTTTAGCTCATTACCCTTAAACACAAAAGATACAGAGACATTTTAATCTGATAAAAGAGCAATGGTACAATAGACGGGGAGCCAAGAATCCTGATTTCAGGTCTCCCTGTAAATTCTGCACTTGGGAAGCTGATAGAAGACTGAGAGTTCAAGACCAGCCTGGGCTACATTGAGAGCCTGTCTCCTAACAAGAGAAACAGACAACAGTAATGGCTCCTGAGTTCAGATCACAAACCTTCCATTTGTTCACCTGTTTATAAACAGGTGAGATACTCATTGACTTTTCATATATTTGTGTATGCATCTACAGGTGTAAGGGTGTATGTATGCACATGTGTATGCATATATGTTCTTGAATGGGGATGAGTAAGCAGGTCACTTGGTGGAGGTTCAGCCTTTCTGTCACATACCCCTTACTGGGTGCACACTTCTGCCCTCTTTTCACCCAATTTTGACCTACATGCTTCCCTTCAATATACACTTATTTCTCTTCCCTCCTTACATCCCTTCTCCTTCTCCTCTCTGAAACTTAATCCCTTGTGCCCACTCTGTTTTCACAGTTTAGAGCAGCAAGTCACCACTGAACATGTTTCTATAACTCATACTTAATTCCAAATTGAGTATAATTTGGGTGTTCTTTGATAAAAAATAGAAGTGGACATTTAAAAAGTATAAGATCCCCTATGTCGTTCATCAGGACATTGTATAACAAATTTACAAAAAGTCATACCTCGATCGTGTCTTCAACTGGTCTTTCAGTAAGAATTTATCATGTGACTAACCCAGCCACATGCTCGGTGCCAGAAACATAAGATAAGGGAACACAGATATTGCTGCTGGGCTTATCAAATTTGTAACACAGAGAGGGAAGAAGGGGTGGAGATGGACTACTGTTACTACTGGAATTAGTGACACCAACAAGGTGTAGAAATGCGACCAAAAAGAGTACCACCGTGCTCAGTGCACGCTTCCAAATGAGAAATGTGGCTTAGCAATGTTGGGAGTGATTTATTCCAGGCAGAGGAAAGCTTGTGTTAAGACCGCCATGGACTGGATGCGGCACTAGAGAGGAAGAGCAATTCCGTTCAACCAGAACACAGAAATCACAATGGTGAGTGTGAGGCTGTGGGGTGAGTAGCATGAAACTACTTGGTGCTTGGAAGAAATGATTAGGACTCCTCTCCAAGCCTGCAGCTAAAGATAATTTAAAGTGCTTGGTACAGCAAGGTGATCTGATTAGATCCAAGCTTTGACCAAGTCATTGGCATACTGTTGGAGGGAAGAAAAATGACTCACACATTGATCAGAAGGCAGAAACTAGACCAGAGACACTGGCTGAGACAAGGGTGGAGGCCACAGACATGGCAAACTTTTGGGAAATCTAAACTTTTGCAGGGCTAAAACTAAGGGGGTCTTGTGATGGATTAAAAGGGAGGGCAGGGAAGTTGGAGGTATAAAGAATGACTTTCTCATTTCTGAGTCACAGAGTGGGTGGATGCCAGTGCCAAGGACTAAGATAGGAAGCACTGAAGGATGGCCAGGTCTGAGAGAAGATCAGGAGTTCAGTCTTGACCAGGCTGATTTTGAGGTGTCTCTGAGACATCCAAGGGAGAGTGTCAACCGGTACAAGAACCAGATCTGGACATGTGACTGGGAGCCTCATACAGCTAGCACACTGTGTTCACTGGCAAAATATGTGTTTCTTGATTATTTTTGTTATGTTTATTGACAGCCACACTCAGATAATTAAAGAGGCAACTGGTAAACCTTGGGACATTAAATAATGTAGGGACTGCGTATGCTTGCAATTCCTAAATCTATGATTTTTAAAGAATATAACAACACTGACTTCACAGTCTGCAGAATTTGAAGTTAAGTAAAAGAGACTGTCACAAGAAAATTTAACTATCGAATTTTTATCAATCAGTGTTTAAATTACACATTCTGTTTTACCTAGAAATGCCTTTTCAACATATAAACTGCATAAGCAGCCAACAGTATTTTCAATCTGCTTTGGTCATCTGTCAATATAGCTAACTCCAAAATGATAAGGCAGTATTTGTGGACTTCCAGGACTTCTAGAAGAAAAGATTTCCACACCTCAACTTAGACTGCCACATACTCCATCAAATCATTTGTGGTTTTATCCTGGATTCTGGACATAAAGGGTTTTTTGTTTTGTTTTGTTTTGTTTTGTTTTATCTTGTTTGAGAGACATGGTATAAACATATCCATGAACCACAGGTCATTCTGTGGAAGCTGTACTCGCCTGAGATGCCCTCTGCACTTGACATTGTGTCAGGGACCAACCACACAGAAGCCGCTTATCACCTCCTCTGCCTCCCCAAGGACTGTTATCTACTGTTTATCTGCAAATTCTGAACGTGTGCCATACTTAAGATTTCAATTCACCTCACTTTGCTGAAGAAAGGCCACTACATTTGTCATCAGTGTGATTTTTCAACAGGCTTAGAGAGATTACATAGGACGCCATACTTGGTTCTGTGATTTTGTTCTAAACAGTGACAGAGATCTTTGTGTGCTTCAGAGAGAAGGAGATATCCCTAAAAGAATTAGAATACATTTCCATTACTGTCCATGCTTCAAGCCACCTTTTGAGAACCTCAGAGGTCCATAAAAGTGCTCATATACAATTTTTATAGCAAATAAAAACTCTGAGGTCAAACAAAGATTTATGATGATGCAGAATACTAAAGGAAAAAGAAAACCTTGAATAATCCTCCAGAAAGAAAGAAATTACATATAGATGAGTACTCCAAGCCATGGTTAAAGCCAGAATCTTAAGAGTTCTCACGATGATTTATTACCCTCACTTATTGTTACCTGAGAAACTCATTTAAGTTCAGTGTGCTTCCGGTTTCCAGATTTGTAAAATGGGAGTGAGTATGCTTAAATAACTCACGAGTTTATTGACCTGACCTTAACCAATTGGAGGAGTATTTGGAAAGCTAAGTTCAGAAGCCAGAATAGAGTCATGCACAGTGCTCAGTGCCTTCATCCCAGCACTCAGGAGATGGAGGCAGGCAGATCATGGATCTTTGTGAGTTTGAAGGGCACCCTGACCTGTACAGTGAGTTCCAGGAGAGTCATGGACATATGGCCTGTCTTCAAAAGTAAATAAACAAACATAAAGATAAAATAAATAAATGTCAGAATGTTTTATGTCGTATTCACTTGCATGAGGTTCAGTTAGATGGCCCAGTTGGTGTTTATTGTATCATAATGGAGCCCCTAAGCGATGCACCAGGTTCTTCTGAACTCACACTTGAAGGGGGGTTTTCATTGGTTTGGAAGCTTCACGTTTATATGAAGATTTTCATAATCTTCTAGTGATATTATGAAATGAAAACACAATTTTCTCTAGAAGATGGAGGAGATGAAGTGAGAGATTTAAGAAGGAAAGGATTCTTTAGGATGAAAACAGGTGATAATACTCGATTGTGTTTCTTAATGTTTCCTTTGCTACTTTTTGTTATAGATTTGCAGAGTTTCTTCTCAGTAAGTTCCCCAAACCAACGTGTGAGTGGCTAAGTAGAGCCATAAAAGAGATATCAGTTTTGAACGTCTCTTTAACCTTGCTTCAACAAATAAAGCTACAGAAATTGTCAGAAGTGCCAAGCCTCTTAGCATGTCAAGAGACTGCAGCTGACTAATGCTCATTCTGATATGCAATAATATACATAATGGGAGATGGGCAAGGACTGAAGAGAAACCCATGACTTTAGAACAAGGCCTTTTATCCTAGACTGTATTGTCCAACTGGAATTTGAACATGTGACCTTGGCCTCAAGAAAAATATTTTTTAACCTAATGACCAGCTTGGATCAAATGATTACAATATTTACTTGCTCTGAAGCAGTATGTGTGCATATGTGTAAAATAAAGACACTGAAATATCTTATATTGAAAAGAGTCATTTGAAAGTGTTCTTCTGTTTCAAACTTTTTGTAATACAGAAGCCATTGTAAGGAAAGTAACACATGAGGGGAACAAAATTCCTCTTCTGAGATAATTACTGCTTGCTTCATGCTCTCTCATGCCCTGTCCATTTGCTTTACATCTGCTAGCCTAGCGAGGCCGAATATCCAAATGAGATATGTAGAAAACAAAGACACACAGTCCTCATTGCAGAGTCTACCACTATCTTCAGATCTATAGTAAAGTTGTTTTCCAACTAAGGTTTCTTTCTTTCTTCTTCTTAAAGGTATAATTAATTTAAAAGCCAAATTCTGCAGGAGAGGTATTCATCCTGCAGTAGGTAATGTCAAGAATATGTCTTCCATTAAGAGAATAAATAAGTATTAATTGCAACTTTAATAAGCATAGAAATTGAAAGACATGGTCTGAAATGGTATGTGGTTTCATGTATAATAAAAATACCATTAAGAAGCTTTAAACCCAAATCTGAAATAGTATCTTTTGTCATCTGAACTAATAATATGGTTTCTGAGAGATTTCCATGGATGAAAAAAGTACATAATGACAGCAATAAATAACGTAAATGCCTGTGGTTAATACCTTATATGATCAGCATGAAACTATGCTATCATTTGGAGATTGCTAGCTTTATTAACTACTCCATCATACTTCATATTGTCAAGCAAGAACAGCCCACTTCCTGTAGACATCTCCTACCCAAATGCAGTGCACTATGTGTGGTGTGGGCACCATTTCTCACATTTAATTGAAAGTCTTCTCTTATAACTTCAAAGAATCAATGCATGGTGATTTCATTTTATTTTTATTATTAATATTATTATTATTATTATTATTATTATTATTACATCTTTTTTACACTTTTCTATCACTTTACTGAAAATAGTGCTGAGATTTCTATAATTAAACATTTGAATCTGAGCTAACAAGATGGGCTCATCAGAAAAATAGTGCCTGCCACCAAAGCCCGGTGACCTAAATTAGATCTCCACAATTCACATGGTGGACAATTCTCCTAAAATTTGATAAAGGATGTCTCCATACTCTTTATTAGTTCTGATTTAATTGAAAACAGCTTTAGGGCTGGAGGGATGAGTCAGTGGATAAAATATTTGCTACACAAGCTTATGGATGTCAATTAAATCCTGGGACACATTTAAAAGCCAGGCAGGCGTGGTGACCATCTATGATCTCAGTACTTGTAAGTCAGAAACAGGAAACCCCTGGGTAAGCTGGCGAACAGAATTGGCCAACTACAGGTTCAGGGAGGGACCCTGATTTCATTAATTAGAAAGACATCTAATGTCATCTTTGGGCTTATACACAGATGAGAGGTAAGGGGGAAGAGAGGAAGCAATTTAGACTCCAGGAAAAAGTAAATATCCCTTACATTACATAAAAAATACCAAAGATTATCCTGTGTCCTCACTGATAGCACTGGGTACCTCTGACTTTCTCTGAAGAAAGACCTTTTAGGAATCCCATGTTATTGATATGAAGAGCAACATGCATGATTTCTGCAGGAATACAGACCTTAGAAGTCTTCCCATTCCTCTGATCAGTGAATCTATGCTAATTTGTGACTGAATAAAGCCAACAAAGTGACTTGGAAGTGACATTGTTTGGTTTCTGAATCTAGAACTTCACCTGCATTGCATTTCCATGCTTGCCATTTTGGAGTGGGGCAATCATGTACAGAAGTCCAGAATAGACTTCCTGAATAACAAAGACCATTCAAAAGACTGAGAACCCAGAACCAACAACAGGCACATGAGACCATCTCAGATCATTCAGCTCCCATCATCCAGTACCTGACAACAATATAGTAACATGAGGACGTCCCGGCACAGCAACAGAACTACCCAGCTAATCCCAGGTAATTTGTTTGCCTTAAATAGTTTAGGCAAATGGTACAGTAACTATGCTATACTTTTATACATTGGACTTATTTACATAGTAATATAAAAGAAACATTAGTCTATGCTGAAAATAGGGAGCTACCATAACCAACCCAACATATGACATTATTAACTTTAGGATTGAGTAAGAGAAAGGAAAGTAAGTGAACCTGTTAATTGAAGACAGAAAAGTAGGAGAAAATAGTAGGATACTTAGAAAAACATAGTGGCCTATCACCAACTGGCAAACATGTGGGCTGCAATAGCTCAGGAGATAGAACACATTTGCCTGCATCAGGTAGAGTGGTGATCCATGTCCCACCATGTAGAACCTGTGAATATAACTTTATTTAAAGTGTTTTGCAGAAGTGACTACATTTAGTGTCTCCAGATGGCTATGGAGGACAAAGAGCAGTGGAGCTCATTTCAATGGCAAGCTTACTAATGAGAGTAAGTAGAGGAAGGTAGAGAATAGAAAAGAGTATGAAGTCAGGGGCCAAGTTTAGAGTTATGCAATTATAGTCAAAGAATGCCCAGACCCTCCAGAAAAGGAAAGATTGTGACCATGCCTTGATGTTGGACTTTTGACCTCCACTAAAATAATGACTTTCTTTATTTATTTTTTAAGTATCATTTTACATTCCAACCTCAGTTCTCCCCCACCTCTTCTCCCACCCCTCCTTACCTTTCCCCTAGCTCACACTACTGCTGTCCACCCCTCCTCATGGATAAGGGCTGCCATGAGGAGTCAACAAAATCTGGCAGATTACGTTTGGGCAGGACCAAGCCCCTCTCTCATGCATTAAGGTTGAGCATGGTATCCCACCATAGGGAATGGGCTTCAATGAGTTATCTCATGTACCAGGATTGGATCCTGGTCCTACTGCCTAGGGCCCTTCTGACAGTCAAAGCTTCACAACTGTCTCCCACAGATGGAGGATGAATTTCTTTTTATTTTTATTTTTTATTTAAATTTCAAACAAGTTTGTTTTACATGTCAATTCCAGGTTCTACACCCTCCTGTCCTCCCCCATTTTTCCCACCAACCCCCATCCCATCCCCTTTTGCTCCCCAGGAAGCAGACTTCCATAGGGAGTCTTCAAAGTATGTCATATCATTTGGAGCATGGCCTAGGCCCTTCCCCATGTTTGTAGGCTGAGGGAGCATCCCTATATGTGGAATGGACTCCCAAAGTCCATTCATATACTCAGGACAAATACTGCAAGCTACCAAGTCTGTGGTAGTTTGTTGTCACATCCCTAGGAACCCAATACAATCCCTCCTGGTAGAACAAAAGCCAGACGTGACACCCATTAGGAGATTCCCCACTGTAAAGGAATTCCACAGAGGGGAGCTGGCAGTTCTTTCAATGCCCACAGTGAGCAAATGACACAAGCCTTCTGGACATTAGCTCTGAGATCTGTAACATTATGAATTGTGCTCCCTAGATCTCTACTATTGCTTTTTTAAAGTACTCTGGCCATAGAGATTACATTGGCTACCTTTGTGCTTTGCTTCTTTGTATTATCTTTATACTTACATAAATGTCCATTATTTTAAAAAAACATACCATACTATGCAGAGAGAGAGAGAGAGAGAGAGAGTATGTGTTCTGTTTCTATACATTTTAGCTAGTCTCTTAGCCTTTAGATAAGAGTATGAAATCATGTTGGAGTATGAGTGACTGTCTAATGAATCAGTGTAACTTCTGCCCTAGCCCATCTATGGTATTTCAGGCTTTCACTTTCATGCCACACTAAGTAACACTAGGAGACAGTGACATTTTATAACTATGAGTTCATTGCCAAGGAGTGTAACAATGTCCTTAAGGCTTATTTTGCACTTTGGCTCACCTGCCCCAAATAAAATACAGATGATTATATTTGTAGTGGATAAGGCTATGCTTTTAGCACTTCCAGTAAAGCTTTGTGATGTGTGCAAGCCTTCAGGGTTCCTGTTGTCACAACAGCTTGATTAGACAAGTAGTTTCTATTGCCACACCCACCTAACAAAGTAGTTAACTAAGTCCCTATGTTTCTCAGAAAACAGGTGGCAGAGCTGGCATCCAAGTCAGGGTGTCAAGTTCAAACGCTGACTTCCTTAACTGTCCCACTGTGCTGTTTTTTTTCCT
The DNA here is from genome assembly GCA_030556225.1 of Cricetiscus sungorus. Lineage (NCBI taxonomy): Eukaryota > Metazoa > Chordata > Mammalia > Rodentia > Cricetidae > Cricetiscus > Cricetiscus sungorus. Next base: position 31,487,799 of record JANBXA010000141.1, read on the forward strand.
CTCAATACACAAGAGTTTGTAAAACAGTAAAAGCATAAAAGGGCAAGAGATCATGAAACTTCACTATTTCCTTCTGCTTCTTAATCCATTTTATTCCCTTTGGTGAAAATAAATACACACACACACACACACACACACACACACACACACACACACACACACCTGAAGCCTCTGGCATAGATGGGCAATGACAGCCATGAGTCCATGGGAAGCTGACATTTCTCTTTTGATTATCTAATTGACAAAAAATACTTTGTGTGACTTTGGTTTGAGAAAATAACTTAGAGAAAATTATTTCTGTTCCATAAATCATTAAGAAAAGTCTTCACTGGGTTGCAAATGACTTGTAGGTTAATTTACAGCATCCTCATTGGGCTCCTGTGTAAGAAGTAGCTGAAGGGTCTCTAACACAGTTTCTTCATGCCTTGTCTTCTGTGTATTTAGCCTAGCTTATAGACAGAATGTGTTCCAACCTTTGCAAACCCACTACTAATATTTTATGGCATTAGTTACAAATCAATAGACTTTTTAAGAAAAGTAAATTGTGAAGTTCAATTTCTAAAATCCTAATTTCAAAGATTCTTCTTGTTTCTAACCCATCCATATTTACAAGAGCTCAGCAGACACCTCTGTGGCCATTGGCCTCTCTAGTTGGTACTTAGTGGCTTTTAAGGCATTTTTAAAACAGTAAGGGAACTGGATGTTCAAAAGGAAATAATTTTACAACACCCATAACAACTCCACTAGCTGACTAGCAGTGTAGTGCACAGGATGTCTGCAGGACCAGAAGCTATGGTAGAAATAGGACTCTGCCACTCACCTTACTAGACATCCATTGACTTCACACCTTCATCTCTCTCTTCTCAATCTAAAATTCTACCTTATCCAGGCATGGTGCTGCATGCCTGTGCAGACACTCAGAGGCCTGAGACTGGACAATTCCATTTACCAGGACAGCTTTGGGACATTTAGGGAATGCTGTCTCACAAAATGATCATTTTTCCTTGAAGATTTGAATTCCCACATAATATCAAGCAAAGAACCTTTGCTTGGTTCTGATCCATCATCTGATCTAGTGTCTGCTGGATCAATTCATTGTGATTGTCTGATTCCTTGTGTTTGTGATTCTCATAAAGATGGTTCTAGGCTACTTTGTATGTGATGGGAATCGAACCTAGGCCCTCTTGCAAGCTTAGCAGGTACTCTTGACTGCTGAACCATCTTTCCAGCCCTTCATGCTTCTTCTCTAACCTGCCTATAATAGTAACATTTATGTTTCTGTCATTCCATCCACTCCTCACCTCCAACTCACTTCAATGCTTCAGCCATATGACAAAGATGGTAGTAAATAATGTTTTTTATCAGCATTACTGAGCACTTCTGTTTTCGTGAGAGGAGGTAGATCTTTAAACTCACTCTAGATCATAGTTAATCAGGAAGGTAAAGATGAGTTTACAGGAAACAGATAACTGTGAACATTATCAACAGCAGTTTATATGTGTGGTGTTCAGAACTAAATTAAACCCACTGAACACTGCATTCTGTGCACTCTTTGGAAGTCCATCAGTGTCCTCAGAACATTTTGCTTCTTCAGCTTGCAAAGCCCCCTTGACACAATGTCTGTTTCTTAGTAGTTCATTTTCAATGAAGAGAGCATAGTCTTTCAACAATGCTATGTTGCATGAAAAATATATGAAACCTGAGACTGACACTAGGGTTCAAGCTTCAAGCTAAAGATCAGAAAAGCAAAGCAGCTGGGTGCTAGCTCTCAAGCCACCCCAGACTGAAATGTGATCCTGGCTCCACCAAACCTCAAACTGAAGCCTTTCCTCAGTGTGGCTGGAGAATCCTGAGACTTCCATGACTTCCTATCCTCAATGTGGCTGGAGAATGAATCCCCCTCTCTTCAGTGTGGCTGGAGAATAAATGTCAGCTCTAAGAACTTGCTCCTGTCTTATATACCTTCCTAACACTGGGATTAAAGTTGGGTGATCCCAGATGCTGGGATCAAAGGCATGAGTTCCATTATTCTTCACTCTTGTGTAGGCTATAGTGGCCTTGAAATAACAGAGATCCATCTACCTCTTAATCCTGAGTTGGGATTAAAGTTGTGTACTACCACTGCCTGATCTCTGTTACTTAAGGCTGACTTTGCTTTCTGAATCCTCAGGGAAGCTTTACTAAATCATAAATAACCTATCATCACAATGCTGGTCAGATCTCCTCTCTCCCTTATCTCTCTGTCACTCCTCACCTTCCTCACTACATCCTCTGGCCCTAGGCAGGTAGCCCTGACCATGTTTCCCCTTTGGAAAATTTTGGCCCCTGTTACTTTTGTCTGTAGCCTTTTTTCTTGAGACTCCCTTCCTTCGTGTTCTTCACCAAGTTCAGTTACTGCCTTTCAAGAACACTGATACTGCAGGAAAGCTGAAATATCACTCCTGCCTGTGTCATCCTGCCCTAAGCATTCTTTGTTCTACAATATTTCTCACCCTCCAGCAAATATTACATCTGCTGCCAATTTTCTGGTCCCATGTTTGTTCTTCGCTTGAGCAGAGGTCTGAGAGATCAGGAACTGCCTAGTTTGTTCTCTGATACATTGTTAATCCCATGTGCCTGGAACAGTGCTGAGAACAAACTTATTGTTCTGAGTGATGGCAACCATATTCCCCATCAATGTCCTGCTTTAAGGCTCTCAAACTGTGTCTACCACCAGTCAAAAGACTATGGAGCAGTTGCATAGTAGCCACCCTGACTGCCCACATAGGCTCAGTGGAGGAAACCACACTTCCTTTACCAAACCATAAAACTTTCACCCAGGTTGGCTAATGTGCCATAATGTGCCTAATGCTGGAAGTAACGGAAGAAATTCCAATGGAATAGAGACAGTATATATTGCATTTGATGGACATGTCTCTAGTATAAGGGAAAAGCATCAAAAATGCATAGTTCAATCATTGACTGACTAGTGCTAATGAGTGTTGTGTGACACAGTTCCTCTTCCTGCCTCAAAGGAAGAAAGGAAGTTCTTCATAACTTCCTTCCAAGCATCTTCCAGCCCTACTCATAGGACTTGCTCTTTCTCTACTAGCTTTCATCCTGGACGTGTGTGTGTGTGTGTGTGTGTGTGTGTGTGTGTGTGTGTGTTGTGAGAACATTTACCCAAGAATGAATGTAGCTACAAGAAATTACACCATGAACACTCACTACACAGAGCTCTGCTACCATTTTCTTAATCATCACCTACATTGGGTGAAGCACAGAACAAGGATGACACAGGTGAGTATGATACACAAGCCCACACATGCTTACTCAATGCGTGACCATTAAGTAAGGACAACAAGTTTCTACATTCAATAAAATATAATAATAATTAAAGTTCCTCTTTAGTTATGGGGTTATTTCGCGCATTTGCTTACCTCCATTTCCAGCCAGGGTTTGTCATACATTCTAATAAGCAGATAGACCCAACAACTACATGACTTTACAAAGAAGCAAACAACTTCAAACATCTCTGTATACATAGTGCATGCAACATGAGCATTTGCCATTCCTTGATGAGAATGAAGTCCATGGGCTCAGAATATGGCAACAAAGAACTGTACTTTCAAACTATATATGTCATCTTTCACTTTAGAGGCTGGGGCTTGACAAGTCTAACCTCAGCAATTACAGAAAAGTCTTCATAGGAAAGAGGTTTTTGGAAAGTCATCGAGTTTCGAATGGAGTGAAATGGAGCAGACCTCCAAACAGTAAAGCACCTCCTGGCTGCCTTGAAATAAGAGAGAATGTAACCTTGGGTGACCTCAGTAGTAAAGTAAGTTTCAAATTTAAAATCCATGCTACTATATGAAGGATTTTCAGAAGCAAATTACATTACAGAGCCATCTAAGGTTGTCATCACTAATACTTATGTTCGTACTCCAATTTGAAAGACTGAAACCAGACATTGTGTACAGGGCACTTTTCCATGATTATAAAGAACATGCTTAAATAATTAGGAAATAAAGTCAAATGGTACCTAGGCATGGAGAAAGATCTGCCACTAATTCAGATGACTGACTACATTAGTTGCAAAGACCTAAGGAGAAAAAAAAATACAAAGCAGAAAAGTAATTGGCTCCTATTAGCCATACTTATAAAATTACAAATACTAACTACATGCATACCAAGGCACACACACGCACTGACTCCAACAAACAGGAGTTCATCTGTTGGTCTGCAGTATTAAAATACAATGGGAAACAGCATTTCCCAAACTCACAATATGGAGCCACCTTCTTCACTGGCTCATTTTACAGCTTGTGTCAAGTCAAGTCAACTGGGTGAAGGGAGGCTGCTGCTGATCACACATCCTTAAGATTCTGGGCTCATGGATTATGTTTTGTAAATCAGTTAACTTACTACTAAGAGATTAAGGTAAATTCTGCTAAGGACTAAAAGTTGACTTAGAGCATTAAGAGGGATTAATGTTTAGCTGTGGAGGAGCAGAAGCACAGGGATAGCATGTTTACGCAAGGCTGTAGATCACAATTAATCCAAAATTAGGATAAAAGATCAACAGCCGCCCCTTTTCATGCCAGCTTGGCTTAGCCTTAAAACTCATGACTTATTTTAAGGGCAATGCATGAGCAAAGTTGCCCTCTTGCCTGTCCTGATAGGTCTCAGGCTTTCAGAGCAAAGTATGTATTGAAAATACTCAGCTATGAGCCCATTGCCTTCAAAAGATAAATGCAGCAGTCATCCCTCTGGATCCTGCTCACATCTCATCACTTTACAATTACAGATGCACACATTGTCATCTCCCACAGTATTGTTTCACTGCTTTTCATGAGCCATTTGTTCACAGTGATAAATAATTAAAATGATTTTACAGAAGAGGTCACAGGCATTAACATATAAGAGAAGAATATTTGACCAAAGACTTGCAAATTGTTTTTATTTAGCAGTATTTATCAAAGAACATGTGAAATAGTTTCATACTAACATTTCTTTTATTATTTTTAGGAAATGTGTGGTAAAATTCCTTGACTTACCATGGGACTTATTTCTAGATGCCTGTTAGTGAGAATGACCAGTTTGTTTTATTGACAACTTCTGATACCTGTGACAAACCAAGCCACATCCATCCCATTATCCAAACTCCACAGCATGGCTACGGGGCAGATAATCATTAATCTTTTCTCTGTGTGCTGAGGAAGACCTTGAAATTTGGAAAAGCTAAGAACAAACAAACAGAAACCCTACACAAAGACTTTATGCTGGCAAGTGATAACCAAACTGTCTTCATCCAAATCCAGTTTTATAGTTATTAATACATTGATCCCAAGTCTAAGGTATGTTATCAAAAATCCCAAAGCCATTTGAAATGCTTGAAAAACAACAATGAACATTTGCAATGAAAATTATTACAAAACGATGTAAATAAAATTGAAAGGGAATTATGCTATAAATTTGTAATTCTATCTTTAATTTTATGGACTAAGGAGAGTTAGGTTTGGGATATGCTTCAGTTTTTTTCCTGTTTAGAATCTCAGATCACCTTCAAGATTACAGAGTTTGTGGGGCTGCAGTTCCTCATGCTTTGCATCACTATTAGATTTAGAGCTCTCCCAATTACAGTAAGCTGAAGAAATGAGATAGAGCTTTGTGAGCTCTCACCTTAGTGGACCTACTAGTAGCTTTGGGAGAGTATATTGCATCATTTCTCATGTAGCAAACCAACTTCACGAGTGTTGAAAGTGTGTTGGTGTGGCTTTTGTTGTTTTCCAGGAATATAATCAAATCATCGTGAAATCATAATACATATCTAGTATGTCAATGAATTAATCTTCAACACTACAACAGTCATCTGGACAGTTTACCATATAAGAGCTGTGAGGGCTCCCCTTGCCCTCTCCTCCCTTATGATAATAAAGGTTGTGCACTGCAAGACCAAATAGGCAAAAATCTACAACATCAATACTGATGGATGAAGGACATGCTAAGGAAGCTATCAGTGTTTTCCTCAGACTGACAGTGAGTCAGGGTGAAGTAGCACATGATGGCTTCTTTGTGGACTCCATTCAGGTCCAGGTGTCAATCATCCAAACTCACTGCTTTTGCAACTGTTGAACTAGTGGTAAAAGGTGACTGGCATCTTAATGTTATTATGAAAACCTAGTTAACACTGCTGACCTTGTCTTCTGAAAGGGTCTGGAGGCCAAATACAAGAATAAGACTCTTTTCTCTTAAGAAAAGCAACTAGCACACAAGCTGCACACTATTGCTATAGTTTTGTAGGGCATACTTACTACGTAAGGACAAAAGACCATCTATGGTTATACAGAGTGCAGATCTTGGAACTCATTATCTTGAGAGAGGTGAACAAATTGACCTTGTTACTTCAAGGGAAACAACCATCAACTGTGCTGCCAATAACACAGCTCAAGCTTTAACGGGAACATTTGAGTTCTGAGAAACCTGAATCCACAGAAGTGGGTTTTCTATCTTCCCAGAGCTCAAATATTGCTACAATAAGACAGGCCATACATCAATGCCTGTGGTTTGTCTTTTCAATTTGGATGATGAAAGTTGTCAAGATTTGGAACCGAGGATATCCACATGAGGGAGAGAAGGCCTGTGGCTGGCTTGGAGAAAGGGACCCATTATGTTGTGTATTCCATATGTGAGGACAGCTTTTATCTGGGAAGACCAGCGGCTCACCAACAGCCTGGGAAAAAAGGAGAGAAGAGGCAATTTAGCTAAACAACAGCAAGATGCTGAGATGTTCCAGGTGCCAAGGGGTAAAGGTTTCGTGAACCCTAGGTGTGAACACAGTCCTGGTCCAACTGTAATATCCCCTGTAAAGAGATCAAATTGAAAGCCTTGCTACTCCATACCCAGACTCTTGACAACGAGGGCAAAAGGAGTCATGTTATGTCAAAAGCACTTAATAGTCAATACATAAAAATGGGAGGGTTGCCATGGTTGCGATTAACTTGGCATTATTTCAATCTGGAATGCTGTAGATGTTTAGAAATAGTTGTTGAGGAGACTGGAACATTAGAGAGAGTATTTTATTGTTGTATGATGTACACCTACTGGAAATAGTAGATAAGCTTAAGCATCGAAGTCACAAACATCCTCACAGCTTTGCACAACAAACAGTAGTCTTCCTACATTTACTCTTCAGGAAATTAAATTCTTTGTATTTGGTTGAGGAGTGGAAAATAGACATGATATGATATATGATATATGATATATGACATATGACATATGATATGATATGATATGATATGATATGATATGATATGATACAGAAGGTGCTAAGAGGCAATTGTTCTTCTTAGGTTTCTGTTATTGTGATGAACCACTTTGACCAGAAATAGTTTGGGGAGGAAAGAGTTTATTTAGCTTACAGGTTCACCACTGAAAGAAGTCAAGGCAGGAACCTAGAGGCAGGTACTGAAGCAGAGGCCACAGAGGAAATCTACTTTGCCCACTTAATTTTCCCTGGCTCCCTCAGCTGTCTTTCTTGCATAGCCTGCTGAGGGATGACACCACACACACAGAGAGGCCTGAGATATCTTATATCAATTAACAATCAAAAGTACTACCCCACAGACACACCCACAGGTCAGTGTGGTGAAGGCAATTCCTCAGGTATAAGTTTGTACCAAGTTGACAACATATAGACCTTCATTGTTGTGAAAATAGATTAAAATGATGTGAAGTATTTTTGAGTAACAATTTATAGAAAATTTATAAATGTTCCATAACATTGTATAGAGATGAGAATTTGAGCCAAAATTCATTGTAGCCTGGGACATAATGCAATAGCGATTTTGCCATTATAGAAAATAAAACAACATTCACAGTCATCTCTCTCAAAAAGAAATGCTCCCAAAGAGAAGATGTAAGAGATAAATGGATGGAAGAGAAGAAGGAGGGAGAGGAAGAGAATGATGAGGACTCAGGGGAGAGTAGGGAAGGGAAACAAAGGGCTAAAGAAAATGTTGCCTGACAACAATAGGAAAAGGTCCAATAATGGCTGTCCAAGGAATTCTGCAAAGAGGGACTTGGCCAGTGGCCACTGTGGAAGCTGACAAATCATACTCTGAAGGTAATAGACTCCTGGGCAAAAATTCATATCTTCTAGCTAACTCTATTTTAGATTTAGGTATATTTGCAATATTTTAGTTGGATTACAATGTTGTGTAATTTCCCAAGTTTCTTAATTTGCATGTGATAAATCAATCAAAGGTGTTGCTTCCAAGCTTTTTTTTTCAACTCAGAATTTCTCTGTGTAGCCCTGGCCTTAAAACTTGCTCTGTAGACCAGACTGGCCTGGAACTAAAGAGAATTTGAATTACATTGCAAAATACTCAAGATCCAAGACTGGTAGTGGTTGGAGTTTTCTCACTGACCATCTCCTGTTACAAAAGCATCAGATAAGTTAATACTCTTATCCTGCCCTATGCTAGATGCTGCTATACAGTTATTTATTAGAATTACCATATAGGAATGTCTTCATGACTTGATATTGTTGTTATATTCAAGAATGAATAAAGAAATATGGAAGTACATGCTTTTTGTTTTATTTTGTTCAGTATCTTTAGGTTTGTTTGGGTTTCTTCATTTTTTTTAGTGTTTGAATTATTTTTGCTTGTAAGACTGTCTCATTCTATAGCACAGGCTGACCTAGAAATTATTATGTAGCTTGGGCTGGCTTTAAACTAGTAGCAATCCCGCTACCTCAGGCTTCTAAGAGTTGGGTTTAGTAGAGTGAACCATCCCAGCTTATAGGGTTTTTCAGATACAATTTCTGTAGCATCTTTGTACTTAGATACTACTAGCTAAATGTTAGCATCTAATGTGAGCTTATTTGCCCTTCCATGAAGAGCAATGACAGATTGCTGTTACCATCTGATTTTACATATGAGAAGACTAAGGCAGAGTGGTAGTAAGTGAATTACACAGAATCATAATAATAGCCAGTGGGAAACAAAGAATTCAGACCCACACAGTCTAATAGGAATCTAAGATCTTACCTGCCATCTCGGACTACCTCTGTAGGGTCACAAGACTGAGTTTTAAAGTACTATCCTCCATACTTTAATAGATGGCTCTTATTTGATAAAAAAAAATGAGGTACATGTTTTTGCAATAATTGTTTTCATGCTCTCATGTTATTAACGTAGGTATTACAATGGTATTATAATATCATATTCTGATATTAGTCTGATTTACCTTTTAAGATAGGAAAGAGACCTTAAACTGTCATTTTATATAATTATTAGTGTCAATCCAGAAAGATGGGTAATTAAACAAAAACAGCAAAAATTCATGAAGTTGATAAAATTTAAAATTAGGTTTTTAGTTTTTTGGTTCTTTCTTTCTCTCCTTCCTCTCTCTGGCACCCCACACCTCCTGCCTCTATCTGTCATCCCCTTACTGTCCTGCCTCTGTTAGAAATTCCCCCTTTCATTATTTGTTCTAACATCTACATCTGTAACAGATCATTCTCATCAATATTGAAATAGCCTCAGATTCCTTCCTCCCTAATGTTCTGATTTCTATAGAATCATGCTATCTTTCTCCTTTCTGTGACCCAAACCTTTGAAGCACTTTCCAGAGTCATTTTTTTCTCTCCTCCTCGCTCAAGCCACTGTTACGAGTAGGTTTTTCCTGCCAGCCTCCAGGTCCCGCCACCTCGCAAGCCCCAATAAGGCACTGAGACTCTGTATTTGATACAATCCTGTTGGCCAGTTACTATTATTGTTTATGGGCTTGCTCTGTCTTAATTATTAACCCATTTCTACTTATCTAAGTATTTCCACATGGTCATCTTATCCGAGCACAGTGGGCCATCATCTTGCTTCCTCTAGGCTCTACATGCTGACTCCTCCCTCCTACTTCCTCTTTCCTCCTAGTCTCCTAGCCCTTCCTATCTTGCTTTCCCATTGGCCACAGTGCTTTATTCATTAACTGGTATGAGAAACATATTTACAGAATAATATCTCCCATCAAGCCACAGTCAACAATGGTTTTCTATCTTAAGGACAATGGGTGAGTACTTTGGTAGTGTCCCTCTCACAGATGCCTCTGGCAGCACTTGAGCTACAGAACGAAATCCCCATTCCAGAATCTCCTCCCCACTGTACTCCACTGGCTCCCATTCTCATCAGTCCTATTCAGGTGATTGTTGTCCTCTGCTGTGGAGGGGGTGGTGGTGGTGGTATATGCATGTCTGTATATGGGCTAGCACACGTGAGCTCACATGAAAACCCTAGGTTGGTGTCAAATGCCTTTTTGTTATTTCATACCTGGTTTTTTGAAACAGGGTCTCTCTCTGAACCTGGAGTTCTCTAGCCTACTAGGTTGGATGATTAATTAACCTTCTTGGGTCCCCCAACCCAGCACTGAGGTTACAAATATATGCTGCCACACTCATACACTTCTTTCACAACAGTGCTGAGGCCAAACTGAGGCCCACATGCCTACATGAACATTTATTTACTGACTCATCTTCCTAGCCATTTCTTCTATTTTAATCATCAATCTTTGTGCCTGATTAAAATCTAAGTCAAGAATGTTTATTTTGATTCAGTAATATGTTCAATACTTCTACAAGCCCCAAGTCAGTAAAGTGACAATTAATAATAATTGTTTGAATGAAGTAGTTCACTGTAGTGGTATAAACTTGAAAAAGTGAATTTTTTTTCTATTGATCTACTTGAAACCCAGAAAAACAAAATTCTCTAAGACTTCAAGATGGAAAGTTCAATGACAGGTTGCCTTGAGCCAAACAGAACAAGGTTGACAGACTCAGCAAGCAACTTTTGTTGTTGCCTCTGCTATTAGCAGTGATGGTGGTGGTAGTGGTGCTAATGGTGCTGGTGGTGTGGTGGTGCTGGTGGTGATGGTGGTGATGGTACTGGTGATGGTGGTGCTGATACTGGTGGTAGTGGTGGTGGTGGTGCTTATGGTGCTATTTCTTGTAGCTGAGACAGTATCTCACATATCCCAGGTTCTAAGGATATTCTAAGGATGCTAGAAACCTGAGAGAAGACAGAGTGAGAATAAATGTGTTGAAAGGTAATGAGGAGTCACTCTTGATGACTCAAGGTAAACTGAGACATACTTCCATTACATTTATACCCATATAGACATCATAGCAGGAATTCCAAAATTTCTTTCACAAGGAAAAATTCCATTAAATATTCTTTATAATTCTTTGGAATCTGGTAATCCTCAAAATTCTATCCAGACAAATCTTAGAGTAGCATATACCAAATTCATTTTCTACTTTACCACTTTTCCTGAGGCATGATTCTATGTTTGTTTTCCTAAAGGTGATGAGTTTGTTACTGGGGAAGCAAATCTATAATTTTGGATGTAACTGTCCTCTAATCATAAAGCTCTTTTTTCCAAGAATGAAAATCTACCTTGCACTCTCTGAGAGAAATGCTGTGACTTAACCATACGTCTCAGACCATCTTCCTCACTATCTGCCACGTTCCAAAATCCCCAAAACTAGCCTTACTTCCACAAAGAACATGTGTTGTGCTCTTTGCCATTCTGAGACAAAACTATTGACTAACCACATCCCATTTTCTTCCAAAACAACATATCTTCTCCAAGAAATACACATATGATAACATATGCCAATTGATAAAATTCCTTCCCAGGATCTCTACCACCCCAGTTACTCTAAAACATTGTGTTTTCCCCACCATACTTCCTCTAAGATTACTAGCATGTAGGCAAAAAGAATCCTTTATTAGAGAAGTATTTTTTGTCCTATAAAAGCTCTAGAGAAGGTCACTGTCATCATGCTACTTAGTCCTCCTTGGGTCTAAGCTTCATTTTTGACAAAGGAGAGATGAAAAATACCAATATCAAAGCACTTCCAGCCTTAAAAGTTTGTTCTAAGGATTAAATAAGATAAGACACATGAAGCTCTTAGAACACTGACCACACAGTAAAGCCACTAGAGGTGACATTTGGCAGCAGGTTGGCAGTAATAGTCACTGGCACATGAAGTGAGGACTTTGGCATGAGGTGACTCCCAGATTCTCAGCTCTGCCAGCTTATTAGCTTTATGGTCTTTGCTAAGTTACTTTCTCTACCTGAATCCAGTTTTATTATCTTTAAGCCTGAGATACTAGTACAGTAATAAGGTTATTGAAAGATTAAGTATTGTATATGATGTTTACACAATACCTGGCCAATAATTTTATGCAAATAATAATACTTAATTATATTATTAAGAAAACTCATCATAATAAAAACAACTCTTTTTTACAATTGTCTAATATTTTGTGTGATGCTCCACCCTCTCCTAGATTGTCTAATTCTAACAGTTGTGGTATGTTCTGCTTCTGTTCCCCTCTGAGTTTCTTCTTCATACCATTTTATTTCTAGGAGGTGTTCCCTCTTCACATTCTACCTCCTGTCTACTATTCATCCATTCAGCTTTACTTCATTTTTAAAATACCCCCTGACAAGATGCTTTTTGTGAGATTCTTCAGCTCTTACGGAGACCTGGAATTTACCTTGACCATACCCTGGATTGGGTTGCTGACCCTGCCACGCAACTATCTCCTTGCAGTACACTCCATGCCCAATCGTCATCCATTCCACTGTCATTACTTCTCAATCCATGCTGGCTCTGCTATACCAACAGCTGTGGAAAAACTTTGAAAAATCTCAATTATTCTTGTGCTGTGACTCCAAGTATAAGGGTAAGATTTCAAAGGCTTCAAACAGATAAAATGAATAAATAAGTAGAAGATAAGGACTGAGATAAGTATTATTTAAAGAGGCAATCTCAAAGTAATGGGGAGGGTTCCATCCACATGTGCCTGTTATAAAAGGGAAGTGCAAAGGGCACCTGAGAATGTTTTGCATGTTAAATAGGATTGGGTAGACTAATGCATAATGTGGGGAAGATATTTGATAGGAATGACACTGAAAGGAACAGCAATTTTGGAATCTCAAGGAGAGACATCAATCAATGGCTTCTAAACAAGGTGAGAAATAAAATAAAGAACAAACATGGAAGCCAAAAGGTAGATCTTGGATTATAGGTGTGGGAGCACATTCCTAGAATACCACCAATACAGAGGCTGAGGAAGAAGAAGGATAAGCATGAGATTGAGAACAACTTGAGCTACATAGTGAATATGGACTATATACTGAGACCCTGTCTCAAAGAAGAAAAACGAATCATCATCATCGTCATCATCATCATCATCATCGCATCATCATCATCATCATCATCATCATCATCACAGAAGCCCAATTGGAACTTCACTACTGAATGCTAAGTTGAAGGATACAACTCCGTTCAAGAGCCACACATGTTAGCTAATGGAATTTCAGAGGTTGGAAGCAAACCAAGCCTTTGTCCTGGTACAGGAGACTGTCATACTCAGCAGGGCAGTCCCAAGTGAAGACAACTGGAGGAGACAAGGTATCTTTCCAGTCATTCTCCCCAAATATATTGATCATAAAATCACTCTGTCTTTCCAAGGATGTGGCAAACATAGGAGAGAAGGGGGACCAATGATGTGCTGAGTTTCTCCACATGAGAACCAGGAGTGGGGGAAGACTATTTTTCCAATAAAAATAATCATAATAAAAAAGCATGTTGAGAAGTTCTTACATTGGGTGTAGGACACTTAAAAGGAGATACTTGGAAGAAGCTAAAATGATAAGCTGGGGCCTCTTGGCTCTCTCATTGCAATCATGGAAGGTTTCCGGGTAATTTGTTAGACAACGTATAGCCACTGAGAACTCCAGGAAGCACACTGTGTGATGATGACCCAAGTGAGGGTCAGCATACTGCAAGAACAGACTCTCAGCTAGAAAGCATGGGCTTGGAACCTTTTCTTTTAATTTGCTTTATCCATTGCTTTTCAGTAGCTAATACAGTACAGGGGGCATGAGCTTTGATTCCAACAAATCTTCTTTTCTCTGTATGACTGTTTAATTCTGAAACCTTGAAGAAGCTGCTTAATCCTGAAAGTCACTATTTCCACTATTATCTCTACTTTGCTATCTCAAGATTACAGAATATAGATAAATAGATAGATGAGGCATGTAAAGTGCCTGGAATGTAGACATTCCATTACTGGTCGTTACATGCTTTATTATTAATGTGTACTCTTACAGAAAGCATAACCCCTGAAAGCATGCACAGCTCTTTCATCCTGTACAATATTGTTTCAGGACACAGGGAACAGGGAAGCTCCAGACCACAGAAGTGAAACTATAAAAATCAACTTAAAACTACAAGGAGGGAGTTGTGTCAAAAGATCTTCTGGAATCCTTCAAGACGGCTGATTACATAGACCTTCAGAATTCTATAACATCACCTCCCTTGAATGCCACTTTTAGTTTCTTCTAAGCAGTGTCACTAATATTATCATTCCGAGAATTGAGAGCTCCTTACATATGTGTATTTGAGACCAGATAATCCTACATTCTTTGCTCACATAGAAGGTTCTTGTGTAGTAGAGAGAGGATTTCTTCTCTCTTGAAAACTATATGAACTATGGTTTTCCACAAGTGTTATCACATGTTATCAGGAGGCTTTATACCAGATCTGTGACATTTTATAATTTGATATAAAACAAGGAGATGCCAAAAAGTGAAGAACTCGGCCACTTGATTCCTCTTCAGACAAAGCTGAACACATCTCTCTGGATGTGGCAAACAGCAGCACAACCAAACCTACCCTAATCATATACAGATGATGAGGATTTGTCTAATGTTTTATGGTGAATCACTGATGAGGCCAGCAGAAGGAAAATTTGTAGAAATAAAATCACCTTGACAGTCGAGTAGCAGGGTCAAAAAGCAAAGTGAAGTCAGTGTTCTTGGCTTTAATAAAAACAGTATGATCTGTCATCGGCGCAGTGTTTTTACACTCGTGAATGGTGCACTCTGAGATCTCCTGCTGGCTTTCATTTGATTTTTACCCAAATCAACAAAGAACAACCTATAGCCTGTGATTCATTATGACAGCAGAAAGCTGTAAAGATGCACATATTCGGACCCTTGTAAATAAATGCTCTCCAGTGTAAGAGATGCTATCTGGGCTCCACTGGAACAAGTACTGGGTTTTCTAACATTATGAATCTGTGTCTAAAGATCCAGAAAAGCAGGAATTATTCAGCAAGTCATTGCCACATATCACGGGCTGTTCTTCAGATGTGCTGAATGTGACTTTTAAGACCAAAAATAACAATGCACGCACCATAAGGTACAGAATAGTGCTGTGAAGTCTCTCAATGACCCTGCCAGAGCGTAGCTGATACAAACAGAATAATCAATAATTACACATAAAACCCAAAGCTATTGCCACGAGGACCCACCCTAGGAAGTGCTTCGAACTTTGCAATCAAAGGCTCACATTATTCACGCCACAATCTTCTTTCCTACACAAAGAAGGGTACAAAGCCAAAAGAACAGATTTTCAAAAATTAGTAAATGTTGTTAGCATATTGCTTTCTGGTAATTAGCACCTCGTTGCTTGAAATGTGCATCCTATTTTTTGCAAATGCATGTTAAAATTCTAAACTTTCAATTTAATTATACCATCAGAAATACACTTAATGAAATAATATTTAGTATTTATTATAGTCTACGTATAAGATCTCATATTCACTATTGTACATGCCAGACTAGCTGGCCTAGGATCTTCTGAGAGTATTCTGTTTTTGCCTCGAATTTCACCATATGTGTGCTAAAAATGTATATGTGTTCTACCACATCCACTTTTGTGTGAGTTCTGGGAATTCAAACTCCAGTCCTCACACGTGAAGGGTAAGTGCTTTACACACTGAACTGTCTTCCCAGCCCCTAAGGGCTATTTTACAGAGTAAAATGTAGAGGATATACTATGTATTCATAAAGTATAACAAGAAGAACAATTTTGATAAAGTTTTTTTTTAAAAGGAGGTCAATATTTCTACACTGCTTAAGTGTTATGATTTTAATTAGATTATTTGCCCATGACCCTTTCATTTCGTCACTTTTCACTACCAGGAAGATGCAGATGCATTGTTCCTTGCTTTAGAAATTACTAGACACTGTGTGCGAAATAGAATCTGATGCTAAGACTATTGGCTTTTCAGGATGAGGAGCTACACTCCCCCAAATGAACACTACTTATCCACTGAGATAGCAGCATTTTACAAATGTGGTAAAAAAAAAATAAAAAGAATGATGAGATAATAAAATAGACAATTTTAAAAGCAAACTGATGCTACTTCATCTGGCTGATGTTACAGGGCTGCCTCCAACCCAGCACATCAGAAAGTAATTTACTTAACAGAGAGATAGTTGTGATAAAACTCAATTTAAGCAACGTGGTTTAAGACATGATGAGATTTAGAAGACCTCATTATTTATATTAAATGCTAAATTCTCAGCTCAGTTAAACTTTTATATCCCCATCATATCTTATAAGAATTGTGGAACAATGTTACTCTAGAATAGTCACTACCATATTTTGGAATAATCGCTGAGCACACATGTGTTTGTGTAAGTCTTCATGCACGTATGTGTACATGCACATGTGCCCATGTGTATACGTACATATTTGTGATTGTACATGCATCTATGTTTATGTGTACATGCATGTGTGCATGTATATGCATGTGCACAGGTGTTCATGTATAATGCATGGACACCCCTTCTCCTCTCTCTCTCTCTCTCTCTCTCTCTCTCTCTCTCTCTCTCTCTCTCTCTCGCGCGCGCGCGCGTGCGTATGTACGCACAAGCGAAAGGGAAATGTGGATGTGGTTGTCTTTCTCTGTCACTTCCCACATCACTATTTGGAACAGTTGCTCACTGAACTTGAAGTTCACCAATCCAGTTAAGCTGTGTGGTCACTCAGCTACAGGGTTCAGCCTGTCTCCTTGCCCCCTCCAGTGGGATTTCAGGCCAGTTTCGCAGCACCAGGCTTTTATGTGGGTGCTGAGGGTACTTTTTTTCACACAGCAAACACTTTACAGACTCTGCCATCTCCTCCGCCCATAATAATCGCTTTTAAATTTTAAAATTCCTAAAATTTTATTTTAAAAAGGTAACTTTGTGAGTTCTCTGACATTTTCACTGTTTTATATTCCATGCCATTCTCAGACTTTATCGGGTTTCTGGGGCTTCCAAGGTTGTTTGACAAGATATCCATCTAAACCGTTTTGTCCAACACAAAGATCCATGAAAAGCCCTTCCTCTTGCAGGCTATCCTAACCCCTCCTTGTCAAATCTTCCCCAAATAGCGTCTTCATCATTCCCTACACCCTTCTTAAGGACCACTCAATTGGCAAATCACTTAGGTTCATGCAGAGCGCTAGTCCAGCCTGGCCTATCCCAGTGGCATGGAAGAGCGCCACTAATACTGGAAGGCTCAGTGCAAGCTTCCACTGGACTCCTCATCAAAAGCCGGCTTCTTAGGCAGCCCCACAGCAGCTGCAATCATTTCCTTCAACAGATCTTGCTCATAGGATTTCTCTTGTGGACGGAGATGCCTCCTACTCTTCCTTCATAAAAGTTTGCTTGAAGGCTCCAACCCTGTTGTTACATTTATCGCTTAGTGATTCGTCCATAATTAAATGCAATATGATGTTACAAGCACTTACAGAATTCTTTTTATGCAAGGACAACACACTACGCCTTTCTACATTAAATAACATATAATATAGTTTTCACAGAATTCCTTACAAATCACTTCAGGTTTCAAGAATTTAACTTCTATCATTGGACCAAAAGTAACATAGCAGATTCCCAAATGTGTCTGACTCTAAAAACCACGGGTCTTTAAAGGAAATAAAACACAAACACTAAATATTGTTTTAACCTTCTTTTGTGCACAAGGCTTTGTGCTCCTTAAAGGCAAAGATGTTGGAAGTCTCCAACAATGCTAAAAACAAAATGCAGACTCATTACAATACATTTGAAGAGTGGATGGATTTGTCTTTGCTGTTCCCTCGCCTTTGAGATCAGCTTTTACCTCAATTGCAGGCAGTTAGCTGAATTACTATGATCAAAAGCATATAGGGCACAAAACTTGAAATAAAGTTTATTGCTATGGCTTTGACCCAAATGAATATGAAACAGGAAGAAGAAAATAAGTGACCATTAAAGAGCTAGGACGTATTAACAAATATAAGCCTTACCTTTGTAGCTAGTACTATACTAAGTGGGCAG
The DNA here is from genome assembly GCA_030556225.1 of Cricetiscus sungorus. Lineage (NCBI taxonomy): Eukaryota > Metazoa > Chordata > Mammalia > Rodentia > Cricetidae > Cricetiscus > Cricetiscus sungorus. The sequence continues at coordinate 31,506,003 of JANBXA010000141.1, forward strand.
AGTACTGAATGGTGTAACTGGAGTTCTGTAGGTTTTTGTAAGGTTGCACTGAAGAGGATGGTTTGAGCAATCATGCATATGTGGTTTTAAGCTTTACAGATGGTTTTTTTAAAGGTTCACAGCTAGTGAATGCAGGACCAGACCAATGTGGACATAAAGACACTATATCTAGACATCCAGATGTTATCCAATCATCATGTGACTGTTTGGCACTAGGTCCAGTGCTCAGTGCCAGGTGAAACTCTAAGGACTAGACTGCCCCACCAATGCTGCTAAGGCAATGTCGAGTTTCAGCCCATGTAATCAACTGAAGGCCACACAAGGCATACTACAGCATCCCAAAACTATAAGTGTTATCTTTGGCACCTGAAATATAGAATTTTCTTCAACCTCACTTCAGTTAACATTGTGTTTAAAGCACAGGATTTGAAACGAGTTACTCCCTTTGATACTAGTTGTATTATTTCTAGGCTCTGAGTCATTGGGTAGGACACGTATCTCTCAATGGCTGGTGAGGTCAATAGCAGTTTGTTGTGAAGGCTTTAGTGAGTTAAGACATGTACAGTATCTTAATCACTTCCAGTATCCCTTATAAGTACAACTATTAGCTGTTTTTCTGGTCTACCTTCACCACCACCAACAGTGAACATTGACATACCTTTGTATGTAAGCTATTCTGCATGTTTAAATACAGTTTATAGTCTTTTTTTCTGTCTTTATACCAGGATTTGCATTCTTTCTTTTATGATTAACACTTTTTAATATAATCATGCAGAAATACTTTGCAGTATGGTCAAAAACATGACCACACTCCTTTTTTCTCACTTCTCGATGTGGTACTTTTTCATCCTCTTTCTCAATGGAGAACTCTGATGGAAGTCTTCAGATACTATTTCTTTGCCATCAAACTTGTAGCATAGTGCCCATTAGCTTTGCTGGCAATTTGACCAATAAACTCTAAAAGAGCATACCCTAAGATGGACTTAATTTTCAGAAACAAGCCCAGAGCTCGATAAATGCAATGCTACCAGAAAAAAAAAAGAATATTCTCTAAAAACATTAAGGCAAGATGTGAGAGAAAGGGTCTTAGATAAATCATTTCAAATATAGAGTCAATTGCTTTACTTTCAATCCCCTTGAAAGGAAAAACGATTATGCTTTTTAACTGTCAGAACAAAACTCTGGGGTAATTCATAAGGCATTATATTAACACATATAAAACAAAATGAAAAACAGCTTCACAGCATGACCTTACACTTGAACAAAACCTACAGCAAGTGTACTGCAGGCCAGATTAATACCCAGCAAATAAATTCCCCAGGAGTCACCCCCCCACACACCCCCAACTCTCTCTTCCTGCATGAGGAAGTTATAGCTCTAATTTTAAATGGAATATAACCTTTTAAAAACAAAATAGAGGCAACTATTCAACGAAGACTCTAAATGTAGGACAATTTTAAAAGCTTAAAAAAATACATTAACAAAGATTCACCAACTATGAAGAGAGTCGTAATTGCCTTTAACTGAAAAGGATGTAAAATATCCCAATGCCATTTACATTACCTGCACCTATTTTAAGTACAGTATATTGAACACTGTCGTACACAAAGAGGAAGTGTATTTACTGCAATGGAGACAGTCGGCTGGGGCTCTTCAGAAGCAGATATTTCAAAGTTTACGTTCACATGGGTTTTCACTTTTTGACCTGCTCTTGACCTGGGTAATTCTTGCAGACCTGTGAGTTTAACAAGGCCTGGGATCTATTAAAAGAGTGGTAGCCTGCCTTTTACTGAGTAGCACGCTGATGGTTTAAAGTAAATGTTATGGTTTGTCAAAGGAACCAATTTGGTTACCGTTTGTTCTTCCTGCCCCTGCCTGCTGATATTTTTGCAAGTGTTTTCCATTCTTTAAATTCTATAAAGAAATCTGCATGCTGTTATTCTAAACTTCAGCATCACTTCTTTCCCCCAGCAATTCTTATTTTAAAAATAGGATGTGCGGGCAGGATTTCCTTTTGAAGTTCTTGGTAGAACTTGAACTCACACATTATATTAAGCCTGTTGTCTTTTGAACACCAAATAATCATTAAGTCACTCTCCAATCTGACTCGATTTTGAAATCCTGTTAATATAATCATTGGTTTGTTTTGGGAAGGAAATAAAAACAACCTAAGATATGCACCAAATCCTGAGTAAAGGGAAAAATGTTTCCATTTATATATCGCATATTAGTGATCAGTGTATATTTCTTGACAGACAGCACTTGCAAGCCAATTAAGCATAAAGCTTAATTTTTACTAACACAAAATAACCCAGAACCAACTTGAGAGATGAAATAAATAAGATAACAAATATATGGTAAAAAAAAGAAATTAGTTTCCTCAAGTATGCCAGAGAACATAAGCTGCTTTTGACTTGAATGTAGAGGGAGATTAAAGTGAGCACTGAATCGAGCCTTTTCTCCCCCGAATAGCTTTAGGGACAAAGATTGTAAACATTGTGCAAATCCTCTGACTTATGACTGTTGTGATGTTTTATTTTCACTTTCTTCAAAACAACAAAAAATGACAATGTGCATTTCAGTGCATCTATGTGTTTTTCCACAGAATTCCCAAGACTTCTACACACCAAAAATGCTTCTGAGTGTCATAAACTTTTACACTCAGAATTGCGAAACAGTCCCTTTTTGTGATTACTGATACATATAAAAAAAAATGGGGAAGAGAAATAAACGGAGTAGAGAGTGCATGTTGCATTACTAATATATGTTAGACTGCTAAGACAGATGCTGTGACATAAATTAATTATTACCACTTTTTTATTCAAATGACATTTAATTTAAATAGTGTAATGGGATTCGTATTTTTACTAGATACCTGCATAAAGGGAGTGCTTGTAGTTCTGAGCATTAGATTTTTTTTTCTTCATTTCTCATGGCAATCTTTTAGGGAAGGTATTTTCAATTTCAGAAGAATATTAAGCAGCTGAGAAGTTAAAGAACTAGACAAAGTGGCAGGGCTAGTTCAAAGTGCTAACTGTGCTTCTTACAGAGCTTGGGAAAGTGACTGATAATACAGTGCAATACCAAGGACTCTTTAGGAATGTGATTCAAGGCTGACCTGAATAATTCTTACACCTGGTGTAAATTATGTTCATCAGAGATTATTGAAGAAAGTAACCAATGAAGAACTTGACATTAAGAGGTATGAATTTAAAATCCAATTGGTGGATGTAATTTAATTAGCACCAACTAATTAGTACTTTGGGCCTCTGATACTTAATCTTAATAGGATGAAGAAAACAAAGTTTCAGGAAGAAATATGATGGTTCTGAATGAGTCAACAAACATGGAATGAGGGTCTACAGTGTGGTCTGCCTTGTTGCTAACTTCTGATAACATAAATCTCCATGATGGGGGACTCTGAGAATAGAAGCAATTGCAAGATTAAGTGAAAAGATTTCTGGTGAGGTTGAAATGAACAAAAGGAATAGTGGTGGACATGGGGAACATGACAAGCAAAGTATGGACGTGAAAATGTGATGAAGAAACCTGTTGCCTTAACTGCCTAGTGAAGCAATGGAAAAATAGAAAACACAGAATACCTGAGAAAAGTAACAAAGAAAAAGGGAGGGACGGGAAGAAGAGAGGGAGGGATGATGGGAGATGTTATTCTGTATATATGTTTCTCATACTGGTTAATAAAGCTCTGTGGCCAATGAGATAACAAGATAGGCGGGGCTAGGAGACCAGGAGGAGGAGAGAAGAAGTAGTAGGAGTCGAGATGTAGCCCAGGAAGAAGCAGCAAGCTTGCCGCGGCTCCCCGATAAGACGACCACGTGGAAATACTTAGATAAGTAGAAATGGGTTAATAATTAAGACAGAGCTAGCCCATAAACAATAATGGTAATTGGCCAACAGGATTGTATCAAATACAGAGTCTCTGAGTGTTATTTAGGGCACACGTGGTTACAGGACAATGGCGGCAGGAACAGGAGGCCGGCGGGAACAACATGCCGTAACATATTGGTGTCAGAAGGGGGATTGAGAACTTTCGCTTAAAACTTAACAAAAGCTTAAAAAATAGTTTTTAGAAACAAGGGAACAGAGACTAACAAGACTTCTTGGTAGCAGCATTTTCTCAGTTGGATTTGTTTTGCTGTAGACAGAGTTGTGCTGCTCCTTTAAGGGAGGTTTCCAAAATTAGCATAAGCGGCAAAAAAGCCGCCTTGCTTTTAAAGAGCTCTGCTAACAATTCAATGGTATGTACTAGAGGTGCAATGAAGGTTTACACTGTGTTTTAAAAAATACGCTGGCTTGGGAGAGAAAAAGAAACGGGATACAATGGTTTAAAAAAGAAAAAAGGAAGTAGAATTAATCCTAGTACTCGGCAGACAGAGGCAAGCAGATCTCTGTGATTTCAAAGTAAACCTGGTATGCAATGAATTCCAGGACAGATAAAAGTTACAGAGAAACCCTGTCTCAAAATATGTAAAAATAGAAGTAGAATAAATAGAGTAATAAAAAAGCCATGTAAAGATGGAAAACACAGAGAAATTTTGGATACTATACACGATTCTGTTGTCTTTAAATTATTTGATTACTGAGAAAATAACTACTGATAAAAGAAATGCTTCTGGATTAATTCAATTTATATATTTTAAAAATGCTTTGACTCCAAATTTTAAGACTAAGGACAAGTTACTGGGGAAAAGGATTTCTATTTTTGTTTCCACAGAAAATGAAAAGCTATGGATTTCATCCAGACTTATGTGGTTTGATCAAGCCAGACCCCCTGAAACAATGCCCCAGGTGATCCAACATTCAAAGCAGCTGAGACAAAGCCTTGCAGACTACAGCCAAGATTTCTGTGTCTTCTTTGAACCTCCATGACAGCGCCCTCTACCAGCAGGAAGTAGTTTGGAAAGAACGACGCCCAAATTCCCAAATATTGTTTATAAATGTTTGTTTTCATTTAAATGGACTTGGTTATAAATGGCTATAACCACAAACAATCTTTTTAAAGGTAAAAAGGGAATTATGGTATAGATATGAATACTTTACTTTGAAACGGATTTTCATTTATTGATACAATTTAAGGTCAATTTTATGATATGTACATTTCTCCTCTTGTTTAGGTATTGTGTTTATATAGCTCATTGGAAAATGTAATGTATAATTTAGTACAAATTATAGAGAGTTACCTATGATAGTTAAAACTTGGAGTTAAGTTAGTTAGGATTTCTAGATATGCAGAGATGTATTTGAGATGAATAGGCATTCTTCAAACCTTTCAAAGACCTACAGAATATGGCATTTAAAATGGTTTAGGGTTTTTCTTGACAGTGAGGCACAACTGCTCCTGGTAACACCACCTGCATCAAAAAGGAAGATGGACATTGAAGAAACTCATTATGAAGTTTGCTTCTAATATGGCAAGACTAGCCATTTGAGCAAGGTACTTCTCTTGTCTAGACTGTTTGACTTTATGTTGTAAAAACTGGACATGCAGGACCCACAAAAAGGTGACTGCTGATGCAAAATGGACATTGCTACAGGATTCCTGCTTCATAGAAGAGGCTGCCAGACAGCCAGACAGTCTACAGGACACAGAGAAAAGTCTTGTTGAGGAGTCTGGACACACACTACGGCCTATGGGCTGAAGATGGAACATTACAGAAGAACTTCGGGTGACTGACCAGGCAATGAATTGTCTCTGTCATTTCTAGAGTTTATCTATTATCCTTCTGTGGTCTTTGAAGGGATTGAAGACAGATAGTTATAGTTATAGTTTTCCTTAGTTAGGATTAAAGATAAGTTACATATAGGACTTTAGACTCGCAAAGACAGGATAGATGATATTTTCTTAAAGTCTTACAAAATGTTAATGGACTAAATATTGTTTACTATGATTCTTATTTGATAACTGTTGTATGATATATTTTTCTATGTTAAGGTTAAACCCCTTCTTTTACTTTAGACAGAAAAGAGGAGATGATGGGAGATGTTATTCTGTATATATGTTTCTCATACTGGTTAATAAAGCTCTGTGGCCAATGAGATAACAAGATAGGTGGGGCTAGGAGACCAGGAGGAGGAGAGAAGAAGTAGTAGGAGTCGAGATGTAGCCCGGGGAAGAAGCAGCACACTTGCCGCGGCTCCCCGATAAGACGACCACGTGGAAATACTTAGATAAGTAGAAATGGGTTAATAATTAAGACAGAGCTAGCCCATAAAACAATAATGGTAATTGGCCAACAGGATTGTATCAAATAAAGAGTCTCTGAGTGTTATTTGGGGCACATGTGGTTACAGGACAATGGCGGCAGGACCAGGAGGCCGGCGGGAACAACATGCCGTAACAGAGGGATAAAAAGAAGGATAGGGAAATAGATTGGGGAAGGGGGAAGGAAAAATACACAAGGTAAGGAAAGGTATTATGTCTGTTTAAAAGCCAAGCAAGTGTGTCAGAGAAGAAGTACTAGGTGCTGGGTGTGGATGTGTGAGCTGTAAGAAGGTCACAGAGTTGGTGGAGGGATTGACACACAGAAGAAAAAGTAGGAAATGACAAGACCTTGGAATGATTAATAATAATAACAATAATAATTTTAAAACACCAGGGGAATTGTGAACATTCTAATGTACTATCTTTCCCAGATACAATAATTAGAATATTGGAAGCTAGGAGAAATCTATAGAGACACAGAAAACAGCTAAAAGTTAATTAGAAGTGAACTAGGTGTCCTCAGCAGAAATAATATATGACCATGGCCATATATAAGAACCAAGAAAAGTCTTGGAGTACTCAGTATTTTTATGTAGACTTGACTTTTATAATGTGAGCGCTTCAAAAATAACTGAACTGCCTTTTTAGAACTTTCTGTCTATTATAATAATTGTTCCTTTACATGAGAAATGCTCTGAGATGGTTTTGAACTCTGTTATATCCTTGACATCAATAAAATCACAAGTCAATATAATCTACAAGTGAATCGTGGGTTTAAATTATAAATTTTCCTCATTTAATACATTATAAAAATAAGGAATGAGTGAGCTAGTTTTTATAATAGATGTTTCTTTTGAGATACACACACACACACACACACACACACACAAATCCCTTAGATGTCACTTATAAACATGGTTCATCCAGTGGACTAGCTTAGGTGTCACTTATAAACATGGTCCAGTAGGCTTTATTTCATTGGTACCATTTCAATCTCACCAAGAATAAAATGCAATTCAAATAAAAACAATTCAGATAATTATGTCTCAAGATACTTCCCAAAAGAATATCCCAGAAAGCCACCAAAAACCTGGAAAGTAAACTGACAGCATGGTTGGAGAGGCCATGGAGTTGTGTCAACATGACACATCTGTAAAGGACCAAAGTCAGACTCATGTTTCCCTGGAATAAGTTAGTTTCTGGTAGAAAGAAAGAAACTGAAAAGACACTAAACATATTGCTAAACATATTAGTAATTCTTACATATTAAAAGAAATTATAGTCACAAAATTGAAACATGAAATTATTAGCAAGCATACAAAATAAGGATTAGAAATGAGGGGCTTACCACACAATACTTCAAGCAATAGTGAGATGGGAAGACTAGCCACGCTCTCCTGGGCACCAAGCAGGAAGCGGGCACACCCACATTGTAAATTCTGCAGTGTCACAGAAATGCACTAGAGCAACAATTCTCTGAAACATGGAAAATAAAAGACCGAAAGACTGATATTGGGGTTCAAACATCAAGCTGGAGATCAGAAAAGCAAAGCAGTTGGAAACTAGCTCTTACTCTACCTCAGACTGAAATCCCAGAGTGTTGTGCTCTCCTCAGGGTGGCTGAGGAATCCTGAGACTTCAATGTCTTCCTATCTTCAGTGTAGATGGAAAGTGAATGCCAGCTCTGAGACCTTACTCCTGTCTTATTCACCTCTCTAACACTGGAATTAAAGTTGGATGATCCCAGGTATTGGGAACAAAGGCATGAGCTCTGCTGCTCTTCACTGTGGTGTAGCCTGTGGTGGCCTTGAACTAACAGAGATCTGTCTATCTCTTTATCCTGAGTCCTGGGATTAAAGGTGTATACCACCACTGCCTGATCTCTATTGCTTGAGCCTGACTTTGCTTTCTGAATCCTCATAGAAGCTTTAATAAATCATAAATAATATATCACACAATTCTCTGCAGACACTGCCAGAAGGATGATGTGTAAATGTGCAACAACGAGTAGATTTGTACTTTATAATCTGAAGGAGAAAGGTCAGGGCTAATACTGAAGGACTCTAGGATAAATCATGCAAAGTGAAATTGGGCCTCTTCTATGAGCAGTCACATTGGATCTTGCAAAATTTGTGATAATTTTCTAAGAGAGAAACACTTGGAACAAGAATCCTTACATAAAATCCTTACCAAGAAGTGATAACCTCTGATGTGAAGTCACAAGTGAAGTATTCAGCTTCAGGAGGTAACCATCATAGTCACAAAGCCCCTATCAGTGGGATTAGTGTCCTTACATTATACATTTTATAATTATGAGAATGATTTTTCCCTCTTGACTATGTAAAAACACCATAGGAGTTGTCTGTCTGCAACCCAGAAGAGGACCCACCTCAGAAACTCATCATGCTGACATGCAGATCTTCTCTAGAAATTCAACTGGCCACTAGCCCATCTCTAAATTATAAAAATGAATTTCTGTTGCTTACATGCCATCTGTTGTCAGGGTGTCTGCAACTGAGCAAAACATGCTTACAGTCATCTTATGTGTTAACTTCATCATCTATAAAATAAAGGTTAGAAGTATCCATAAGATCTACTTGAATAAGAACATATTTTAGTCCATATGGAACAGAATCCTCTTTATCGATACATCTCAGAGAAGGCTGTACTTTGGCAAGAATGCCACAGATAAACCCACATAAATAGAGCTATCCAAGTTCAAGAAGACCAGTGTACAATCCTCCGTTGTCCTCAGGTGACTCACATCAAGCATCTAAGCAGACACTGACAGAAACCCCAAGCTCTTCATGGTACCCATTAGCACCACCAGAGAAGAGCAACATGCTCATAAACACTCCCAAATCATATGCACCTGTGTATATTGGAGCATCTATGTATGTGTGTGCACTCACACACACATATATGCTTTCATGTGCACACACACACATGTGCATGAGTGCACACACACACGCACAGTATTGTCTTCTCTATCGTTATATGAGTAAAAAGAACTTAGCTGTCAGTCTCATTTTGCAACATGGACTAGAAATAGCATGGCAAATATATATTTGGTGCACTAATACAATCTAAGAGATTAGACTTAGACTATACTACTTGGAGAATTTAAAGAATCATCCAGACATCCCTCCCAATTGCATTTTTAAGAATATAGAAGTTCTACCAGTCAATTTCTCCAAATTTTTCTCTGTGCCAGCCTTCACTAACGTCCTTCTGAATCACTGTCACAGATTGTGTTCCCTTGTCAGTTGGATTAATTGAAATATTGTTTCATAACTCTAATTCTTCTGTACTACATACTTACAGAGTATATATAATTCTTTAATGTGTGGCTATTAAGTTTGAGAGGAAATGGTTGCACTTTCAGCATATCTGTGTCGGTACGCTATGCTTGAGTCATAGAAAGAACTACTGACATTTTAATTCGGGGACTTAAATTCTAATTAAAATTAAATAGGGCACATTGCTTCATGCAATCACAATATCCCCAATTATAAGTCCTACTGAACAGTGTTATTTTTATGTACTGATTATTTAGAAAATTACCTAGTTGAGCTAAAATTGTCATTATATTTTTAATATGTTATTTTTATTATTATCCTTGAAGTGCTTTGAAGTGTGTTCATATTATAAACCCATTTTTCTGCTGAGAGGATTGATGTACAAAGATGCTGGATAACTTCCCAAGAACCATACATCTGGGACTAAATTACATTATCAAAAATAACTTTTAAAGAACAAAAGGTTACATCAACAAAATGGCATCAACAGATTATAAAGAAAAAAGATAGCATAAACAGAGTATTACCTCAATTATTCTGATGGTTTCACTCTTTACAATCTAAGAAAAAAATATGTTAAAAATAATACTAAAAGTTATAGCAATAAAAGTGGAACGAGTAAATTAGAATGTTTTATAGAAACACAAGGAGATAAAGAAAGTAAAAGAAATTATAGAACTAACTACCATTTCATTGGATTATTTAAATTACGCATTGAGCCACTTTGCCCTTAAAAGAAAACAGAAATGAAAACTAAGATTTAGATTATCCCAGTTATGGAAGTGTCAATTTTGAAGGGCACTTTTGTATTTTGGGGGGGTGACAGTTGCCCAGGAGAGTAGCTCTCTGAGAAAATGCACCTGCTGAGTCTGACTTCATCCAATGCCTAGCAGGGTGCTCTCCAGCTATGCAGACTCTGTGTGGTATGATTCCTGGAAAGGTGAGTCTCACCTGGTAACACACAAGCTATCAAATGGGCGGCATCGGGAAACAACAGCTATATCACAGCTGCAGAGAGAGATTTGCAGCAATAAAAGTTGGCAAATGCAGATTGCCCACAGCGTGAGCACGATGGAGGATGCCCAGGTTTCCATCTCCCCTGCCACCCTCTTCTCTACACACATGCTCACATCTCTCCCCATACCACAGAAGAAACCACACCTCCTACATATTTTCCTTTCTATTGTTATTCAACTTATTTTCTTGATTAGTGCAATAAACAAACCACTGGTTTACCACAATACATCTGTGGGTTTTTCTCTTGTGAATCCCCACAAAATTGAGTGCCCTTGAACAACAAGCAAATGACAGGCTTCGTCCCATAGTCCCAAGCTATGTCCTTTCTGTCAACCACTCATCTTGCCTTTTGGTCTTTGTTTTTGTTGCCCCACTTACCCCTCCCTCTGAGGGTTGTTCTCCCCTGTTGACTCAGTTTACCTGGTCTAGATCTAGAATGCATATGTAACCCCAAGAATGGAAGTTGCAAAGTTGGCCATGCATTAAAACACTGTGGAAAGCTTACTAGATAATAAATACATAAATAAATATTTTTTAAAATGTTTAAGAAAAAGCATCAGTGCACTCTAATTCCAAACCTAGTTTAGTGAGGCCAGATAATCCTATTTCTAGTAAATTACCAGTGATATAGAAGCTGCCTGCTGGTCTGGGAACCACACTTGGAAAACAACTGCCCTAAGGCTTCGTCTTACTACTTTCATTTTGTTGTTTATTTTATTGTCTGATGGACTCTTCAGAGATCTGACTTACACTGATGATTTTGGTCTCTCACAGGCAGCCCTTAAGCCATACATGTAGCTCTACACACTCATTAAAGCTCCTTATCTCGCGACTAACTTCCATCTTTATGTAGCCACTCCTCCGTCACCTTGCAGTTAGTTTATCAAGTCTAGCATATGAGATTTCTTCACAAGAACAAGCTCTCTCCCTCCGGCTTTTCTCTTGCTTGCCTCTTGTGGGGGTCTTATCATTTTGCACTTGTCCAGGCTTGACACCAGGATACTGTTCATCTTCCATGATTCCAAAAAGTTTCAGAGAGTTGACTGCCCTGTGCTGTCTTATTGGTGGTATTCATTACTTCACACCTGGACTCACATAATCACGTTTTATCCTCCTGCCCCAAACACTCTCTCCACACACATACTACTGTCAGCTTAATCTCTTCAAATGCAGCTTTGTAAACTTGGACAGTTTCCCATTGTCTATGCCAAAGCTTTGCATTAATAGGAGCCATGAATGGATTACAGGTGTGCTAGTATATCCATTTCCTAAGCCATGGGGACAACAAGCTGGGCTGAAGACAGCTGAGCCTAAACAGCTGGAGCCCAAAGCAGCCACAGCACAGCAGCCCTTCTCTTTCTTCTTGAACACAGAAGTGTGGGTATGCATTGTAGAGCTTGGGAAGCCATATCGCATCACCAAAGTAATGGAGGTACAAACACGGGGGAAATACGTATTGAGTGTATGAGTGATGGTGTAGAATTGAGAAGGGATAACTGGCTGCTCCATGGCCCCTGAATAACCACCATCCCCATAATTACTTGTTAAAATATCTTGTCTACTGTCACCAGGATAGACCAAAACTTGTGTAAGTTTTTCAAATACCCAGAACAGGTCACAGGATAGCCTTGCAATGCAATGAGTGATCTCATGCTTCGGAGTGTGTCCCCAGCTTGGGTTGTATCTAGCTTGTAGAAAACTTGCAGCACACTGAGAGGGATATAAATAATTGCTGCCAACTGAAATGCATGCTGTGTCTGTCCACCACAGGTGACTGTTGCCCTGAGGTTATAGACCAGGTTTTTGTACATTCATAAGTCCATTTCAGCATCCCTACTTATGAATGGCACTTTTATTTCTCCCATGATCTCGCTGATTAATTACCAACTTGAACACATTTTTGTACATATTCATTCCACAACATGTGCAAAACAAGATGGTATATTTTTGAAACAATTATCAAATTTGTTCCTTGATAAGTACATGCATGTATGCAATGCCCTATTTTATATCCTGCCTACCCTCTTCCCTACAAGTCTCTTTCATATTTTTGTGTGTCTTTCTTTTGTATGATGATGCACTAAGTTTAACCACAGGAAGTCTGTGTGACTATGGGTTTAGAACTTGGTGGGCTTCCAAGTGGGTGCATAACTGATGACAATGTGTAGGCTAAGTTTCTGTCGTCCTACCATCTCACCAGGGCCTGCAGTTATTTGGTCCCAAACAAACACACTGTCAGCTGTTTGGCAAATGGCTCAGGTTTCTTACTGGCTAGCTCTCTCTATTATTAACCCATATCTATTAAACTATGTATTGCCACAAGGCTGAAGCTTACCCATAATCCAGCATGTTACTCTGTCAGCAGCTACATGCCATCTTCCTCACAGCTTCTTTCTGCCTCCTCCCCATAATTCTCCTTGTCTAGTAGCCTCTCATATGCTTCCTGCCTGGCTACTGGCCAATCAGTGTTTTATTCATCAACCAATAAGAGAAGAATATATGCAGAAAGACACCCCCCCATCAGCAATGACTGCCCCAGCCCAGATCCATCAAAAGCCAGTGGGCCCAGTGAATGCCTCCTCATCCCCAATTAACTGCTGGCAGATCCAGTCTTACAAGGGCTCAGTGAAGGCAGTCACATCTACTGTGAGATCAAGATCACCATGCATGCACTGGAGAAAGCATTTAATGGCCCTTGTGCTCCTCATCTATCTCTTCCCTCTTTTCTGACCCCCTCTCCAGGATGATCCCTGAACTTCATAAGGGGTGGCATAAATGTCTTATTCAGAGCTGAACACTCATCTGTCACTTTTTTTTTTCAGAACTTTGGGTAGCCACGAGTCTCAACTTTCACCATTGTTTGCTGCAAAGAGACACTCCTCTGATCAAAGCCAAGCCGTAGCATTCGTCTATGGGTATAAAAAGAGACATTTATAAGGCAGTTTGATGGTGTGACGATTTAGCCAAACAACAGTGGTAAGTTTCCCCCTAAGACCTTCCCCAGGGTTGACTTTTGACTGGGTTTATAGTATTAAGTATAGACCCCTTCTTGCTGCCTGCCTCCCCACCCTCCTCTTCTGCCACAACTTCCCCATGACAATCATAGTCACATAAAATGTTTTTGGGAGCAGGGGGTGATAATCAATCTTCTATAACCTCTTGGATGATGATGAGGGGCATAGTCCCTGTCTAAGAGAGACCACAAAACTCTCCTTTTATATAACGGATGGAGTGGAGGCTTTAGGTTTAGATTTCCTGTGGTAGGAAATGGCTGGAGCTCCTGCATCATAAGTAGTTGAGTTTGAAATTATCGTGTATTCTAGAATACATAAATTTTACAAGATAAAAGTAAAATACAGGCTTAACCAATGGCCACATAAACCTTAAGACAAAAATGAAAATCAGACAAAATCCTCTTCTCTCAAAGCTTTTGCTGAAATTCTACTTTGTATCTATAAACCCCTAATCTCCTTTCTTACTTACTTGTTTGAACTGTCATTATTGTTGTTTTTAAATTTTACTTACATTATGAATGAAAAGGAATCTGGGTACAGTTAACAAGTGACTTCATATGGCTGTTTACTTGTAAGACAATTTGGTGCCCTGTAAACACTGTAAAAATGCAAAGGCATGCAAACAACATGCACCCACATTTTCATATATAAAGGTGGTTTTTGAAGAAGCACCAGTGATTTTGTGCCACTTCCCAGCCATAAATTAATTTGCTGATTCAATTCCTATTTTGCACAACATTAAGCGATCTTTAATCAAAATCTGTCCTTTGAAAGGCAGGACTTTTCCTAGATCAAGGCAGAAGGCTTACATGAGAAGACAGAGTCGTAGGCTGATTTATGATTCAGCAAGCTTAGCAGGCATCAACAGTACCCAAGCATCACAACTGTAAGTGAAAGTTTATCTTTAAAATGTAAGATAATAGTTATTATAACTAAGACAATAGCTAGCCATTTTTAGTATATAAGTGTACCTATATTTTGAATGCTGCTGCTTACTGGGATTGTACTGCCTGTGATTTTTATTTTATTTTATTAACGCAAATCATACATCTATCACTTACACATTAATAATATGTACTGAACAGCTGACCTGAGCTAGTGGGAGCTCACTAACTCTGGACTGACAGCTGGGGTACCTGCATGGAGCCAAACTAGGTCCTCTGAATGTGGGTGACAGTTGTGTGGCGTAGGCAGTCTGTGGGGCCACTGACAGTGGGATCAGGATGTATCCCTAGTGCTTGAACTGGCTTTTTGGAGTCTATTCTCTTTGGAGGGATACCTTGCTCAGCCTAGATAGGGAGAGGGAGGGGGGAGGGGGCCTGGCCCAGCCTTGAAGTGATGTGCCAGAATTTGTTGAATCCTCATGGAAAGCCTGACCTTCTCTGAGGAGTGGATGGGGAGTTTGGGTGGAAGAAAGGAAGAGGGAACAGGAGGAGGAGAAGGAGTGGAAACTGGGATTGGTATATAAAATGAGAAAAGATTGTTTTAAAATTTAAAAAAGATTTAGAAATGGAAAATATGTTGACAATAAAAAAGAATGTTTCTGAAACCGATTGTGGTGGAGCACTCACAGGATATTCTCAAGAGGCAAGGACAGGGGGGTCAGGTAATTAAGAACAACCTGAGAATAGGATCGGGTAATTAAGAACAACCTGAGAGTATTTCTGGAAAAGTACGCTGAAGCAGCTCGTCTAATTGCTATATTTTAGTGAGCATTACTTGGAGAAATTTTGGTTAAAATAGAGGCTTTTTATTTCCTACTATTTTGGTATTCATGGATATTATGAAATAAAACAACATTTTAGTGCATTTTAAAAGCTGTTTGGCTAGGAAATCATCCAAATTTATATAACCAGTGTTAAAGTTCACACACAGATTTTAAAAATCTACATAGTTCACCTCTTATGAATGCTGTTTTAAATAAACAAATAGTTTTTAAATTTTTATGAAACATTTAATAGACCAAAAATATCATTTGATAAATCCTAATAAATTAACAGTTCCACCACTTGTAAAGAGCATTCAGTTTTTAAGACGCTTTTTCATCAAAATACTCACACATACATAGACACAAACATTATAGCCATGTCAAAAACATAAAAACAAAAATAAAAATCCTTCAACAAATTACCCTAAATTGTACAGCCTATTGATCCAGGTAGTGTTACAGAAAAGTATTAACCACTTTTTCTTTAGATTCTAGGAATTGTCCTTATTCAGATTCTTTTTTTTTTCCTTATTCTAATTCTTAAAGCTACATCATAGCATGGAGTCCCAAATACAACCTTATGTGAAGGAACAAGTATCAGAGCCTGTGCAATGGGCAGAAGCCTCCCTCTTCTTGTCCACTCCAAGTCCATAAGAAGATCTGACCCAAGTCCTTGGGCACATCTGCACATGAGCAAATCCACAGTAGAATAAAAACCACTGGGTTTGCATGGCCAACTCTTCTGCTCTCACTTTCCCTTATCAGGCTTCCAACTTATTGTCTGGTTATCCCTACTCTGAGGTTCTCTACAGTGGTTTCTTTAATGTTCTTTTGGAGCAGTTGTCCAGTGAGATCCCAAAGACTCCCAAACATTACAGGCTATTTCCAGTCCTTCATAACTTGACAGTAAGACCCTGTCACTGAAGAAACTACATACTTGAGTCATAGAACATGGAGAAATGAAGCTGCTGCTCACATGGAAGTCTCATCTCCACTAGTGAAGTTCCAATAGGCTGAAAGACGTTATGCACAGTATGGTAGTTGAAATGTAATCATCAGTCTTATGCAGTGGTGAATTCTGTGAGTTATAATAATTACTGGCTTGGCAAGACATCATGCCCACTGGAGCAGCAGCAGTGGCATGAACGTCATGGGAGTAATCGACCACTTTCTGGCTGGATTTAAGGCCCACTCCACATGATGAAAACCATGCCTGGCACTAATATTGGACCAAGAACCTGTGGCTAGGAAGGTCACGGGCCCTAGGGAGCAAACATACTACTATCAGTCTTCTCAATGTACATAGCAATAAGTAAATTCCAATGGCATAACATTATACTGATAGATTGGTGCATCTTTCAGCCCTCATTAAAAAAAAGCTTCTATTTATAGAAGATGGTGATTAACATCTATAACTGGTCAATGTCTAGGGAATAAGAGACTTAGGAGTAATCAGACCTAAAGGGACCCCTATGTCACTCCAACTCCTCCCACGGCTGAGGAACCATTGCAGAAGAAGGTAGAGGAAGAGTATAGGTGGTGGATGACTACAGGTAAACAGTGCATAACAGGCAGCTAGCTGCACATATGAACTCCCAGCAGTTGGGATAATATACACAAGACCTGATCATGTTTAAGTCAAATGAAATCTCAGCATGAAGGGAGAGGTAACCACAAAGATTCACTCATAGCTGGGGAGTTATAGATAATCGATAACCACTAGGAGAGGAAAAGTAAGTTTTCTTTAAGCGTGTAGCCCCTGTCAGTGGGAAGGCACACATTCAAAAGTGTGATGCAGCACAAGTTGGTCTCTATGAGTTTTAAGAGAAAAAGAGAGAATGTCAGGTGGGAAGGCAAGGGTAAGTGGTCTTCGTAGAATTGGAGGATCAAAACACATTGTACAAAATTGTCAAAGAACTAATTTTTTATTATTTTACATACTGATCCCAGTTCCCTCTCCCTTGCTCTTTCCCTCTCTCCCATCCTCCCATGCTCTCCTCCCACCCTCCCATCCCATCCCCCCCCACTCCACATGAAGGGTGATGCCTTTCAGGAGGGGTCATATAAATCTGTCAAGTCATTTGGAGTAGGGACCAGGCCTTCTCTCCTGTCTCTAGGTTAAGGGAGTATCCCTCCATGGGGGATGGGCTCCCAAAATCCTTTTGTGCACCAGGGATACATCCTGGTTCCACTGGTCCCTTAGACTGCCCAGGTCTTCTAGCTGAGACCACGTTCAGGGGGTCTGAGTCAGTCCAACGCTGTTTTCCCAGCTATCAGTCTGGGGAATTCATTAGCTCCTCCTTGTTCAGGTCAGCTGTCTCTATGGGTTTCTGTAGCCTGGTCTTATCCTCCCTCTCTGCTTCTGGATTCCAGTTAGGCTCAGTGTTTAGTTGTGGGTGTTTGCTTCTGTTTCCATCAGCTACTAGATGAGGGCTCTATGATGGTGGATAAGTTAGTTGTCGATCTCATCAGGGAAGGGCATTTATGGTAGCCTTTCCACTTTATAAAAAGAGAAAAATAAATGAAATGAAAACATGAGCTATAGAGTATTAGGTACAAAAAAATGCTTGCTTATATGAATGAATGCCTTTTGTTGTTGACTTAAATCATCATCTAAGATAAAAATATAAATAGGTAAGGTTTTCTTTGTATCTAATGCTCATAGGGAATGTCTTTCTACCTGGGTAATTATCTCCATGCCCTTAGGAATTGAATTGCCTATAGTAAATGGACAGGAGGGGGTGTGGAGAAGGGTTAGGCCATAATAAAACAGAAGTAAATAAAGCATAGTAATATAAAAGTGAGGAGCAAAGTTAACTTAGAGTTTCCAGGCAGAGTCAGCATGAGAAACCAGAAGGCATTAGGACTTTGCAGATTGACAGACTTGGCACCCATAGAGTCTACAAGAACCCATCTCTGAATGTGCCTTTCCCTGTCTTACTATCAGGCATCAGGAAAACTGCAATGAAGAAACACAGAAAGGAATATTGGGGGTCACACATGAATGCCAGTGGTGCTATAAAGTCTGGGGCATGATGTTGCTGGGAGACCCAGTGGCTTCCTGTACTAAGGTCCCAAAGCAGTAAGGAGGGCCTCTTTTATCTTTATTAGCACCGACATGATTATCACCCACTGCCACTGTGTAGGGAGCAAGTGAAGGTCTGAGTGAAGAGGCATGTGAACGTGTATTGTTAGACAGGAGTAGACCATGTCAAGGACCAGTGCCTCCAACCCATAGAAAATTGTCAAAGTCTTCTTCTGCTCCAAGTGACAGTGAATACCAACAATTGACCGGTATGGGCAAAAGCTAGCAACTACAGCTTCCTCCTCCCAGGTGTTTATAGCCTAAGAGTGTTCCCCTACAGAGAGCTCCAGCCAAGACTAGTAAACCCCACCCCATGTCCTGTATGTAATAAACACACTGGGGGATTGTTCATCAAAATGTACACAGCCTACCTGACCACAGCTTTTCTGGACCAGTGTCTGTGTGTCCTTTCTTTATTCCCATGCCACCCCAGTCAGGTCGCCAGGACTCAAGCAGTACAGGTTAAGGTATGCCCATGTTCAACAGCCATGTGGTCAGCAGGTAGCTTCAGCAGTGAAGGGCCCGGGACCATTCAAATTATCAGAACATGAGTCCCAGACAGAAAGTGGGGTTGGTGTTCTGCATGTCTCCCACTTTTGACTGTGTCATTGTGAATCTGTACAAGCCTGCTAATTTAAAGGTGGAGCCCCTCCTTGGGAAGTTGCCATTTTCTTTAAAGTCAAGATCTGGCAAAGAAGTGGGTTTCTTTGCCAGAGTCACCAGTTTCTCTGTTCAGCTGCTTTTATATGGAAGCCAGCACTTGTCATCCCCCTGCCTGCATGTGCACGCGTGTTCTCTCTCTCTCTCTCTCTCTCTCTCTCTCTCTCTCTCTCTCTCTCTCTCTCTCTCTCTCTCTCTCTCTCTCTCTCTCTCTCTCTCTCTCTCCCTTCTTGCTAGATGCCTGCTGAGGGACAAGCTTGTTTTCTTCTCCATGAAATGTTAATAAGTGACTCCCTAAGCAAAATGTTCTTTTAGATTACAAGGGCATGTTCAGATTCAACTCAAGTAAGTGTTCATAAAGAGATACAGGAGAAGAATCAAACATTTAACAAAGTGCCAGACACAGTATTGAAATGAAAAAGCAAAGGGCAGATCTCCGGTTTTCCTGACCCTAATGTGCTAACTTGAATCATAGGCAATATCTTATCTTCTTTTTTGTTGCTGTTGTTTTGTTTTGGTCATTTTTATGGTGGAAACAAGAATATACCTAAAAGCAAAGCTTCTGGAAAAATAATTTGATTTTCCCTATCATATATCATTTCTCACACTTGACCTTGGTTTCATACCTGATCTTGCATTTCAGAACTGGTACTCTACAAACATACTTGTTGACAACAGTTCTGTCCTAAGGGATATCCACAGAGGACCTTGGGGTGATTGTAGTTTTAATCTTTAACAAATGACCTCTGTGATCCTTTTGGATCTCTTGGCATTTTTTGTCTTACCCATGGCAGATGTCACTTTTCTATGATAGCAGTAAATTTCAGCCACCAGAGGATGGCTGTAAGGACAGACAGAGGTGCACCATCAATGTTCTTTATGATGATGACTTTGTGTCCAGAGTAGCATCCAGCCAGGATCTACAACAGTTTCCTGGGTTTCATGAACTTGCCCATTTTGATAGAAAGCAGCATGTACCCAACAGGAAAGGAAATTCCTCCCTATAGTTCAGAGAAGGTGTGTCTTTCTCCTTGAATGCTAGAGCATTTCTTCAGATTGTTCCTGAATTAAGCCAAAAAAGAAATCCTGTATTTTAACCTAAGGGGGAAAGAATGCCTCTCTTGTCACACTCTTTGTTAACCATACACCTGTGACAACAGTGTCACCCCATTTCTTCTTACAACACAAAATACACATTTTCTCAGCTGGTTGTTCCCATCTGGGCTGAGTCATCTGGCAGAAGTCACAGCTTGCAGTTGCCAACAGGTTGACATAGCCTAGCACAGCCTGGGCTGGCAGCACAGGACCTTTCATTGGGTGCAATCTGCAACACATGCAGACACACAGTGCCAGGTGTGGATCAGTGGGTGTCACGGTGAAAAACAAGAGTGGCTTCCAGTTCTGGTTGCTTGTTGGCATGAAAAGTATGATTCAGAGCACCATTTTACCATTCTATTGGAAAAAGTATAAAGGTCAATCAACACTTAAACATAGAGTTCTTGTTCTCAGAGCAGAAGTCAATGGAAATAGGAACATTGATTTACTTAAGCAGATATGTCTTGACCAACTGGCTAAGAAAAAAATATTCTAAACAAACAAACAAAAACATAGAGAAAGTCTGGTTGTACTTCATATATATTTGCCCAAGATATTTTTTTCTGTTTCAAATATTTTATCTTATGTATACGGGTGTTTTGCCTGCTTCTAAATCTGTGACACACATTTATGCAATGCCCATAGAGGCAAGAAAACGACACTAGATTCCTTGGGACTTGAGTTACAGGAGGTTGTAAGCCACTGTGTTAGTGCTGGGAATCAAGTCCAGGTCCTCTGGAACAGCAGCCAGTGTTCTTAACTACTGAGCAATTTCTACAGCCCCTACTCTGCTGTTTTTAATAGCACACTAACACTATACAAAGAATTCAATATAGTTCAAAAAACATCATTTTACAAAAATGTATTATTATATTTGAAAGGTTGTGTGACCTTAAACTCAATTTTATCTAAAAGTTGACAAAGAATTTTTAAAGCAATAATTTAGGCTTACATAGTAAAACATATTAACTCACACACATACATAAACACACACACACACACATACACATAGACACACACATAATAGATGTGAATATATCTTTCAGAAAGACATCTTTTCAGAGATGCATAAAAGCCAAGGGTCTGGAAACCATGCAATACACTGAAGAATAGATCTACATGGCAATGCTTAACTTGCTAAAAAGATAAGGAGAATTAGTAATGACAGGCTTTAAGATATTATCTTAGTTACTGATCTAATAGTATAAGAGGATGCCATAATAAAGGCAACTCTTATAAGAGGAAGTATTTAATTGAAGACTTAGAACTTCAGAAGGTTATCATCATGGTGAAGAGCATGGCAGCATGGAGGCAGACATGGCACTGTTAAATGCTGAGAAATACATCCTGGCCTTCAGATGGCATACAGAAAGAAGAACACTGGGCGTGGCCTGGACTTTTTAAACCTCAAAGCCCACCCCAGCAATATTCCTCCACCAATGCCAAACCTGCCAATCCTTCCCAACCATCCACCAAATGAGAACCAGGAACTCAAGTATATAAGCCTACAGGGGCCATTTTTATTCAAATTAGTCCACAAAGGGCCCTGTAGATGAATTAGGGTGTAGATAAGATACAGAAAGGGAAATGTCATTAAATGAAAATAAAATGTGTCCATCAATTGCCATCAAGAATCAACCTGGCCACCTCACACTGAAGGGAATTCTCACTCATTAGATTTATGTCCAGAGAAGGCTGGACAGCCATCTCCCAGTTTGTCTGAGCCCTCCCAGAGATAGTTTCTCATATTCAGAGGATTAGGGTGGCTTACAATGCTGTAGTTTGGTTGTGTCATGCAATAGCTTATTGACAAGAGGTTTTTGTTGTTGGTATTGCTGTTTCTGTTCATTTTCTATTCCTGGGACTGGTTTTACCTCCTGTAGAGCAGCCCTAAATCTATTTGTATAGCACTTACCAGAGCCACACTGCAATATCTCTTTGGAACACTATCCTCTACAATGTTTTGAAGTTATGCCAGCTGAGCTGCGGGCATCACTGCCACTTCCTGTCAGTACTTTCATTCCATCTCTGCCCTGGGAGTAGGCCCGGCAGTGGCACAGACTTTTTCAAAGTCAACATCATGCCCTCTCTTGATCCAGCAGAACAAAACAGGAGGTAGCTCAGACTCCAGAGCTACTATTCCCAATACGTCTATGTTTGCCAAGGACATTTTCTTTCTAGTTGGTCTGGAAAGCCCCAACTTGCTCCATCATTTTCTTAGGCCAGAGGTTCATTTGTTTGCCCAGCAAATCTCGTTTTCTTCCATGGCTGTCAGACAGATGGATGGCATGAAAACAAACAAACAAAACAAAACCAAAAAAAAAAAAAAAAAAAAAACAAACAAAAAAACAGAGTTTTGATCCAGCTGGAGTCAAAGTTACATAATAACCCCCACTGCTCCATTACTCGGGCAGAAAAAAATGATACGAGAATTAGACAAATGGTGAGCCCACTCATTAGACCGCAACTAAAGAAAAACCATGACACTCTCTCTCTGTCTGGACTCCATCCACGCCCTATGGAAGGACAAACATGCCTTGAATGTGTGTCAAATCGGTGCTGTGTGTCTACCTAACTGAAGCATGGTGAAGCGAAAAAAACACGAAGGACACTTCAGCACACCAACTGCCATAATGGTACTCTGAGAAACATATCATTTGATCTTCTACATAACTTCCTAACCTTCCAACCTCGGACCAATTAGTCCTTGAGCTTCTAGTCCAAGTGCCCTGAGCATTATTTCAGGTCTTCTGCCAAGTGTGCTAAGTGTTTCGTGTCTTCTTAAATAGCAGCAGTTGCTGCAGAACAACATAGGGCTACCAAAGAGCATTCAAGTACGAGCACTTGAGTAATACAGAAGCCAGATGTGGAATCCTCAGTATTGTTTCCCAAACTGGATGCTCATTTGGTTCACAAAGATTTAACCTCCACCACAGAAAGGGAGAATTTTAAACCCATTTTTGCTGGAATTCATAGTTCCTAAGGACTCCTGAATCTGCCCGAAAAGTCTATATACAGTTCTGCCTAGTGAGGCCAATGGTGACTCGGAGCAGAGATGTGAGTGGCTGCATGTGACAGAAACCATATCTAAATTGTATGCAGTTATTGACAGGATCTTCAGGCTGCAGCTCTTTAAGAAGAGCAAGCGACAGGGTGTTAGAAAGTTATTTGGAGTTGCATGACCTATGAGGTGCGAGACTTCTCTCTACAAATCAAGCATCTACCTGGGGCAGAAACTGCAGAAATTGTCCCTTAGAAACAATTAAGTAGAAAAAGCCTTTGCATCTCCTTCCAAGCATCCTCTCTGCTGCTGCTGCTCTTGAACCAATCAAAGTAACAGCAAACTGGAACACTGGGTTGTTTCAGTTCAGATAGGATGGCAAGAAATACCTAGAGGGTCAGGGGCTCGTCAGTCACGACACATAACAAGCCTGTGTTCTTCGGAATGGACCCACTTCTGAGATGGCATGCCAAAGAATACCCTGCTCATTTCATTGGCCACAAAAGTCAAATGCTATCCCTGTCAGTTTTTCAACTGATCAATCATACTCAAATGTATGCAATGAATAGGTGCAGAGAACTTTGTTGGAATTGTGTCTTATTCTCAAGACTGATGCTACAGGTGTAGCGAACATTTTAAAATGTTTCTTAGAACCGGAGAGATGGCTCGGCTCAGTGACTAAGAGTCTTTGCTGTTTTTCCAAAAGACAGTTCAGTTCCAGGATTCCACCAGGCATCTCACAACCACCTGAACTCTAGCTTCAGAGGATCTAACATATTCTTCTGACCCGCACACTCAGATCACTCACAAATGTGCATGCACAAACACATAGACTCACACACATTTTTGTGCACATGCACACATAGACAGAAATGAATTAAATGTCTAAATCTCAAAACTACTTTTGCTTGAGAAGACATCATCTTATCAAAAGAGAGAAACCTTGAACCATGAGTGAATTGAGTGATTATTTAACTTTGCACAGGAGTGCTTTGTATAGGTAACTATGAAAGCCCTGAACTTAAGGAATGGCATAATTTGTAAAGGTTTTCTGTTCTGTTTTACCTGAAATCCATGATAGGTATTTGGAATTCATTTCAGATCTTGGCCTGAAATATAACAAAGAGTAACTCATTCTTACTAGCGTCTTTAAGATTTTCATTTCAGGCTCAGCAGATAAAAATTCCTGAGGAGCAACCCTGATCGTTTGAGTTTGACCTCAGGACCCACAGGGAAGGAAAGAACTGACTCTCGCAAGTTGACCTTTGACACTCATAGCATGTGTGCACTCACACTCAAACACACATCATGGATAGACAGACATGTATTATTTTTTAATTTTTGGTTTTCTGAGACAGGGTTTCTCTGTGTAGCTTTGGATCTCATCCTGGCACTCATTCTGTAGCCCAGGCTGGCATCGAGCTTACAAAGATCCACCTGCCTCTGCCTTGAGAGTGTTGAGATTAAAAGCACAATAATATTTTAAATGATTTTCCTTTCTAAGATAGCTAAAACTGATCTCAAATGCTTGGTAATACCTTCATCTGTAACCCTAACTTGGGATTCCCTATTTTTCTTCTCATGATGGTGGAAAAATAGAAATAAAAAGGAAGGTAAAAAGTTATTTAGGTTCTATGTTTTGAAATCTATGAGCCAATAACTATATCTGAACATAGGTAAACACTAAATAATATTGGTTTTAGCAGACAGGTCAGATTAGCCATTCAGAGACTGACAAACTCCCAAGGTGCCAGTATGAAGTAATACAATGGTTACACCAGCCAGACTCTAAGCTGGGACACAGACAAGTCTGGGCTTATCTGTGACCCAAGAGAAGAACACGAGAAGACAGTTCTGGGTTTCACACGAGACGATCTCTGGGAATAACCAGAAATAAACAAGACTTAGGGGAGAAGCTGAATATCCTTCTGTAGCAAGTAAGAATGGTCACAGCAAATTTGAAAATCTTGGAGTCAATAGTCACATTCTGTGACAACATCACTTAGATTTGTCCCCTTACTACCTTGGGACCTAACTCAAGTTCATTACCTTCCTTAAACCTGTTACTCTTTGAAGAATGAGAAAATAATAATAAAGTTGACTTACACAACTATATCAGAGACCAGTAAAACAATACACTTTAATATATAAAGTACTAGCATTTTGTTTTTATTTATTACTATTATTAGCCTTCTCTCTGTGTACATGCATGCATGTGTGTGTGCATGTGTGTGTGTGTGTGTGTGCATGTGTGTGTGTGTGTGTGTGTGTGTGTGTGTGTAGTATACTGTGTGTGTCTGTGTTGTATTGTATAGTATACTGTATGTATGTATCCATGTGTCTGTGGTCCATGTGTGTGAGGCATAATATGTGTGTCTACATTGTATGTGTGTGTGTAGTATACTGTATGTATGTAACCATGTGTTTGTGTGTGTCTGTGGCATGTGTGCCCATATGGGTTTGGGAGTCAGAGGTTGGCATCAGGGTCTCCACCTTACTTTGCAGCAGTTTCTCACTTAAACTAGAGTTCATGAGTTGGTTAGACTGATGGCTAATGAGTCCCAGGGATCCTCCTATCTCCACCTCCTAGCACAGGAATCATAGGGATACACTCCCATGGCAGCTTTCATGTGAGTTCTGCAGAACCAAGCAAGGTCCTCATCCTTATGCAGCAATCACTTTGCCCACTGAGCTCTCTCTCCACTCTCTGCACTGTTTCTTTAGTGTCAATTTTGTTTGGGTTTAATGGAAGTTTTTGTAAATAAGGAAAAGAAAAGAAAAGAGAGAGAAAAGAGTAAAGAATGGGAGAAGAAGAAGAAGAAGAAGGAGAAGGAGAAGGAGAAGGAGAAGGAGAAGGAGAAGGAGAAGGAGAAAAGAAGAAGGAGAAAAGAAGAAAAGGAAGAGTTTTATACCAGCCTTAATACTTTTGACAGAAGCACAGTTTTTGTCTAAATTTCATAAATTATGGAGTCTACTTAAGATTCATCAGAACTCCTTTACATGAAAGGTGTCTCAAATACCAGGTTCCACTGTCTTGCTTATTCTCTTTTGCAATTCGTGTTCTAGTCATGATAGCAAATTTGCAGACCCCAGTTGCAACTTCAGGCTTCCACACTGGGAATGTGTCCTTGCTTCTAAGCAAGGATGTTTTACTCTGTTTTCCAAAATGCTGCAGTACCTCCCAGTTCATCACACTTCTGTTTCCCTTCGGTCGTTTGTAAAAGCAGTATGCCTTCTGTGTGACTTTGCTAAGCATTATTAACAAAAACTTGACATTTTGAATCTACCAGCACCCAATTCTTTCAAGTATCAATCTTTTGTCTTGATAAGGCTGTCACCTTACTAGACTCAAATTTTGAATCATAGGGAACCTAGCATTAGTGTTCAGTGTATACCTGCTAAGTAAATGTTTCACTTCTTTTGTTGTGAGAGCATTTCCTTCATAATTGCCATGCAAGACCCACAACCACAGCTGCCTTCAACAAGATGACAATATCTTGTTATGACTAGTTCTCAATCCACAAAACAGCCTTTTTCTCATTTACCAGATCTGAGGCTGCTTCCTCATTTTAAGGAGGTGACAACGCACAGGGTAGGGCAGGAAAGGAAAAAAGCAATCTTTGAGTGAAGACACAGCTTCATCTTCATTGTGTTTCCTTGTGCTTTCAAACTGAAAAGGGCAACAGTAATACAAAAATAAATGAATCAGAGACTGGTATTTGGGTTCAAGATTCAAGCTGAACATCAGAAAAGCAAAGCAGCCATCCACTAGCTCTCACCTCTACCTAGCTCAGAGCGAAAGGGCTGTACCACAAATGAGTACTTCACTGAGTCTCAAACTGCTGCCTCTCCTCAGTGTGACTGAAGAACGAAGAGCCTCTCTGAGACCTTGTTTCTATCTTGTATATTTCCCCAATGTTGGGATTAAAGGTGTGAGCTATAATTCTTTTTTATACTGCTTCACTCTTGTGTAGATTTGGGTGGTCTTGGACTCACAGAGATCAGTCTACCTCTTAATCCTGAGTCCTAGCTTCTAGCTGCTGAGACAAAGGATGTGTGACTGGCTTCTATGGCCTGTGACTGACTTTGCTTTCTGAATCCTCAGGCAAGCTTTAATAAATTATAAACAATATCTCACCACAAGCACCGAGAGTGGATATTGCTTCTGCCTCATCATCTCACAGTGGCAGACGTACAGCTCTGGCAAGTAAATGACTTGCATCAAGGAATGGGGAGAAACAGTCATTTGGGCTAGAAAGCCAAAGACAGACACAGGCTCCCTTCACACTGGGTACTATTGTCCAGGGATTCCCAAAAGGAATCAAACTCCCAGTTTGATACAACTGAGTGGCATTTCTTCCCTTAACAAGTACTTCTCAGGCACCACCTGGGTTCCAGGCCCTGCTTGTAGGCACTGCACATATGTAAGTAAACTGACAAGAGTTAAATGTTAACTGCTACAAAGCCTATGTCCTGGCTTTTTTATGGGTTGGGGTCAGTGAAATGTGGACATAGTTTTCCTATAAGGCAATATCTCTACCCACATACAAAAGAAGACACTGTATAACCCTTCTTATCTCTACCAAAACTAGTTTCAATGTAATCAGATCACAAAATGCCAGACATTAAGATACTGCCAAATTAATACAATAGAAAATAAAGTATGTCAAAGGGCTGAAGGAAATCCCAATTTTAGGATTGCTGTATTCTTTTGTGTATTAATTATGCCATTCTAATTTTCTTTCTCAATCTTATATGATTTATTGATACATAATCTGGAATAAGCAATTGAACCCAAGGTGCTGGAGAGATGGATCAATAGTTAAGAATCAGGACTGCTCTTTCAGAGGACCAGTTTAGTTTACATTGGGAAGCTCATAGCACCCTGAGCATTCTACAGTCTCCTCTGGACTGCATGCCTATCTGTACTTACATTACACACACATGCACACACACACACACACACACACACACACACACACACACAATATTTTGGTTAAAATTGGTTTATTTTAAAAGGGGGATTTATCCCAGGCTAATGGTGTAACTAAGTGGTAGAGCACTTCCCAAGATGTAAAAGGTTCTGGGCTCAATCCTTATATTAAGAACCATGATGATGATGATGATGATGATGATGATGATGATGATGATGATAGTGAGGAGGAGGTTGGTGACAATGATAGTATTATTATTATCATATCTCCCACTCCTTCTTGTATATTAATGAAAATGTGATCAGTCACTTTATTGATCCTGCCATCATGCATTTCCTACCTATTGCCATGGCTTTCTTGTGAAAATAGACTCTGTTGTTCTGGAACTGTAAGCTAAAATAAACTGTTTTCTCTTTGGGTCATTGTCTTACTTGGGATTTTATTGCTGTGAAGAGACACAGAAACTGTTTTAAAGTAAAATATTTAATTGGGGTGGCTTGTTCACAGTTTCAGATGTTTATTCCATTCTCTTTGAGGGAGGAAGCATGGCTACAAACAGGCAGAAATAGCTGAGAGTCCTACATCTTGCAGGCAACAGGAAGTTGACTGAGACACACTGGGCAAAAGAAACCTCAAAACCTGCCTCCACAATTACACACTTCCTCTAATAAAGCCATACCTTCTCCAACAAAACCATACCTCCTAATAGTGCCACTCTCTATGAGATTATGGGGGCCAATTATATTCAAACTACCACAATCATCATATTTTATCGCAACAATATAAAAATAACTTAATACAGAAATTGGTTCAAGAACTAATGGTGCATTGATGTGAGAAACCTGACCACATAGCTTTAAAGTCTTAGGTTGATTTTTATGGAAGAATCAAGAACTTTGGGCTAGAAATGACATTGAATGTTAGAAGCAGGGCCTAACTGGTCATTCTGTGGGAGCTTAGACGGTAGGAATGCTGAGAAGAGTAATGGAGATTTGCGATCTGGCTTGTGAGGGTTCAGTGCAAAAACAGGATTTTATCAGAAATAGAGATGAGGGCTGTTCTTGTAGTATTTAGCAAAGAATCTGGCTTCATTCTGTCATGCTCTGAGAACTTATGTGAACCAGAATTCTAAAGTGATTGACTGATTTATTTAATGTAGGAAATATTAAGGTGGCCTCACATTGAGCCTGTGGTTGATTGCTGCTGATTACTCATTTGCAAATTTTATGATTTAAAGCAAAAAGAGAGGCAAGTGGGGCAGAAGGAAGATTGTAAACATGTAGTTGGTGAGAAAAAGAGTACTAGGAAGCTTAAAGTTAAAGGCCCGCTCTTTGCTGAAAAAGAATCTAGAATCTGTGGTTGTTACAGGGATAGGCGCTACTAAACCAAAAAAAAAAAAAAAAAAAAAAAGCCAGCTGTTGACAGGAAAGGCAAGATGTCCTAATGTTATAATCAGCTAAGCCTTCAACTTGTACAAAGAGAGTGCATTCAGGGCATCCTGTTCTTAGGAAGCAAATGCCTAGGAAAGTTTCTTCAACTTCAGCATACAGAAGCTGCTGTAACCTTGGTCCGGGGGATCATAATCCATCTCAAACTTGCAACTGCACTAGGTAGTATCATCCACATGGTATTGGTTTAGGCATGAAAGTAACAAGACTTGTGGGTCATGTGTTATCGTTCCTTTTCTGAGAGCTTCTGAGAGTGGAAAAGGTCAGAAACTCTGAAAGGAAGCCATGAGAGACTTCACATTAAACTGTGAAGGTAAAGCCTGTCTTGAAGTTGAGACCCCTACATGTTGCAGGTGCCAAAATCATGAGACTCCCTCCAAGAAGAGCTGCATACAGGGTGTGGAAACATCCCAAACAGGAGATGTATGCTTGCAGGCAGCAAAGATGGATGTAAGTGAAGCACCAAATACCAGACACAAAGCTATAGCATTTGGTGTTTGCACTACCAGATTTCAATTTACCTTTCATCCAACCTTTTGCCACTAAGCCTCCATTCCTCCCTTTGAAAATGGGAATGTATATTCTGTGTCATTGTATTTGAAAGTGTGCACTTTATTTTATTTTATTTTATTTTAATTTACACTGTGTTAAGTGATTGCCTTGAGTCTCAGAAGAGGCTTTGGACTTTGAGTTTTTGAATAGTGTTTGAACTATTAAAAACTATGGCAACATTTGAAGCAAGGCTAAATGTATTTTGCACCATGAAGTGATCATGAGACTATAGGGGACTATCCCTAAGTTTGAATACTTAGTCCCCAGTTACTAACTAACTCTGTTTGAGAAGGTTACTGAACATTTAGAAGGTGAAAGCTACTGGAGTAAGTGTATCACTCAGGACAGGTTTTGAGCCTGTCCTCTCCTTCCTATGCATATGAAAATGTGATCAATCTGTTCCGTCCTGTTCCTGCAACCATGCCTTCCCTACCTGTCTACTTGCTGTCATCTCTTCCCAACAACAATTGACTCTATCACTCTGGAGCCATAAGCTAAAATAAACAGTTTTATTCTCTTAAAATATCGTTAATCATCATCATCATCATCATCATTAGATGGACTCTATCACTCTGGAACTGTAAGCTAAAATAAACCTTTCATTCTCTTAAAATACTATTCTTTTTATTATTAATTATTATTCACAATGCTTGTCATTTATTTATGTTAAAGGAAGTGGTTACCCTGAAACCTTAAGTTTTTAAGTAGCAATCAACACCACTATCATTCTTTTTAATAACTTACTTTGTAAATGTTTTCTGTTCTTAATGGATCATGCACCTTAAGAGTTTAAGATTATATTTGCCTTTTTGATTACAGCTGTTTTAAATTCCTTGATATATAAAAGATATTGCAGCAAAGGAGCTTCTTAAAGTACAATTAACTTTGAACTTTTACATTTTCCTTAGTTTGTTATTAAAAATACATTCACCTAGGCCATGACAACATGAACTTTATAGATCCCATTTACTCTGGAGGTTAAGGGGGAATTGATGGGGAACTGAGTTAGGATTGTGTGAAAGCATAAACATATTCAACTAGTTGCTATTATAAAAATAAAGGTCATAATATTATTTGGATATAAAACACGGTACTGAAATTTATTTGTAATTAGGCTCATTATCTTTTCCTGTAGAATTTAATCCAGAAATGCAGAATAATTCCAGTGCTTCCATCATAGTTTGACATTTTATAGTAGCTACCATTCCTAAATGCTAGCACAAGAATGGCAACAGCTTAGCTTAGAAAATTTTACACATTCAGGAAAACCAAAAGAGTAATTTATGAGGCATGTGAAAGAAGTGTTTACATTTGTCCTCATATCAGAGCTATTTGGGTCCATCCTAATTTAATTACCTGGGGGCAGGAGAGAAGTTTTAGAAGGTGAACGGAAATTAAAGGGGCAACAGGGCAATGGGGTAGCATGGTCCTCGAAAGCACTTTCATCTTCTGAAGGAAAAACAAAGCCAGTGAAATGTTGCAGAAGATCGGCTTAGAGTTCAAAATTTGAAAGGGGCAAAAATTCAAATGGCATGGATTATTGAAGCTAGTAAAAATTTAAAAACAAATTCTTTTACTGTTATTTTAGCCCCCAACCTCAGTAAAGCCAAAGAAATGTTACCACATGACCTGTCTCCTTCTGCTGCAATGGATTTCTTGCATTTGTATTCTGCCTGCACTCAGCTAAAATAATTAGGGCACATGGCCGCATTTCCTCATCATGATTTATAAACACCTAATTGCCCGACTATTTTCAATAAGTTTCTGTGAACTCAATATTTTGTTTCATATAAGCTTAAACTTTAGCCATTTAAAATGGAAACGACTGCTTTACCTAGTTTTTATTATTTCTTCTATTATAGATACTGTAATATCATCATCTCCCCCTTCCTTTCCTCCATTTAAACCATCCATATACCCCTTCTTGCTCTCTTTCAAATTCATGACCTCTGTTTTCATTGCTTGTTGTCACATACATGTATGTATATGTGTCTTCATGCATGTTCCTAAATACATAGATACAACCTTCTCAGTATATATAATTGTGCATGTATGTATATGTTTCCAGTACCACTGGGTACTGGATAATCAATCGGTGTGCTCTTACACTCTCAGCATCCCTTAATTATAGTTCTTTGTGTTGCCCATGTTTCCATAGACTAAAAATAGCATGAGTTCTGGGAGTCTTTTAAAGCTGTGAGAGTTAAAGGAAGATGCATCTTATAAATGCATGAAGACACATTCATTGATGTATACATACATAACTATGTTTTAAACATTAGTTGACAACATTGGTTTCAAAATAACGAGGATCCGAAATCTGCCCTTTCCCTGTATCTAAGCTGAGAAAAGTATTCCTCCATAGGGAATGGGCTCCATAAAGCCCAGTACATGTACTAGGAATAAATCCTGGTTCCATTGTCAGTGGTCCCAAAAACTGCTCAAGCCACCCAACTGTCACCCACATTCAGAGGGCCTAGTTCAATCCAATGCAGGTTCCCCCACTGTCACTTCAGAATTAGTGAGTTCCACTTGCTCAGGTCAGCTATTTCTGTGGGTTTACCCATCATGGTCTTGACCATTTAGCTCATATTATCACTCCTCCCTTTCTACGACTAGCCTCCAGGAGTTCAGCCCAGTGCTTAGCTATGGATCTTCATTTCTGTTTCCATCAGTTATCAGATGAAAGTTTTTTGAAGACAATTAAAGTAGTCATCAATCTGATTATAGGGGGAGGACAACTAAGGTACCCTCTCCACTATTGCTTAGCTGAGGTAATCCCTGTGGATTTCTGGGAATTTCCCTAGTGCTACATGTCTCCTTAACCCCATAGTGACTCCATCAAGGTATCGTTTTCCTTGCTCTCCCCTCTCTTCCCTGAACTGAACCTTCCCAATCCCTCATATTCTATTCCCTCCTTCCCTTCACCCTCCCCATTCTTCTACCACCCTCCCCCTCTACCCGTAGTCTCAATTTATCCAGGAGATAACTTGAGATTGCCCTTTCCTGAACTGATATTTTTTAAAGTTTTTTTTTATTTCTAAGATGAATCAGAATCTATATTATTGGGGAAAAGTATAACAATATACCTGAATTCTGCTAGTCTGAATATTAATGATTAATCAATATAGCACTTGTTATTTTTAAAAAAAATAAGATTTAAATGTGTTTTGTTTCCTTGTCTATTGGCTTCAAAATCAAACTGACCAACTTTGACAGATGTAGTGGGCAATTAATGCTTGTGGCCTGCATTATCTTAACTAGTCCCAAGACAATACTGTCTGACAGGTATATTTTCTAGATAAGAAAACTAAGGTAGAGGGGTGCTAAGTAAATGGTGATGTCACACAGCTAACAAGTCAAAGAACCAAGCTTAAATCTAAAAGGTTTATCTTGCGACCTTAATCAGTAAACTCCTACCCAAGGATCATTCATAATGATGATACGATTCTTTGTTCATATTTCTGATGCAATGGAGAACTCCATGTCTGGAATGGTCCCCTTGCCCATATGTGGATAAGGCTAAATACAATATTTCTGAAGCTCAAAATATCAGGCCTTGAAGAACCCATAAGTATCACCTTGTCTGGGTAATCTCACCATTCGTTTTAATCAAAAATTCACTAGTGCACAATAAAGAGCCAATAGCCATTGGCCAGAGCTGGCTCAAGTGGCATAAGGTTGGGGTAAGGACACACCAGCTTCCTCAGCACTTCACACAAGCTGCCAGAGGATTAGCCGATTCCTGTGCCAGGGTCACTTAACAGCAGCATGGCAACTTGTGGACACTAATTGGTTCTCACAAGTATTCTGGGTGATATAAAAATACTGCTATGGAATAGACAGATTCCCCTCAGCTTGTGAACTTCTCCCGGAGCTACAGTACATTTTACAGATTAGATTACAAAAATACTTCTCATATTGGGTGAAATTCTAAAGGGTATAGCACTTTCCCCTTCATAACACACAGTATCTGTGACTTGATATTAACCACAGTGATTGGGGTATTTAATATTACATAGTAATAAACTCTCCACTTTCTCCATCTGGCAAATGCATAGTTTTTGTCTCATAGACCCCATCCTGTACATCTCCTCCCACATACTGTGTGTGTGTGTGTGTGTGTGTGTGTGTGTCGCGTGTGTGTGTGTGGTGTGTGTGTGTGTTTTATGCACATCTGTGTATGTATATGCTCAAATGCCAAAGGGATTCTTTTTTTTTCAATTTATTTCATAACTTAGGAGTAGACCATCCATCTACCCAAAATCCAAGCATTTCTATCCCCTATGCTCAGAAGAACACATAACTAGAGTGCAGCACACAAACCTAATTAGCAAAGATAGATAGCAAGCTTCAGTTCTGCAGAGAAGTCTGGGGAAATGAAAAGTAGAAAGAGAAATGAGGACAAAACCCAAAGAAGATGAGAACATGTTCCCCAGCCCACTATGTTTCTAAACATCTGTTCTGATCATCATAATGATCAGCTAACAATAAAAATGTCTAGCGGCGTATGTGTATATTAGTATCCTAGTACAGTTTTTAACTCTGTGAGACACTTTCCTAAGTCCTTTGCAAATACTAACTTCCATATTTATAGCAAAATCACAGTGGGTTAGAATTTACCCCCATTGTGTCTACTCTAACCATAAAGTCATGAGTCTTAGCTAACCTAAAGAAATGATTTATACTCCTTTAGTTTTTTTCCCCCCAAAAAATATTACAAAGTATCTCCCCCAACTACTTTTAGGGGACACTATAAAGGTAAGCATAATGTATTTAAGTCCCTTTATTAAACGAGCCATGGAGAGATGAAGTTAGAGAATGTGCCCATGCCTGAGAACCCTAGACAGGTATGAATTTCTTCTACCAAAGTGCCAGTTCCCAGTCTGGGCACTAGAAGACATGAACCAGGATTCTCTTGGCACGGATTGAACTGACTGTCCACCCCTTATTAACAGCAAAATACAGGAAATTGAGAAGGACAAGCATGTGAAATATGAAAATAACAAAAATAAGGGATAAAAACTATTTGATTTGAATCGCCAAAAAGAAAAACACAAAGGAAAGTAACTCTGTTATTTTACATGTCGATCCCAGTTCTCTCTCCCTCCCTCCCTCCCTCCCTCCCTTCCTCCCTCCCTCCCTCCTTCCTTCCCTTCTTCTCTCCCTCTTACCCTCTCTATTCCCCTCACATGCACCCTGACCACCCTCCGCTCCCATCCCCCCACCCCCATTCTGCATGTAGGGCTATGCTATGCAGGTGGGGTCATGTAAATCTGTCATTTGAAGTAGGGACTAGGACTTCCCTCCTGTCTCTAGGTTAAGGGAGTATCCCTCCATGGGGGATGTGTCCACAAGGTCCTTTTGTGCACCAGGAATACATCCTGGTTCCACTGTCTGAGGTCCCTTAGACTGCTCAGTCCTTCTAACTGAGACCCATATTCAGGGGATCTGAGTCAGTCCCATGCTGGGTTCCTAGCCATCAGTCTGGGGGGGGCATTAGCTCGTCCTTGTTCAGGTCAGCTGTTTTTGTGTGTTTCTGCAACCTGGTTGTCCCCTCTCTCTCTCTGCATCTGGATTCACTTCTCAGCCTTTTGGCTAAGATCAAGAGTAGGAAAGTAACTGTTTATCTGAATTCTGGATACTACTTGTGAGTTGTGATGGCACAGAACTGAACACTAGCCTGTCTGCTTTAATGTTTGACTAAGTGTTTTAATACTGACCAGTATCGGAACCATACGGAAAACAGTAGGTTATATATGCTATACATTATACATGTCTCATAATCACTTTGATTTCTGCCACAGAACAGTAAACACTATGAACTGAAACCTAATTACAATATTTAGCTGCTAAAAATATGTTGCCACAGCCCATCGGTTTAACTGTCAATGTGTCCTTTAGATGTACCTTCTGTGACCATTAACACATTGTCTTGGTATTCAAGGTTTCTTTGTTAACTACAAGTTAGATTTTGAGACCTTTCAACACAAGTAATTATTACAATTCACTAGTGCTGACTGGGCAGGCCACTGATCCCCCGACTATGAAGAGCAGCCTTACATCAGAATAAAAAGCCATTTTGAAAAACTACCTGTTTTTTGCAGTGTATAGGGGATAGGAAAATCTGTATTTTATTAATATTTTTATGTCAGCCATATGTCCTCTTGCCTTTCAACGCATGACTAAAAAACGTTTTACTCTGTTTGATGCTGTACTCTGAGTAATGTGTTATCCTGTTTTCAGAAAATTCTATCTGAAGGAATGGCATCCTGAATGCTACTAAACTCAAAACACCAAACTGCAAATGATACTGAACTAAATGTTGTATTCACAGAAATCCAGTTGCACATAATTCCTAGGCAGCATGAATTCTTTATTTTAGATGATTCTCATGTTGAAATTTATGTGATCTAAGATAATAGCAGATAAGTCTCTCTAAGTATTCTTCAAAGCATATTATATATGATGAATTATTTGATCCTTATAACACTACAATGAAGTCAATATGTACTGTAATGTGCTATAATCTGTAATGTTCCCACATTACAGATGAAAAATTAAGGCAGACAACAGTAACAAGCAGAAGATTCAGATCCAAGGGTTCAATGCTATGAACTTTCTTATCCTACCTCATAAATGCAGTCATGCCTCTGGTGTTTGTCCAAGAAAACGTTGCTACTGGAAAATATAAATTAACTAAGAATGTATTCAGTATTTGTTCAAATTGTATGCTTAAATCTAGGAAGACTTTTAAAATGCAGGTATGAGATACAGTTAATTGAGTATTCACTTAGGCATTGGGAAACATTTCAAAGGAAATATGTTGTTCTAAGGGGAAGCCAGTGAAAGGTAGTGTGATGGTTAGTCTTGATTGAATTGAGTGACACCTAAAAGATAAGTAAAGCTTGATGCCAGATATATCTGTGAGGGCCTTCACGGGGACATTTGACTTGTGGCATAGTAGCTAAGAAGTGAATGTGGCCACTGAATGTGGGCCACATCATACAATAGGCTGTGGGCCTGGATGAAAGGCTAAAAGAGGTGAAAAGCAGCTCCACTCTTCCTAAGAGAGTGCATCTACTGATGGTGCCATCTACCTGGACACCAGACCCCAGCTCTTTCAAGTGTGTGTGTGTGTGTGTGTGTGTGTGTGTGTGTGTGTGTGTGTGTGTGTGTGTGTGTGTGTGTGTGTGTGTGTGGAGAGAGAGAGAGAGAGAGAGACAGAGACAGAGACAGAGACAGAGACAGAGACAGAGACAGAGAGAATGCATATTCTGTTGATTCTAGTCCTCCAGAGAACCTCAAGCAGTAAAGGGAGGTGAAGTTGTTGCCTCGAACACTGAGAGTAAGCATGGGAATGAAGCACCCTTTGAAGCACAAGATGAGGACTTTGAACTTACTCCTCAGTGTTAATCAGGGTCATGAAACAGTAAAGAGGAACAGAAGAAGAGACTAGAAGCAGCCTGATGGACAAGGATATTGGAAAGTACAAGTAGGGATAGGACTCCTCTTCTGTCTCTAGGTTAAGGGGGTATCCCTCCATGGGGGATGTGTCGGCAAGGTCCTTTTGTGCACCAGAAATAGATCCTGTTTCTACAGTCTGAGGTCCCCCAGACTGCTCAGTCCCTCCAGCTGAGACCCACATTCAGGGGGTCTGAGTCAGTCCCTTGCTGGGTTCCCAGCCATCAGTCTGGGGGGCCCAAGCTCCTCCTTGTTCAGGTCAGCTGTCTTTGTGAGTTTCTGCAACCTGGTATTGTCCCCTCTCTCT
This sequence comes from Cricetiscus sungorus, assembly GCA_030556225.1. Classification (NCBI taxonomy): domain Eukaryota; kingdom Metazoa; phylum Chordata; class Mammalia; order Rodentia; family Cricetidae; genus Cricetiscus; species Cricetiscus sungorus. The sequence continues at coordinate 31,543,810 of JANBXA010000141.1, forward strand.
GCATCTGGATTCCAGTTAAACTCAGTGTTTAGTAATGGGTGTTTGCTTCTGTTTCCAACAGGTACTAGATGAGGGCTCCATGATGGTGGGTAATTTAGTTGATGATCTCACTATCAGCGAATGGCATTTATAATAGCCTTTCCATGGTTGCTCAAATTATTAATTGGAGTCGATCTTGTAGTTCTCTAGACCTTTCTTTAGGTTCAGTTTTCTCTTCAAACTAATAATGGCTCCCTCTTTTATGCCCCCCGCCTCTCTCTCTCTCTCTCATCCTGACTCAATCTATATCTAGTCACATGTGTTTTCCTCTCCTTCCCTTCTCTTTCTCCTAGTTCTCTTCTCATTCACTGCCCCCCCCATTTCCCATGTGCTCTGGGGGACTTAGAAACACCAATGACAACTTATGCTGGAGAAGATGTGGAGAAAGGAGAACACTCCTTCACTGCTGGTGGGAGTGCAAACTCGTACAGCCATTTTGGAGATCAGTATGGCAGTTCCTGAGGAAAATGGGAATTAGTTTACCACAGGACCTAGCAATTCCACTCTTAGCTATATACCCAAATGACCCACATCCATGCAACAAAGACATATGCTCAACTATGTTCATAGCAGCATTATTTGTAATAGCAAGAACCTGGAAGCAACCTAGATTCCCCTCAACTGAAGAATGGATAAAGAAGATGTGGCACATCTACACAACGGAATACTACTCTGCAGAAAAAAAATAACGGAATCTTGAAATTCGCAGGCAAGTGGATGGAACTTGAAGAAACTATCCTGAATGAGGTAACCCAGTCACAAAAAGAGGAGCAGGATATGTACTCGCTCATATATGGATTTTAGATGTAGAGCAAAGGATCACCAACCTATAATACATATCACCAGACGAACTGGGATACAAGGTGTATCCACTATCAATTTTTAAAACAAGGAAAGGCAGCTGGGCCTGGTGGCAAATTCTGTAGTTCCCTTGCCCAGGAGACTGCAGCAAAATCAGGACAATTCTGGGCCTGCATGGGCTACAAAGTGTCTCCAAAAAATAAAAACAATATTAAAAACAATAATAGCAAAAAGCATGTCTCCTTATATTTATTTGGGAGCTGGGTGACAGGCCCCCAAAGAGAGAGAAAAAACTGCCTTCAAGTACTATGATTAATAAATAATATTGCTAGTATTTTAGAAATGACAACTTTGTAACTTTGAAAAGAGTATTTTTAGGATGTTTTTTAAGTACATACAAAAAAAATAAAGTTCTATCTGGAATGTACTTCAAAATGATGTTTGAGAGACTGGATACTAAATGGAATGCAGTTCAGCAAAAGTTGAATGCCTTGGGAGTTCAGAATGAGTACAGGATGATTCCTTGTACCCTTCTGTCCACATGTGTATTTTTAAAATCTACACATTAAAAAAAAATAGTCAAAAATAACACAGATGAATTTTTAAGCCACCTCCATGTTTAATTTTTCTTATATTGTGCCCATTTTATGGCACCAAATTTTACAAAGTCCAGTGTCTTTGCAGCTTCACTAATGAAAAGGATGTGTCAACACAGCATGTCACACAGTTACTTGCAAAAATGAGTTGAAAGTATCAGTGAAATAGAAGGTACTCAGGAAGGAAAGCCTCTCCAAAGTGAGAGTAGACACTTTAAAGAGAAAGAGCCACAGAGCCATAGAGTGGCTGATCTCTGTCACCTGAGCTTCTTCGTCCCCTGTGATGGAATCAAAGTCAAGTTTTTGTGTAGTATTCAGAAAAAGAGCTCTTTGTCTGTACACCAGAGTCATGGTAGAGAACACAAAATAATTTACAGGGTAAAAAGTCAATCTCTGGATGAAAATATGCCAGTGCAACACAGGGAGAGAGTATTTGGGAAATCCTGAATCCTCACAAGCCTGTACTTCTATCCACAGGATAGGAATGCATGCCCATCTGGCCCATATGAGGATGTGTGGCAGGAACAGTCAGCAAGAAGGCCTCAAAGGGCTCTGGGTAAACCAGTGGCTTCCTCCTTCCTCCTTCCCTTCGGTAACTTTGCCTGCAAAGACACAGTTTGATCTTTTGTACCTCAGAAGAAGGAAAAGAAGGACATTTCAGTTTTGTAGGGCTAACTAGTGGGATGTGTTACCTTGACTCTGGTAAGGAAAGAATTTCTCATTTTTAACCCTCAATAAACAACCACCAGCATTTCTTTGGAGTCAGCCTAGAGCACAGTGACTCACTCTGCATGTGGCCAAGGATATATTGGACTCACCTACACACCCAGTCAAGATCAGGAGCAGTCCATGCACAGGTGGGAGCTCGAGGGATCTCATTAGGGTGAGTCTTGTGATGTCTACATGAAGGTTAACCGAATAAAAATGGCCTTTATCCAGCCCGAACCACACATGCCCTTGTTAGAACAAAATGAGATAAATTTTCATGATTTTGTAACACAGAATTCATAATGCCTTAAAACGGGGAGCAATCATATCTTGTTGTCTCCAGCATGCAGGACACCTAAACAGAAAAAGAAAGATGCCACGTCCTGCCCCACAGGGCCTTAGCCCATCAGCTATACAGCATTGCCTGTGACACAGAAAAAGGTTTCAGTAATGATAGCTGTGTTCCACCCTTTCTTAATGTCATTTAAAGATGAAAAATAAATAACAAATACCTATTTGGTAGTAAGCCTTACACCAGTCAGTGTTAAACACATTGATTCTACACACAACTGACATTTATTGAGTGCTTACCACACAGTATATGATTCTAATTTGATCCTCATAAAAGCTCTATTGTGCAAATATTATCATCATGTCTATTTTTCAAATAGGACCTGAGGTACATAGATACTAATTTATCTAAGGTCATACAGGAGGTAAAGGCAGAACAGGTACAAGAAGAGAAAATAAATGTGAATCATAAAATTTACAATGGGATCTTGATCCTTTACTGTGCATAACAAGGAGATTTTATTTTAAAGGATATAAACAGCTATCAATAATGTTAGTGAAACAAAAAGGCAAACATGGCATGTGCTCACTCATATATGGCTATTAGACATGGAGCAAAGAATTATCAGCCTACAAGCCACACCACCAGAAAATCTAGGAAACAAGGAGGACCATAAGAGAAATATACATGGTCCCTGGAAAAGACAAAATGGACAAGATCTCCCAAGCAAATTTGGAGCATAGGAAAGGGGAGAGAGAGTTAGAAAGAACAGGAGGGGAGAAGTGGGCATAAGGGAGCAGGAAGATTGAGTCAGGAAAAAAATAGAGGAGATCAAGAAAAGATATATCATAATAGAGTGGTCCATTATAGGTTTTAAGAGAAATCTGGCATTAGGGAAATGTCCAGAGATCTACGAGGATGACCCCAACTAACAGTCCAAGCAATTGTGGAGAGGCTATCTTTAATGCCCTTCCCAGTAATGAGATTGATGCCTCTTTATATGCCATCCTAGAGCCTTCATCTAGTAGCTCATGGAAGCAGAAGCAGACAGCCACAGCTAATCACTGAGCCCAACTCCTGGAATCCAGTTGCCGAGAGGGAGAAGTGATTAGCAAAGGGGTCAAGACCAGGCTGAAGAAACCCACAGAAACTGCTGATCTGAACAAGGGGGAGCTCATGAACTCCAGGCTGATAGGTGGGAAACCAGTTTGTACTGACCCATACTCCCTGAACATGGGTGTCAGGAGGACTGCGAAGTCTATGGGGCCTCTGGTAATGTACCAGTATTTATCCCTAGTATATGAATAGACTTTGGGAACCCATTCCACATAGACAGATGCTCCCTCAGCCTAGCCATATGGGGAAGGGCCTAGGACCTGCTCCAAATGACATGACAGATTTTGAAGACTCCTCATGGAAATCCTCATCCTCCCTGGGGAGCAGAAAGGGGATGAGGCTTGGTGGGGGGAAGGGGAGGCTGGGAGGGTAGGGGAGCTGGGATTGACATGTAAAACAAGCTTGTTTCAAATTTAAAAAATATATATCAAAAAAAGAGCTAAATAAGGAAAAGTTACTGAAACCTAAATAATAATAATAATGATAATAATAATGTTAGTGAAAAATGAACATTGAAATGTAGGGGAAAATGACAACATTTTATGGTGGATACTCAGCTTCCCCTGGACATCACAAGGCTCACCCTAATGAGATCCTTAGAGCTCCCACCTGTGCATGGACTGCTCCTGATGTTGAGTGGGTGTGTAGGTGAGGCCAATATATCCTTGGCCACATGCAGAGTGAGTCACTGTGCTCTAAGCTGACTCTAAAGAAATGCTGGTGGTTGTTTATCAAGGGGTTAAAAATTAGAAATAAATAAAATTCATAAGGAACGGAAAGCTGCAGCAATGGACAGAAATACTTGCCGCACAGATCTAACAACCTGACTTTGATCCCTAGAACCTACGTGAAAAGCTGGGTGAAAGTGCAGCCCTCCCATACTGAGAAGTAGAACTAGGTAGTGTAAGTACTCAGCCTGCAAAAACAAGGGCATCTACCTCCGCACAGTGGACGGAGAGACTCTGAAACGTGTCCTTTCCGTTTCACACTTGCACACACAATAACTGTAAGAACAATTACAATAATTAATAAGTAAAAGTAGATTGTATAAGAAGCCAAACCATTCTAAATCCATTTTTGTCATCATCTGTCATGTTCTTGAGCCCTCCACATACATATCATTCACACTGAAGTCACCACATTTAGGTTCATTTTGGAATGCAATAGCACCCTGTGTTCTTACTCTCAGGAGTAACTTCTTTTTTGTCAAGTCAATAAAATAAAGGCCTCAGAAAACCCACCAGAAGTAAGACTTTGCTTTTGATAGCAAATATTTCGAAGTATTACAAACACACACACTGTAAAAGTTAATTATAAGCATTTTCATTCAGGCTATATGTTTAAGAATATGCAGTAATAATTCTAACCAACAGACTTTGCTAGGATATTGTTAGCTCTAGACTGTAGAATCAGCCTGGGTTTTTCTTAGTCATGCATGTGGATCTAGCCCCAGGTTTGTCTTCCTTCCTTCAGCATAACCACTTACATTTTCCTAATGTAACACAAGTTACAACTGGAAACTCAAGGTTGTTTTTAGTCCATGCATTGTCAAGGTCAAAAGCCAAGGTCAATGCATTGGCATTGAAAGCAACTCTTGTGTACTCTCCTTTGTGGACAATGTCCAAATCTTTGTTCAATTCTAAGAAAATATGAAATAAGTTTAATTTCTCATGTGCTACAAACGTTGCTAGTGTTAAACCTTGGTAGTATTTGAGACAGATTAGGAAATTCTAAACCCAACACAACATGAAGTTATTTCGACTTTGTACCATGACAAGAATTACGCCTATCTTAATTCACCTTTGCTGTTCTCAAAGATCAAGAACCATTCAAGGCAATGGTGGTGGGCGTAGTCCTTTGTGCTTATTTCCCAGCATACACTAAGGACATTCTGTGAGAAAGCAGTATAGACATGCTATAATTGTGGAAGTTATTCAGGCAAATACCTTAAATGGAAGTTGTTATTGTTTGATTATGTTGAAATAAAATGAAATTGCTCTGCAATTATAAGAGGTTATAAAACTGCCTTGACTACTGTTTTATAAATATTCAATAATTCGATACCTCTCCCTGTGCTTTAAAAGCATGATTTATTTTGGTGTCTGTGTGCACGTTCAGATGTTTTCAGTATGTCCTGTGGACCTTATCTGGTATTCCATCTAAGGCACAGTGGTGAGTATGTTATTAACTTCTTTTTAGAAGCTTTCTTCCTTTTGTGAGGCTGTCCTGCTTTTAAATATATCGCCTTTTAGCATAGGGAGTCAAATCTCATAAAAGTAAGAATATCTGACTTGATAAATCTACTCAAAGCCTTTTACTGAAGTGGGAATTCTGTTTCTGAGAAATTGAAAGATTTAATGAATATATTCTTGTCATATTATGGCATCTCATTTTTCCCCTCTCATAAATACTTGCCAGGTTTAGGATTTCCTACCCATTGGCCAGGGATGGCATTGCACTCACTGCGATTGTGAGTGCTCATACCAAGTTTAATTTCTCTCACAAGGAGAGTTGACAAAAGATCACTGCCACTAAGCCCTGGAATTACCCTAGATATTGCCCTCTGTGCTCTGCAAATGAAATCCTACAGAAGACCCTTTGGAAAAAAAGAACATGATGGTTAACACTCAGAAATCCATTTTGCACAGGGCAGCATGCGTACACACAGCAGTGCAGACTTGCAGACTGGCAGGAGGGGCTGCCAGGTTCTGGATGAGAAAAGTTAGATTCTTAGTGAGAGAGAGAGAGAGAGAGAGAGAGAGAGAGAGAGAGAGAGAGAGAGAGAGAGAGAGAGAGAGAGAGAGAGAGAGAGAGAGAAACTGTCCCTCACAGACATTGGTACCCTCCCTCACAGATTTTAGTCCCCAAATCCCAAATCTCTTCTCTCCCACTCATCCATCTTGCCCTCAGTCCCTTCTCCCATGCCCTTGATTGACTACCAGGTCAGATAAGAAATTAAGACCAGTGAAATCGGACCCAGACAACACCTGTCCCTTCTGCAGCCAGAAGAGAACTGAAATGAAGCACTTATGAAACTGCTGTGATCATAACCTTCAAAACACAGGGCTTCTCCCAGCTGTCAGCTCTCCCAACCAAAGGTTCCACAATAGAGACACTGGCACCAAGGCCTTAATCGTCTATTTGTAACAGAATGCTGTCATTTTGGGACAGGGCTAAGTGTTGCACACTGTAACGGTCCCATTATAGCTACAAAGATTCTGAAAATAGATGTTGCTCTACTGATTTAGACTTGCTAATAAGAGGATCAGTTTGCTTCTATTTAAAAATGATTCATTCGCTCTGAAGGAAGAATGATAGTATGTGATCATAAACACCATGACATGTGAGCAAAGCTTGCTATCTGCTTTCATTTCACAGACATTGGTTTATTTTTTTTTCTCTCTATTTCTCACAACCTAAGTCTTGGCATCAGTAAGTAGCTATCACATCATCCACAATAAGGTTGAATTCTTATCTAGAGCCTCTAGTTATTCATTACCAGCAGCAAAAAAATAAGGAAGGGAGCATTTATTTGCACAATGACCCATGTATATGCCTGATTGCCTAGGGCTAGCAATGTTTAGTGAGAAAAAGTTTCAAGAAAAATTTTGTGTCATTTGATTGAATGTTAAAGAATAAATTTTGAACCAAAGCATTTCTTCTTAGTCTGAAAGTAACAAAGGACTAATTTGGTTCTCTGAACAGAGTGATTTCCCCATTCAGAGAACGATGTAATGAAAACTCCAGAAATGCGAAAAGATTTATAACTGCATCATTTTATGAACATAAATGTGCTCATTCTCAATGACACACTTCAGTTCCAAACAATCACTAACAACATTTGATGGGGTATAGTTAAGGAATAGCATAATGAAATATAAGAAGGCCTGACAATGATACACATTTTCTGTATTCATCATGTCATCCATATCTTAGCTTTAAGGGGCTCTATGCTGTCACACTACCTGAATATGGAAACCAAGTGTTTCTTAAAATCATACAATATACTAAAGGTTAATAAATAAATAAATAAATAAATAAATAAATAAATAAATAACTAAATGAGAATCGCAAGCTAGTTTAGCCAGGAGTTAAATCCTCCTACATTTGTCTGTGGTGTTGCAAATATTCATACGTACATACAAGACTGGAGCCAAAAAAGCAGAAAAAGGTTGTAAATATTTATACACAGAATATACACTGTTTTTGTATATATATACCACCCCTAATCTCCTTCTTGTAATGATTTATTTTATACTGTCTCAATAGACACAATTTTCAACTGTGTTATTTTTTCTTTTGAAACAGTAGACTGTTTACATGAATGCTTCAAAGATATTTATGTAATTAAGGTTCTATTTCTACACTGGCTTTTAAACCTAAGTTCATCTTGTTTGCAAATGTCATGTGCCTACAAATAAGCATAACAGTGCCACACTGGGAGTCCAGTGTGGGGGTATTTGTTAGGCAGGCAGTCATTCGAGTCAAGCTCCTGTGTCTCCCAGATTCATGGCACACCAACCTCAGTCTCCTCTTTGTTTCTTCAACTTTCCCATCTTGAATGATGGCAACTCTTTTGTAAACTTGTGTGGAGACACATAAAATGATAGATATAAAGCAGCTGAAATAGTGACTATAAATTAGCATTTTCAAAGATTACATATATTAGCATGTGAATTCTGATCTACATCTAAAACATCTTCAGGAATATTTGCCCATCATTTACTTCCTCTTCCCAATAATTCCAGATTAATGGCAATAATAATAATGTAAAATAGTATCAGCAACAATATAAATTGTTTACTCTGAACAGGCACAATGTTCAATGGTGTCATATAATTCATCCCCCATCTTTATGAGCTGGATCCATGCATTAATTCCAATTTGCAGGTAAATACAGTGAAATTTAGGAGGAGTTACAGCATTTTCCTGCTCCTAAAATGTGTAGCCAGCAAACTCACCATGAAATAAAGTCAACCTATACCCAAGAGCAGTGCCTGAGCACTTGAGAAACACCAATTCTTTATCCTTTGATAAGTCAAATGGTGATCCCAATACTTTCTTGGTTGTACTGAGAAAGAGAAACCGAATGTGTTTGGAAAAGAGAACCTGGGTAGTACATGGCTGCTGGGCACCTTGAGTCACTTCTTTGGACACAGCACAATCATGTGAACATTCCATTTAAGCCCAGTGGGATTTTCTGGGCATAAATCAGCAGAGTGGGCTGAGGACAAGAGAGATTCCAGAACCCTCTGTTTCCTTCCCACATATTAGAATGCAGAAAAGAGAGGCCACAAGACTTTAAGCCACTGGAGTGTATCCAAGGCTATCCCAGGACTGTTGACTTGGCACACCATCTCCGTAGTTTGCCACTGACCAATGTACTTGGTTTAAAACACTGTCAGCAAAAACTCTTCTATTAAGAATAACAGATGACAAAGAGAATCCACTGAGACACTTGGGAGCATAAGGCTTGGTTCAGCAAAGACGATGTCAGCTGGAGAACATGAGGTATCTAAACATATTATTTGAACATATGTATTAGCAGCCGTGTAGCTTCTGCTAACTTCAGGTGGTGACTGGGGAAAGGCTAGAAGATCATTTCTGGTATTCTTTATTAAATCAAGAGATGTTGTTCAAACTGTTTTATAATGTAGAGAATATCTGTTACTAATACATTAAATGCTCTCGTGTCCAAAATGTCCCATGGGTGCTTCCTAAATGCTACATGTGGGAAGCAAATGTTTCAAACCCCCCAAAATGCCCCTGAAAATGTTTATGTACTAGAAAATTCAATTGTTCACACGAAATTTAAAACGTTCTTTTAATGCCATGAATGTTCTTACTGGTCTTGGCCAAGCAATGCATCAGGGACCATAGTTTTAACTCACAAAGTGTGAATGAGTGGTTGGCATTTCTTCATGTTAGATCCTTATGGCTTATAAGAAAGATTTGGATCAATATCAAATACTAACTGGCATCCAGAATCAACTTCAGGTATTTGAAAACTACTTTCTAGATTTGGAACTCTCTCATAAAACATAATAGATATTTGAAGGTTAAGGAAAATTCTTAAAAATTCTTATATCTGTCTATAGAATAGTAATTCTCTTAAATTAGTGGTTTCTTTTCTCCTAAAACAAAATCTACCACAAAATACAATAAAACAGGGTTTATAAACCACTTCAGTAAAGGTAGCTCACACTATTATTACCTAGATTGATATCTATAATAATAACCAATTTCCAACTAACATTCATCATAAATCATGAAATTCAGCTAAAAAAGTAAATCCCAGTATTTTCATGCACAAATTTTCATTTTAATTTTTCAAGTATAAATTTTTATTTTATATTTTCATGGAATTCTGGAAATATGAAAGCAAAAGTATTTTAACAACCCTTTCTCCCACTAATGACATACTGCTCTGACTCCATAATCTAAACCCAAAGTAGCTTGTCTTGTGAGTGGATTTGTATGTGTAAATACTCTTAAATATGTGCCTTTATATTAAAAACTTACATCCACTTCTAGCTAAAATACCTACTGATTTCAGGACTTACAACCAAACAAATGCATAATGAAACACGTAATAGTTTGTACCCTGATAAATATGTTCTTTGCAGAATTATTTTAGAGCCCTAAAATTGTTTATAAAAAAAAATGACCACTTCTGCCTTTGCGATATAAAGTCCCACACAACCCTTGTGAGCTGCCTCACTGGTACATCAATAGGAGCTCCACATGGGATCTGAGAGAAGAGTTTTTCCCTGTAAGTGTAATCCATTTATTGGTTTATGGACCAAAGAACCTCTTGGGAGTGTTACAACTCATGAGCTTTCCTTGAGTGATGGATTTTGCACTTGGATTTCTTATTTAATTGAAAGATGTGTAAAAACTTATGTATAAATAGAGTTCCCTGATGGTTACACATTTCAAGAGTATCTCAAGAGTATAAATTATTCCATCAAGGGGTTGGAATAAATTATACTCAATAATTGGAATCAATTTTCCCTAGAGTAAGCACACACAAAAAAATTCCCATTAACATGGATAGAGGTTGCATATGAAACATGAGATGAAACTATAATATCACCTACAGATTAGCTTTGTGTTCCTGGATAGCCATGGAAGTAGTGCTGTGTGATAAGCCCACTCATATTGAACACTATGCTTTCTGGGTAAAGTCCCCATTGCATTTCGGATATGACACAGTGTCAGCAGATCAATACAGAAAAGAGAATGTAGTGGGTAAGTGCATAATCAAGGAGCTTTCTAGCTGCCACTTACTAAATGACACTGGGATGGCCTACTTTATATATACTTTATAGGAATTCTGCAAACTGCAGAGTTTAGTTATGAAAGTATAGCCTATTTCTTTGAAGACATAAAAGGTTAAGCTGGCCAATTGAAGCACTGTTAGCCGTAATCAGCCATCAGAAACAATATAGCCAGTGTTCTACTACACCTCCCTGTTTACATGAGAACATAACAAAATAGCTAAGCATGTATACTTGAGCATAGACTTCACAGGGTTCAAATGCCAGTGATGTCCCATTCTAGCTGAATAACATTGCAGTTCATATGTGTCACCCAGTGAAGTGCCTCATGCACAGCAATTTCTGGCACCAGCTTTAACATTAGTAAAAGAGAAACAGGCACCATTGTATAAACCCATTCACTCTGGGAGCACTGAAAACTGAAACTTCCTGCTTTTCCTCTTGTTTATATAACAGAGGCATCCTCCCAACTACGATTTGAATAAAGTATAACCCACGGTGGTGTTTTCTGTGATAGTCACTACAATTAAGCTAAATCATTTTGTGAATCAAGTAAATAATCATCTTTGTGCTGAAAAAAAAAACCACATTTATAGCAAGAGTTCCAAAAATAGTTGATTCTGTACACTGACTGTGGAAGCAACTATAATTACATTAAAAGCCAAAAGTGAGCAATTAGGGGATTTTTCTGTATTTACAGTCTTCGTATAAAGAATGTATATTACAGCAGATGACTCATTTTTTTCTACTAAGATTCTTGACCACATAATAAGGAAAATTTTTAGAAAGAGGAAGGGGGTATATGCCATCATTCAGCGTCTATGGCTGAATGCAGTCCTCATTACCAACACAGATGGGGATCCTCACATGTTGAAGTCATGTTTAACCATCTAACTTGCATTGGCCAATGAAGTGGTAAAAGTCATACAGTGTTACTTCTGGGTTGGTGCTTTTTGAGGAAAAATGTCTTATACCAAGTTATGTCTGCCCTTCTTCCACGGCTGTCGACAAAGTTCTCAGATGGTGTTTTGGAAAAGAGAAAATGATGCTGGGAGAGGAGTTCCTCAGACTCCACAGTGGAAGATCAAACAACTTTTATTGCTATATCCAATGTAATTCAGACCTTTCCTCTGCAGTGTGTTCCTGGTCTGTGATCATAGCCACTCTGCTGCAGCAGCAAACAGGGGGAAAGATATCACCAAAATAACCAGTAAACAAGTCCAAACCAAGCACCTGTTGTGTACAAGGCACTCTGAGGGGGGGTCTGTGGAAAATAAAGACTACAACCTATCCCCTCCTTCAAAGGCAACTGGAGTTACTGATAACCTATGTGCTAGGCATTTTGCTGACTATCTTTACATGACTGATTACCAAAGACCTCAAACCAACTGAGGAGGACTGTCATCTTTACCTCAGGGATAAGAAACTTAGACTTTCACATAATAGACTTCCTTTTCTAAGGTCCTACAAGAACAAATTTAAGTTAGTCACCTTTTTGTTATAAGAAATACATGAGATAATCAATTCATAAGGAGAAAAAAATCATTCTGGCTGATGGTTTCAGTGATTTGAATCCAGAGTGCACTGGTTCTGTTGTTTTGGGGTCCGTGATAAGACACAATAACATGGCATTGAATACATGATTGACTAAAGCTATTTAGGGCTATAGAGATATGTGAGTCAAGAAAGTGCTTGCAGAGTGAACATGAGGAACTGAGTTCCAACAACTACACCATAAGCTGGTGTGGTAGCACACACCTTCTATTTGCACTAGGACACAGGGACATGTGGATCCCTAAAGTCAACAAGCCATGCTGTCTACCTGAATTTGACAAGCTCCAAGTTCAACAAGACAAAGAGGGAGGGAGGAAGGGGGGAAGAGAAGAGGGGAGGGAGGGAGGGAATTTAGGAAGGAAGGAAGGCCGGAAGGAAGGAAGGATGGAAGGAAGGAAGGGAAAGGAAAAGATAGAAAGGAGAAAATAGGGGAAAAAAGGAGTTACTGACTGAGGAAGACAGTCATTATCAGCTTCTGAACTCTGCAAATATTTGAACACACATATACACAGGCACACATAGTAAAATAATTTTAAAGCTATTAATGGCATAGCGGTGCAAAAAGAAATGGGACAAGGTGAACAAGAAAGAGGAGAAATGGGATCTCAATATACCTTTCAGGTCCCCAAAACTTTCTGTGCATCAAGTAGGCCTTGCCTACTGGAGTGTGTATCACCTTCCCAAAGCATCATTAGCTAAAGATCCCGTATTTGACATGTAAAAGGTTTTTACTAGAATGTGTGTTGCTCTTTAACAATTTCATACATGTAACAATGTGTCTTAATTGTATCTGCCCAAACTCCCCTTTCTATTCTCCCTAGACTCCTCCAATAATTCTCCCTCCCACCATCACATCCTACTCTTGTTTCATGTTCATCGAGTCCAATTAGAACTGCTTACATAAATCCATCCACTGCAGCCTCAGTTATTAAGGAAAAATTACTTCTTCAGCATCAATCATCAACTGACAACAGCTCCTTCGCTGTTGGTGAAGTCTATGATCCTTTTCCCCATCTGTTCTGACACCTTGACTGGCTGAATCTTGTGCAGATCTTGTATGCAAGTAACCACAGCTGCCATGAGCTCATGAGTCCAGTGGCCATCATGTTCTACCCAGAAAACAGAATTTCATGGTGTTCCCCCAAATCCAATGGCTTTTACCTTCTTTCCAACCCTTCTTACAATACTCCCTGAGCCTTGGGGAAGTAGGGAGAGGCAAGATTTGATATGTGTCCTAATTAGATATGAGCACTCAACAATCATGTAGCCTCAGCATTTTCTTCAGTTTAAGTGTCTGCTTTGCCTGCTGCTCAGTAATAGTAGCACTAATATAGGTCTACCCATAAATATTTAGAAGGCAGTTTGGCACTATGTCCATTTAGTAAAACAACAACAGCAAGTAGCAGGTTCCCTCCTACAGCTCATGATTTCTTCAGCCATGGGCTTTTCACAAGGCTACAGCACCATTCATGAGTTATCTCAAGCAGAGCGATTTAAATCCAATCAGCAATCAGTGACTGGTTACCTCCATACCAGCAATGCCACTGTTTTACCAGAAGCCATATCATCTTTCCTGGCAGGTTGGTTTCATATTATGTGTATAAGTCCCTATATTAAGTCCACTGATGGCTTTTCTCCTCCAGCATCCGGCATAGCACTGACAAGCACCACAAAACCTAACCAAAAGAATGTTTCCAGTTAAGTTCCCTCTTGATTTCTCCATACCCTGCAACATAAGGTTGAGGTGTCTTCAGCAACACGATCTTACCATTTGCTTATGATAGGCAACCAATAGCAACTGCAATAATATGCCAAAACATGAGCTTTAAGATTCAAATCAAAGTAGACCAACCTGATTCAAACCCTACCCTGAAATTTTGACTGCCAAAATTGTGAATACTTCCTAACACTCCTACAAAAAAAAAAAAGCTTCATTGTGGTTGAGAAGCAAAGCATTAAAGCAAAACAAGCATTGTGAATTGACAATCCTAGATTAAAATATAATTAATTTCAAAATCACTGACAAAATAATAGTGATAGCAAAATAATAATAATAATAATAATAATAATAATAATAATAAATAGATCCTCACTTACTACTGTGAGCTGAAATGACCTTGTGTGACTGGTATTCACTGAGAAAGACATAAAGATTGTCAATACCTGGATTGTGAGCAGATAGGAGATAGAGTACAAGCCATTCAGAATGCAAGCAAGCAAGCAACCTTGCAGCTACATCCACTGAGGGAAGATCATCAAACACCACTACTCATCAAAAGCAGGGCAAGTGTTTTATCTTGGCTTCAGCAACAGTTCTTACTTCTGGCATCCCTCAAATAGTGCTCAATTCTAAAGCTAGAAAAAGAAAGCACCAACTTCAAAAGGACCTTTTTGACATTTATTTCCTTGCTCTAAACACAGTCATAATGTTGTCAAGATTTCATTCTTATAGAAACTAATCTCGAGCAGGGTCAGCACTCGCTGGGTCAGCAAATCTGCTCTCATGTTTATCTTCCCCTTTAACAGACAGCTCTGCCCTTTGGTAAATCCTTTCTTGGAAATATTTCCAACTCAGCTCATTTGCTGCCCTGATGAGGAGACTAAGGTTCCTGAATAGCTAAAGTGGCCTCTCAGGGACTCTGCAGCTTCTGCATCCCAGCAGGGGTGTGTAGCTGTGCCTGAGGCCACTGAGGATAATGGACAAGGCATAAAGTAAAATGGACAAAGAGGGTCTGCTAACCAGGTATGCCTGCAAATATATGAGCTAGCTAGTGTCAGGTACAGTTCACACTGACCTTTAGCAATTTTCAGATTTCCTAAAACTAATTTACACATGATGTGAAACTCCACTACCTACATAGCTTAGAGTAGTTTACTCCCAGTCAGAAGAGAATACTAGATTCTCCTCAAGTCTAATAAAAGCTGAGAAGTTTTCATAAGATTTCAATGTTTTGAATTAACATTAATCTTTTCTTCGGTGCATATACAGATCACTTAATGCTGCATAAATTGCAATTTCATATTATTCTTCTTAGTTAATTTGAAAGACAAAAGTTTATGCAATGTCAGGTGCAAATAAAACTTTGATGTGCTCATTATTGTGGGCAGGGACAGTGCACTTTGACTTTCGTTTGAGAACAACTGTGCACGGAAGTAAATGACCATCTAGAGACATGTGCAGTGATTACAGGTTCTTTCTGAAGAATTCAGAAGATGATGGCATATGGGTGGAGACAGTGACTCCAGTGCAAGCTCTCTTGTGCAGTTCTAATTAATGGGTAATAGCTACTTAGAAAAATGCAAACCACAGAAATCATTCCTTAAGCAATGATAATGGTTTGGAGTCAGAAAACATTTCTAAAGAAACTGACAAATTCTGTTGTTGTTCCTATTTATTTATATTTTGTCACTCTTTTCAGCCTAGGAGGAAATGGTGGCAAATCATTGTGAAATGCAATGATCCTTTGAGTTTAGGAGATTTACATAATGTAGTTGGATGATTGCACTGGCCTTTTGTTAAAACGTGCAAAAATAGGAAAAACGAATGTCCACTTACTAACCAGAACGCAAGTTCTTTTTAGCTACCTTCTTTGACCAGAGCACTCTAAAGTGAACAACAGATAGATAAGACTAAGAGAAAATAATTTCAACTCATTTTTATTTCATCTTGTACCCAATTTAAGTTCTAACATCAGAAGTCAAGTCAAATGAAATAATAATTAAAGTAGGAGTCACTTATCACATAGAAGCCATTCTCTGCATCTCAAAACACATTCACAATTTATGACCCATGAAGCCCTACTAGACCATTCTAATCACTATGAACTATTTAACTATAACAACTGTTGAAGGAACCCAGCACAAAATCTCGCCATTAAAAACATGTGAGGATTATCCAGAAAGCCTGACAGCCATAGGGAACCCCCTACTTATAAACAGTGTGGCTTCCTAAAGGCTATAAGTGATTCAAGACATCTCCAAAACATTTTATTGAATGGTTAACCATAAAATCCATTTCAAATCTGAAGCTAAAAAGAGAGATATAAATCCTATGTTTTTCTTTGAATTTTGCAAATTTTATTGCATCAGTCAAAAAATGTGACTGGGGTAGTAAAACGTGACTGCCGCTCACTGGGATGGTATGTGTTTGAAATACAACCCATTTGCTCTTCGTTCATTTTGCCTTAATGGTTGGCAACATTACAAAGTTTTTTTCTATAAAATATTCTCTGTTGTCCTGTTATCATATTCATGAATTTCTGTATTTTATCTTTCTTGATAAAATATTTTTCCCACTCATGTCTGTTTTTTATCACTTTACAACTTACCACCGCATGCCCTTTTCTCTTGGCAAAGTATATAAAACATCTTGGCTAAGAAAATGCTTGAGCCAGCTTATCAACAGGCAATTGTCGCCTAGCACTTGGGTGACCATAATCTTGGGGTCAGTACTGGACTTGCCTCCTCTCTTTAGCATCATGCTATGTGATCACCTTGGAAAGGTGAGCCAGATTGCTTTTTTCCTAAGTTAGCATAGAACAGCTGACAGGCAGAGTGCTCTGCCTGTTTTCCCTGCCTAACCCTCATGTACAGATTTTCCATAAATCACACACGTAGGGCGTTGCTCAGACTCCTACGCCAGTGCATCTGTGTGGAGGGAGTACTCTGTAGCAGCTGAGCAAGCTGAGCATTTAAATACCCCACTCATCCCTGGTTTTGGCTTCCTTGCATTCATCTAGCTGTTTATGGGCACCCGAAAGCTCCAAAAGCTGTTTTCCTTGGCTGTGAATCGGACTCTGTAAAGTACGTCTTAGTAAGAGTATTGTATTCCTGTCCTTTAAAACCCAGCCAGGTACTTCTCAGCTTTGGCAGCCTTGCTGTTGCCTGCATCAGCGTGGCTTTATTCCTTTACAGTCACTGGCAGCACTCAGCCCCTCCTAGGCTCCCCGGGACAGTGTCATCTTTGCACTTTGTAACAGGACTTTAGACTACAATGGCTGTGCTCCCAAACAAGAGCATATGCTCCTCTGACATTGAGATGCAACTAATTATGTATCTCCCATTAGGGAGATACTGAAACATGAGCCTGTTCTTCTATTTAGAACAACAAAAAAGGTCTTCATTAGAACTTTGTAAAAAGGAAATGAGCCTAATGAGCTCACAGTAGACACTACTTTAGGCAACACAGAAAAGAGATTGTACAATCACTGTCATAGAACAGCACTGATGAATAAGAAGAGAAAACATGTGTCTCTGAGGTAAGTGGGAAACCAAGTAAAACCAAGCAATGTGTTGTCATTTGAGTGTTAGAGGATTCATAGCATCACTTCAGTTTAGAGAAAGGGTGTGTGTGGCCTCCAAATGTCTTTAGATTTATTTGTTTTATTTTATTATATGAGTGTTTTGCCTGCTTGTTCACCAATGTGTTCCTGATACTGGTGAGGATCAGCAAAAGGGTTGGATCTCCTGGAACTGGACACATAAATGGCTGTTAACCACCAAACCCAGGTCCTCCACAAGAGCAACAAGTGTTATTAACCACTGAGCCATCTTTTAAGTCTGGTATATGTCCTTTAAATTGAAACAATATTTTAGAAAAAAATGTTGGTGGCTGTCTGGTCAGAAGGAAGAAACCCCATGATTCAGCACATACAAACAGGAAGTTGGCTCCTGGACTGATTTCCAAAGGAATTTCTCCAACTGAGCTATACTAACTCAGGACGATATGTGATTGTCCTCACATGTGGTAATCGTCCTAAAGGACAGGACCTTCACTTTCAAGCTCTAAATGCAGATCTGGAAGTAGAGCAAAAGCCATAAATTGCTTAATTCACTCTTCATCCTGAATGCTTACTGATGGTGTGAAAATGGAAAGATAGCAATCGAGATAGCATCCACCAGGGAGATTCACTGAATTGCCCTGCTGGCTGGGATGGATTTCTCTTGGTACCCCATAATGGTAGCTCAAGAACACATGCACATAGCATTCTATGGAGACAGTTCATTTTATAGGGAGGACTTTCCACTTGAGACACTTAAATGCAGATGCATTTGACTGGAGTGGCATGTCTACAAGACCATGATCATGTCCATGAAGCACAAATGTTTAGCGAAAAATACCACAAGTCAACTGTAAGTTATCATTTTTAAGATATCCCTGAAAGGTTCCTATCAGACATAAGTTTTATCTAAGTCTATATAACATTAGTTAATGACATTTATGTGAGATTGTATTATCTCTTGAAAGTAACTATGGAGTCTGAGAAATGAAAATTATCCAGCTCAACAAAATCTGCCTATAGTCATTTTTTTAGCATTGGCACTCATTAACAAATTGGCTTTGAATTCTAATAACCAAAATAAACAGAAGCCAGTCGCTGAATTAAGCACCTTCTGTTCTGTCAGAAAGCAGAGCCCGGGGAAAGGTTTAGGAGCTGCTGTTTTATTAAGGAGTACAATCCCAGGGATCAACAGTGAGGGACAAAAAAATTAGGAAGTAAAGAGAGAACAGCCAATCATAGGTTGATCACTATTAAGTGTAACTCATGACTTCATCCCACTGCCTCATCCAGTCAAATCTCTGTACCTGTCTGCCCATCAAGAGAGAACTGACTGACTTTCTCCTGTCTTCCATTTTCTAATTTTGAGAGGTGTGCTACTTAGCACCTTCCTTCCCCTGCATGTCTGGGCTGTGCACAGGGATGCCCTGAGCAATGCTCCTCAACAGTCCCTCCAACATCAGGAACAAAGACAACAGCAGGCATCATATGCACTGGCATAGACTGTGATGAAGCACTGTGGGGTTGTGAGCTCTAAGTTTGCTTCCAGATGCTACACACAATTATGCAGCACACAGCTATTCGCATGCAGGCAGAAAGAAGGTATACTAGGGTGTTGGAATCTATGTCAAGAAGGTTGATTGCACCCATCAAATCACTTGCACCTCTCAGCAATCACATGCTGAGTACACTTGTAACCCATATTACACATTGAGAGATGAGATCCAACATAGCCAAAAAGTTCACTGAGAAGCATCAAGTTATTATCAACCTGCACCCATTCATTTTATTACCATTTTTGAGTCGATCCAGTTGTCATAGTTAGGATTTCTATTGCTGTGATGAGATACCACGACCATGGCAACTCTTATAAGGGAAAACATTTAATGCAGGCTAGCCTATAGTTTCAGGGGTTTAGTCCATTGTCATTATGGTGGCACATGGTGACATTCAGGCAGACATAGTACTGGAGAAGGAGTTGAGAGTTCTACATCTTGATCTGAAGGCAACAGGAAGTGAACTGTGACATTAAGTGTAGCTTGAGCATAGCAGACCTCAAAGGCCACTCACACAGTAGCATACTTTCTCCAACAAGGCCATACCTACTTCCACAATGCCATACCTCCATTAATGCAGCTGCTTTTGGGGGTCATTTTCTTACAAACCATCATATTCCACTCCCTGACCCCCATAGGCTTGTAGCCATATCGTAATTCAAAAATACATTTGGTACAACTTCAAAAGTCCCCATAGTCTATCACACTCTCAAACTTATTTAAAAGTCTAAAGCTCAAAATTTCTTCAAGATTCGTGAAATCTCTTAACTATGATCCCCTATAAAATTAAAGTCAAAATGCAGATTACATATTTCCAACATATAGGGACACAGGATATACATTACCATTCCAAAATGTAGGAATGGAAGCATAGTGAGGAGATACTGCACCAAAGCAAGACTGAAAACCAGCTGGGCACGCTCCAAGCTCTGCATTTCCATGTCTGATATCAAGACATTCTTTAGATCTCTAACTCCTTTCAGTTTTATTGACTGCAACACACGTCTTTCTCTTGAGCTGGTTCCATTCCTTGCTCCAATATCTTGCCATCTCCAAGGCAATTCAGGCCTCACCTTCATAGCTTCACACAATGACCTCTATAGGGCTCCATTCACAGACACCCCTGACACATGCCTGACCTCAGCAGCTTTCTTTAGATGCAGAGGCAAATTCTGTAACCCATTTCTTCTATCCTTAACTCTAAAGCTAGAACATGGCTGAAGCTGCCATGTTCTGCCACTTGCTAAGGCTGGAACATGGCCTGCTCCTTCAATTACATCTTCACTAGCTTTCTGTTTTCTATGGTTCCCTTCACCAACTAAGCTTGGCTATTCTGAATCTCAATATATACACCAAGCTGGCCTCAAACACAGAGATCTGCCATACTCTGTCTCCTGAATGCTGGGATTAAAGGTGTGTACCACCACGCCTAGATTTAAACTGTTCTTTGGCTCCTTTTCACAAATTGGAAGCTTAGCTGGGTGTGGTCTTGTCCTAAGGTCACTATTCCTATTATTCCATTTCTTAATCTGTTCATCTCCTTGAACACAGGATTTAGCTCCATTCCACTTCTGGTATCCTTTTATCAATCTCTAAAATTTGTATTTTTACTTGCTCAGCTTGTTCCTTTTCATTATAAATCTTCAGTAGAGTTAATACTAATTGCCACATTAAAGGGTCAATACTAGGCTGTTTTCAGATTTCCTCTGCCAATGAAATTAATCCAAATCTCTTCACTTTAGCCTCAGGTAGACTCTGGACAAGGGCAAAAAGCAGTCACATTCTTCACCAAAATATTACAAGATTGTCTGTAGGCCACATACTGACATTCTTCTCTTGTGAAATCTCTTGAGCCAGGCCCCTACAGTTCAAATCACCCTTAGCACCACTGTCTTCCATGATCCTACTAGTAGGACTAATTAAGCAGTGCTTAAAGCATCCCACTGCTTTCCTAACCTAAAGTATCAAAGTCCAAATTCCTTCAAACAAAAACATGGTCAGGGCACTCACAGCAATACCTCAGTCCCTGGTACCAACTTCTGCCTTGGTTAGTGTTGTATCCCAGTGGAGGGATGCCATGATCATGGCAACTCTCATAAAGGAAAACTTTTAATTGGGGCCAGCTTATAGATTAAGAGGTTTAAGTTCATTATCATTACAGTGGGACATGGTGGCAGGAAAGCATACATGGTGCCAAAGAAGGAGTGGAGAGTTCCACATCTTGATCTACAGGCAACTGGAAGTGAACTGTGACAATAAGCATAACTTAAGCATAGGAGATCTCAAAGAGAGACACATTTCCTCCAATAAGGCACCCCCACAAAGGTACACTTCCTCCAATTAGGGCATATCTACTCCAACACCTCCTAATAGTACCACTCTCTTTGGGAGCCATATTCCTTCAAGCCACTGCACCAGTCAATTTATGTCTGCAAAATAAAAATGCTAAAAATATTAATACGAAATCTTATTTAATAAGAAGGTAAATTCTTAGTTTGATCTTTCCAAATGTCACTCAGGTAGCAGTGACTTTGGATGTTCATGCTATTTCTTGTAATGCCAGAAAAGACTAGTAAAACCAATTGCCACACTTTCAAGATAGAAAGTTAAGTTTCCACTTGTCATCATTCAAAAGAACATTACTGTATGCCTCAGAGAAAAGCAACGTACTGGAGTGAACCCATGATATCAAAATCTGAGCGGGCTGGGAGTTGTGAGCCTGAAAACACTATCTGTATGCACCTACCCCTGCCAGCAATGAAGACGGGACTCCAGGAAGATCTTCCTCATGCAGTTTTAATCAGGATCCTTGAACATGTTTCTTCTGACCCCCGGGGCCCCGGGGAACTCCTGCACAGGCTTAAATCCCCTTGTGCTAACCAACCCCAGTGAGCTACGTGGACCCTGCAGATAGGCTACTCTAATGCAGAAGCAGACAGGCTGAACAGACTTAACCAAATAAGGGCTTGTTTACACCAGAGAATGCTCACCCTCAGGGGGGTGGAAGGCGGAAGCCAGCGCCATCTTTAAGGCACAGCATGTTGCAGCTCTCTACAACTATCCTTTCCAATCAGCATCATCAGAGCAAGGTAAGTCACTAAGCTGTGAAGATAGGGGTTTGGGGAGTCGGGAAGAGAGTAGTAAAGGTTGAAGAGATTACAAATGCACATACAGCATCTTCCATGTACACAGCTAAGGGTTAAGGTCTCATGATGTAAGTTAAAATAGACGTAAAATGGGATCCACGTGTGCCTGGTCTTTACAGTTCCCAAATGCTGCTCATTTATTTGTTCTTTTATTCAGCACTTACTAAGATTTTTTTGTGTTCTGGGTGCTGTTCTATTAGCTGAAGTATGTGCAAAGTTAAACAGAGATGAAAAATCTCTTATATTCCTGGAGTTAATGTTGAAATGAGAGCTCACTTAAGGAAGAAGAACGTGTAGAAGGCAGAAAGAAGGAAGCTTAAAGTATTAACTAATGTAAATGTTCTGAGATGTAAAAAGGGAGCAAATTGTTTAGTGTCACTGGTCTATGGCTTTGTTATTTATAAAATCAAGTTAAGACTGAATACTTATCTATATCAATGAAGATGACACAATTTTCTAAAATGCAAAATTACTCAATATCTTGACTAGTTTATTATCAACTTGATACAAGTTAAAAATTATCTGGAAAGAGATAATTCAACTGAGAAAATGCCTACATAAGCTTGGCCTGTAAGCAAGTTTGTGAGATATTTTCATGATTAGTGACTGAAGTAGGAAGGCCAAGCCCATTGTGAGCAGTACCAATCTTTTGTGGATTGGTCCTGAGGTGAATAAGAAAGCTGGCTGAGCAAACCAGAACAAGTAAGCCAGTAGTCAGCCCTTCTCCATGGCCTCTGCATCAGCTCTGGCCTCCAGGTTTCTGCTTTGAATTCCTGCCCTGAGTTCCCTCAGTGATGGACTATCACCTGGAACTTTGAGGCGAAATAAACCCTTTCCTCCTCAAGGTGTTTTTGGTCATGGTGTTTTGTCACGGCAATAGAAAAATAACTACATCGCATGTTGTTGTGGTCCTACTATTCTGCATCCATCTTTAATTCCAAATATATTACCCCATCATTTTCCAGATCTTCAATGGATGTTGCAGCATGCACCATTACATATGTGTGCACACACATTAATCCATTTCACAAGCTTAAAACTAGACAACATATAAGCAAATACGTCCTGAAATGAATATAATCAGCAGTCAGATGAAATTTATTTGATTAAATGCATGTCTTATTAAAGTCAACCCACTCTACTCAAGCATCACAACTACTTGAAAGGCAAAACTCAATCTTGCACAAATATGACCTGAGAGCCAAGAGACTGATGAACTATAAACAGTGTCTACAATGAACAAATCTTGTATTTATTGTTTATGAGGTCATATATTTTCTAATAGAGAAGGGAGGAGGGCATGGGCAGATATTTAACAGAATCAACCTGGAGATCAAGAAAAAAGTTTAAAATTTGAAGCTTGCAAATTAACATTTTGCTTCACATGGTTCTTTTAACATATAAATCACTAAATGAATATTTAAACTTTAGCAACCACTGCGGTCTATCCATATAATTTCCATTTATAATCAAGGTTTCTTGGGAGAAATGTAATGCATTGTGTGTGATTTTACAGTGTGAAACTTGTTGGTAATGGACCCTCTTAATCTACAGCTATTAATCCTACTTGCTGTGTTTTTATTAGGAGAGTGATTAAGTACAGAACATTCGTTGCATTCACAATATGGTTATTACTTTAACTCAAGCCTCTAAGCTGAAATTTATTGGTTGAGGGATGGCACCAACACGATCATCCATGTTTACAACTTAAAATGCCATACATATTTGCCATAGAATACGCTTAGCAATTCCACAAATTATTGCCCTCTCCTTTATTTTCCAGGCCCAGTTCAAACAAAAACAAGAAACCTGACCTGCACTTAATGACCAAATCTGTTAACAGTTTTGTCATGGTATACAATTTGGTCCAAATGGAATATTTCACCAACACCAGATGTCACAGGCTTAGTTTCATAAGCATGAAAATATACAAATGGTCGTTTGTAGCAGAGGTGTTTAAATAGTTGTATTTGTGTGGCTTATATATTTTCTGTATCTTGCTCCACAAAATATTTGAAGAGAAGCTAATAAAAAGTCTGAGATATCTAACCTATGTAAAAGATTCTCCCTCCTCAATGTGCTCAATATGAAATAACTTACACCTCCCAACTCTACTAGCTTTTAAAAACTATAATTACCTGGCAGTGGGACCAGGATCTATCCCTGATACACAAGCTTGGGTTTTGGAACCCAACCCCTATGGTGGGATGTTTTTCTCATCTTTGATGAGGAGGGGAGGGCTTTGGTCCTGCCTCAATGTGCCAAGCTCCAGTGACTTCCCATGTGAGGTCTTACCCTTTTGGAGAGGTGGATGGAGGATGGGTTGGGGGAGATAGTGAGGAGGCCCAGGAGAAGGGAAAAGGAATTGTAGTTGGTGTGTAAGATAAGAAACTAAAATTTTAAAAAAATATATGTTTACACGAATTTGCTTCCCTCTTATGCACTGCCTTTTCCTACTTGATTTCTCACTAGCTTAAGCCCTTAACCAGACGTGTTTAAAGAAATTCCATGCACACTTGTCAGCATTGACTACGAATAATATAAAACAAGAACATCTTCACCACCACTGCTGCTACAACCCACTCCAAATACCTACAAACCAATTCACTTCTGAAAAAGATGGAACCTAACACTTGTGGGACAGATCAGAGCCTAAAGATTGCAACCAAGCAGGAGTGTTCATATCAACTAGGCAGGAACTGGCTAGTCAACTGGGAGTCACCCCAGCCATTGAAGACAGGATGGAAAAGAGGTAGAGAAACGGGGCTCCCCCACACAACACACACACACACACACACACACACACACACACGCATGCCCTCTCCTCCTGTCCCTCCCTTTTCCTCCCTCCATCTTCCTTCCTCTCCCTCCCACCTCTTTCCTCACCCTTGTCTGTCTGTGTGTGTGAGCGTGTGCACACAAGTGTGCACATTCTCTCACAGGCATGCATACCCATGTGCCTTCCTCTGTGTCTGTGTGTGTGTGTGTGTGTGTGTGTGTGGAAGAACAACCTGTTCTTCCAGCAATAACTGAAATAACTGGACACAGAAAGAAAAGGGTATGAGTAAGAATTTAGTGATAAGGACTCCAGTCAGCCTTTATTTATTTATTGAAAATGGCATACTAGCAGTTATATGTTAAAATGAGATGTTTTGTGGGTACAAAGCAGTGTCACAGAACTTGACCTACATTTTGCTGGTGATGTTTCCAACATGTCCAGGAAGGAACTCGCTCACGACCATATCTCTTCTGTGGGTTCTTTAGTAACAGGTCTTCATTTTTCATGGAAATATAACCTCATCCCTTAATGCAAATTTCTGTAATGAATTACTTTTTAAAGATTTAATTTATTTTACTTTCTATTACCAGTTTCAAGTTGTGTTCAGCAACTTCGAGCTGTTCTCTGACTTTCCTGAAAATTTGAAAAGGAAAACAGAGAGTGAGGGCTTTTACAATGGCATCTGGTGTCTATTGTTAAACAGAATGTCCCTCACAGTATTGTGACTGTGGATCAAGAAAAAAATAAATAAATCTTGCCTTTCTGTTACAGCAATGCAGGTAACTCAAAGGTCTTCTTTCCCTATATTATATGTGGCTGATGATAATTGAAACAATAATATTATCAACAATATCATTCCTGTCTAACTTGACACTGCCCTTCCTCTAAACTTGAAAATATGACTTTCACATATTTGCATGTGAGAATCATATTTATTTTTGTTCCAAACTGAAAGAAATTTGCTTGTTCAGTTGCTCTTATGGAAGACTCCTCTCAACTATTGTAGTGTTCTTCTTATTCTGGGCATCCTGTAAAAAAATAAAAATGTCTTCTTCGAGGCCAGCAGCTTTGACTTCATGGTACTGAGAGGGAGAGGTCTCCATGGCAAAGAGAAAGACTCCTTTGTGAAAATAATAAAATCCCCAGGATAAAATGTCTGTAATGCCTGCTCAATTCTGATATCTCATAATTTAATTTACCTTGTTATATATACTCATATTTATGTGTGTGTGGGTGCACATGTATGCTCATTCATGTGGAAGAGAGAGAATAGTCTTAGATGTAATTTCTATCTTTCTTTTGAGAAAGACTGTCTCCTGGCTAGGAATTCATTGAGGGGGCTATATTGTCTGGCCAAGGGTCCCTCTGGTCCCTCTATCTCCACCTCCCTAGGGGTAAGGAAATAAGTGCATGCCATCACATCTGGCTTTCTTCATGTGGTCACTGGGTATCAAATTCAGATCCTTGTGCTTTCAAGGCAAACAGTTTACTTACTCACTAAGCTATTTCCCCTGCCCTATTATTTATTTTGATGATACTCAACATATGCCAAGTTGAAAGCTCAGCACTTGATGCCTTTAAATATTTTAATTACTGTTACACATTACTGGATACATTTGACCTGAAAACTATGGTGGTTTCTAAATTATTAACTGCCTGCAGCCTAAATAATAAAACTGATATCAATTACACGGAGCAATTATTCTTCTCTTTGTATCTATATGTGCCTTGCAGATAAGAACCATGCTTTCTTTGATCTAATCTGTCAGTCATGTGTAGGGTGATTATACAATTGCTTATGCTCACTAATGTTAGTACATAACAAGAAAGGAAAATTAAGCATCTTTTTCTCAAGGGGCTCAAAGAATTTGATAAGAAAGATATTAATGTCATACCAGAGGAGATATTTCCAATAAGAAAGATCTATACAAGGCTCTCCACAAGCAGAGAAGATAGAACTGGCTCTTCCTACCAATCTGTATGTTGGTCATTGTCAACTTGGCAGGACCTACAATCACCAAGCAACAAACTTCCAAGCAGGTCTTGAGGGAGTTTCTACATGAGGTGAATTGAGTTGGGAGATCCACCCTAAATGTAGTAGCACTATTCCATGGACTGAGCTGCAGACAGAGTACAAGAGGGAGGGAAGGAGAGAGAGAGTACCAACAGCTGTCTCGCTCTGCCTCCTGACTGTAGATGCACTGTGGTCAACTGCCTCATGCTCATGATGCAAAGATATCCCCACCATGACCAACTGTACCCTCAAACTGTCAGTCAAAATTAGCCTTGTCTTTAAATTGGTTTTGCTCGGGCATTTTGTCACAACAACAAGAAAATAAGTAGTTTAACCCATATACCAGAAAGTTATTTATACAAAATTAAGCAATTAAGTGTTATTACTTTCCTTTCTCTTTTACAATCTTTATCCTTCTCTGTTTCTTCTATGTAGATGTTGACTTAATTGAACTTTATCTTGCCCTGTGTAAGAATAATCAGGCTATGAATACTTCTACATGCTTTTAGATTGGTCTTTCATTTTTTAAGCAGTGAACCATTAAGTTCATTTTTTATTTTGAATTTACAAATATTTATGATGTCATTTTATAGAAAGAAAAGAAAATACCATCTCTACTCTTAAGACTTGAAGTCTTATCTTTAAGTAGATAATTGCCATTTTAAAAGGCTTTGGTGGAGGTTTTGTCTCCAAGTTTTCTTGACTTATTTATTGGTGCTTTCATTTTTTCCATGCATTTTTTTTTAATTTAGAGGTAGGGGAAGGATAAACACTCATGACACAGCATGTTTTTAGAGGTCAGATAGATACTTTCTGGGAGTCAATTCTCTTTAGCTTGAGGGCTTTGGGAATCTAACCCAGGATTTCAGGCTTAAAGGTAAGTGCCTTTATCCACTGAGCCATCTTGCCAGCTTGGGTCTTTGATTTTTCTTCCTTACTTTTGGCAAGTCAAGATGTAAAGGTATTAGGGTTAATGGCACAGGGAATAACTAGGTCAAGGGTCTCATTCAAAGTTATGAAGCAATTGCCAACTGATCTTCAACCACATGACCAGTATTTTCTAAACAACAAAGTCAATGATCCAAGTCAATGGTACAAGAAATAATAATTAACATTTCCATTTTTCAGCCTGGAGGCAGCATTCTCAGAGAATGTGGGATGAATTCTATGATAATCAAACACAACTTACTAGAAGAACAATGGCCCTTTGACTACTGCTGCCAGATAATCTCCCCTAAAATCACAGATTAACTAGTTCATGAGGCAGGTCCAGGAAACCTTTGAAACAAAAACCTGAATGAATCTAAGTACCAAGACAATTGAAGACACCTTTCTATATCACAAGTCATTATCATCAAGAATGTATTTAATGAATTTATCAGCTTTATGACACAATACACTAATGCTGTTACTCTGTCCTTTCTTCTTCCTCATGATAGTAAATGCTCAGTGTAGTGAAGACATTCTAAAACAGAAGAACTTCCTATATTTTCCTATTTCAGGAAGAAAAAGTTACTGAATAACATAAACAAGGACAAGTTATTTACATGGTATATACAAATCTGAAGAAAGAAATGGAAACATACAAAAGATGAAATGAAATTACAAATATAAATCAACCACAGACTTGCAGCCCACTACTAATGAGAATACTCTAAGGAAGATGCACTCCACTCATGTACAATCATGGTTTGTTTTTGTAGCTAGAGAAGTTCAGACACTTTTAGCCATAGTGCACATAAACATCAGTGAATTTTTTTCCACATCTAAGTCCATGTATGGAGGATGTCTCTTTCTCAGATTAGCAGTCCTCTGTTTCTTTTGCACAAATTAACTCATGCCCGAGCCTTCTGATTCACACTTGTGGGGACTTTACTGCATATTACATTAAGATGATGTCTCCATCGGATTAAATGTAATTTCTGCCAAGATAGTTTTAAAATTTTTAGGACGTACCTTTTATTTATGATTTGCCTTTCACTTGACCATAGAGGGCTCTCTTTTCCCTGAGGTGACCATGAGTATTAATCTTCAGCTGATAGTCTTCTCTAGTGTAGGGCTGAAAGAAGGTATTTGACATAGCCAATCAGTAGGCCTCTGAAAAGACTGGAGGCCCCCATGTTTCCCTAGAAGCTCTATTAATATCACCCCTCTTTGGAATAAGTAGACTTTCTCAGTGTGATACCTTTCTCTACATGGAAAGCCTTTCCCAAGCGTCTGCACTTTTGGAGCAAGCTCTGCAAGGAACCTACATTTACAAGAAGACTAGGGCAAATCTGTAAATCTGTATGATTGTAATCTGAGCCATTTTCTAACTTGCTAACTTCCCTTCTCCAATGTCTGGTGCTTGTGAAGTTTACATGTACAATTAATACAATTTAAAAAAAAAATGGGCATGCCTCATTCATAAATCTCAGGGAGATGCTCCTTCATCACTGCAAATGGGGACAATTACTACGACATACTGATTCTTAGTTCTTAAAATGGGTAAATAATTCTGTTTTGAGCCATTTTTAACTTCACAATATTAATTAGAACTAGAAATGACAGCACTCCTGCAAAAGGCTCATTTCTCAGTATTTGTGTCTGAGTTAGCTGCACAACTGCTCTCATGAAAGCCGGCTCTGCTGAGGACTGAAGACTTAACTATGTTTAGGTGGTTGAGATAAGCCTTACATAAGCAGATGAATTTCTGGGTGCTTATGGAAAATGAACCAAATGCCTCTCCTTCCAAGATTCACTTATGTCAGATTTTAATGCATTCATGTAGGAATATGGGAAGCCTTGCTTTACATGCCTAAGCTTACTATTAATATTAAACAATGAGTTGAATGTAGGTGGCCACGTGGTGCTCCATTCATCGCCATGAGCAGGGATCTTTTGTGTTTGTTTTACTTCCAGCCGGTGAAATATATTGTTTGCCTTTTGCTAAAACAACTGCTGTGTCTCTCTGAGAGGCTGAGGCATTCAGTGGAAAAGTACATTCACAATTTCAAAAGACTGTGAGACATTAAAACAATAAAAATCTTAGTGTTGAGATGTGGTAACAGAACAGCACAGGAAGGTTGTGGTGACAGGCTGTGTTTGCATAAACTCATTACAATCAGTTGTTATATCTATCTGTCAATCTGTTGAATTCCTGTTGGCTTTGATTATAAACTATTACTTTTCTTTATGAAGCTGAGTTCTATTTCATAAAATGATCCCCAAAGATATTCTGCTATACTAATAGATAATGGCTTGCTCAGCCATCATCAGAGAAGTTTCCTCCTACAGCAGATGGGAACAAATACAGAGACCCACAGCCAGGCGTTATGCAGAGAATGAGAGACCTTGAAACACTCAGCTCTAAATGTGATGTCTCCATCAAATTCCTCCACTCAGAGCTCAGGGAACTCCAGTGAAGAGAAGGCAGAAAGAGTATAAAAAGCCAGGTGGGAGGACACCAAGAAAACAAAGCCCCCTAAATCAACATGGGCAAAGCTCATATGAACTCACAGAGACTGAAGTAGGGTTCACAGGCAGGGCCTGCACATGTCTGCAGGCCCCCAGCATATGTATTATGGCTTCAGCTTAGTGGTTTTAAGAGAATAGAGTATGAGAATGAGTGGGTCTCTGATTCTTGTGCCTTCTCTTGGGCTCCTTCCCTTCTGTTGGTTTGTCCTATCCTACTTTGGTGTGATAGTTTTTATTTTATCTTCTAACATTTTATTTTGATATACTTTTAAATGAATGAGTGGAAATATAGCCACTAGGTTAAAGGTTAACAATTGGACTGTCATTTATAACTGAAGAAAGAGGGAAAATCAGTTTTCCCAATGGAATGACACTGGGCATATCATGAGTAACTGACCAACATATAATGGACTTCACAGGTGTTTTGTGTGTTTTTACTTGGATATAGTTTGGTGGAGTTTTTTTTTCTGTTTCAGAATTGTTTACTGTGTTCTTGGTTTGGGGGAGTTCTTGTATTTTGGGGGGATTTTTGTTTTATTTTGTTTTTTTTTTTTGTTAATGTTTTGAGAAAAAACTTAAAGTTGAGTTGGATGGACAGAGAGGGAGAGAGGACCTGGAAGGACTTGGGGAAAGGATGAGTATGATGAACACATATTTAAATTTAAATATTTTTTAAATAAAAAAAATATAATAATAATTTAGAAAGTTGGATACTATCAATGTCATTACTCATTGTGACTGGATTGCTTGTAGCAAGAACAGCCCATCACCTCTGTGGTAACTAGATTGCTTGTAAGAAGAAACTTTCACCTCCGTGGTAAGCATCTGTGACTCATTGGTCCAAAGGACATCCTCTCTGGAAAAGACTTCTGAGTCTGTGGAAAACCTAAAAATAAAGAGCTCCTTTCTAAAAATCCAAAATGAGGACAAACAGCCACTTACAATAGTTTTAATTTTTCAGAACAAGATGTTTTTGAACTTTAAAAACAACTCCATCCCCAAAAAGAAATAAAAGATGATGAATAACACCATCAATCACTATAAGACAAACAAAAACAGCCCTGTGTTAACATCCTCTTATCTTCTAGACACTGAGACATGGGCTTCCATTCACACTGCTCTATGTTGTTCTCCCTGCAGCTCTTTGGAGGGGGTAGTATGACCTTTCTATAGGTAAGGAAATTCAGGCACAGAGAGTGAATGACCTGTCCAATATCACACAGGTATTTGATGACTAATGTAGGATTGTGATTCTGTGCTGCAGTTAACAAACTGCTCATCTGTTAATATGCACTCAACATACAATGATGCATAAATTTGGTATCAACAAAGTCCTTCATAGATTCTGCAGCTCCACCTGGTGTCAAAGTTACCAGCATGTTTTCCCTTTCGAGGAGATCTTAGCTGTCTTAATCTCTTTGCTTCTGTGTGCCTATCTCTAAAACAGGAACACATCTACCCTAGCAATGTGTTGCAAGCACTCCAGGAGACAATACCCAATGAGTCCTGTTCTATAAAAGTTTTCTCATAGTGAAACATTGCCTCCAGGGCCAATGGGGAACTCATAAAAGCACAGAGGTAAGCAGATGTCACATTCTAGAGAGAGTTGAAACCAGCAAGATTTTTAAAGCCCCCTCCCCAATGTTACAGAAGCAGTAAATAACTACTACGGAAGAAGACTAAACAGCCCAGCTACCAGGAGGAATGTTTTCTGCCTGTCCGCTGTACAGAGAGCTCCAGGATTACAACTATGTTACTCATCCTCCATGTTGGGGAGGGCTTTTCAAAATGGCATCCTTGCTCCTGTAGGTGACCTCTCAACTATGTGCCTGTGAGTAACCATAATAAAAAGATAAAACTTGCTGGTTCATCAAGTTGGACTTTGGTGCAATTGTTCCTTTGGTTTGTTGTGATTTCCCTTCTGGGATGAGTAGACATGTATGTGTCCTATCTCCCCAGGAAAAGTCTCTCACACAAGTTACTCACTGATAGTCTAACACAGTAAAAATGTAATGTTTCCCTCTGTCCTTATAATTCTATACACTTCCTTCCAAAAAGGGGGTGGAGCTCTGGTTGGCCCAAAATGTTCATACTTAGAAATAAGTCTATTGCTTAATGGACAAATTGAGCAAATGCAAGAAGGCATACTAGAGTTTCCCTTTGGAGAAAACACCAACACTACACTATTTCCGGGATCCCCGGGTAGTATCTTAGTTTGCTCTCCTGTTGCTATAATAAAATATTCTGACACAAAGCAACTTTATTTGGTGTACAGGTTATGCTCCATCGCCAAGGGAAGCCAAAGAAAGTATTCAAGGCAAGCACCTGAAGGCAGGAGATGAAACAGAAACCAAAGAGTTAAACTGTGTTCTGGCTTGCTTCTAGGCTCATATCTTTCTACCTTTCCGGGACTACCTGACCAGGAGTGGCACTATACACAGTAACCTGGCCCCTCCCACAACAACCAACAATCAAGAAAACGACCCACAGACATGCCTAAAGCTCTATGTGATGGAGGCAGTGCCTCAACTGGGGTTCCTTCTTCCTAAATATGTCTCACTTGGGGTCAAGTTGAGAAACACTAATCAGCACTAGTAGTAGTAGAGTACCTTTGTTACTTCAGTCTTGTCTAATACTTGGTGATTTTTTTTTAATTTACATACATTTGAGCTCACAACAACAGTGAAAATAGATACAATGTTCTTTTCACACATTAGAAACAAGCCTATATAGGCTGGTTTTAGATACACAACCAGAAGTTAATAGCAATGAAAAATTAAATAAGTCTTCCCCACTTAAAGCTCTCACTGATTCTAGTACATGTACTAAAGAATTAGACAAGGAACCATAAGACATTAGAAGTGGAATGCCAATGTTATCTACTAGTGATAAGCATAATCCAAGAGTAATGAATAAATTAGCTTAACAAAGAAACAACTTGAAACCATAAAATGTGACCATGCCATGATACCTGCATATCCTTAAACTACAGTCACTCTCTGCCCCTGTGACATACTAGCTCAGTCCTCAAATGCCCTTCATTCAGACTTTTCTGCTAACTTTCTGAAAGCCCTGGCCCTCCACTGACTCTAAGAATGCCTACCTGACTTCCCTCTTCCCTGCCTAACCTCTATCCCTGTTGTTCCCCCACGATCCTCTGTGATTTTACTACCAAAGCACTGTAGCCATAAATCTCTGCTGTTCTTTCAGAACAAGAAAAGTGAGTGATTTCATTTGTAGAAGTCATGCACAAAGATCTGCTGGCACTACTCACATAGCCTCACACTGCAGCAGAGCCAAAAACGCAGTTCCCAATATTTTCACTTACCTGTAATCACCATCAGAAATTCATTCTCCTTATGAATAGCAGGTAGTGAGTCCCATGGAGACTCTTGAACCATCCTTGCACCTAGGATCTTGTGGGAGTACATGAACCACTGTTGAGAAACCCATGCCTCTCTCAACCCAAAGACAGATATATGGGAGAAATTAGCAGATAATTCATACATGATAGATAATAACATATAGGTAGGCAGACAGACAGATAGATGATAGATAGCTAGAATAGATACATGGTTAATAGATGATAGATAGATAGATAGATAGATAGATGATTGATAGATAATAGATAGATACACTTATTTGATTCTTAGCAACCCAGAAAACTCAGCATACACTCTCCATGTTGGAGAACTAAATACTATACTTCACCAGCCTTCTAGTAAGTTCTGCCTTACTTGTGCTCAAGGCACAAATATGGCCTGTGCATGTTTGTAGTTTCTCTACCTTGGCTCATATAGTAAAGGGCTGGTCTGGTGTGAATCCTGGCTGGCTGTGACACCTCTCTGTTCTAGTCACCCACCCATCTTGACTATTTGAATGCAAAATGTCTATTATTCAACACCTAGCTCCAGTGCTACCCAGTTCAACCAGGCTGGAAGACTCAGAACACAAGTCCAAGTGCAGCTTTCCCACAGCTTCTGCAAGGCTTAGCACAGCCACGGAAATGGAAAGCCACCTGTTGTATACTCAGACATTTAAGTTATGAACCAAGCTGCTAAACTATTGCATATTATATACTATATCAGCCTTAAGAATCATATCTTCTAGATAGATGGGTTGAGAGTTCAAATTCCTGAGCTCATACTTCTGAGCCCAGACTAGCTGAATTAGAATACCTCTCCCTTAACTCCAAGACTATTACCTCCCTTTCTAAATGAATTGTACTCCACCTTATTTTATTCATCACAGTAGCTTCCTATGTTCACATGTGGACATCCTAACACTGTCCAATCTCCACTCACCGATGTATAAACAACTATCCCTGAATCATCCTTTTGCACAGATATGTGTACTCTTGCCATAGCCAAGGTGACTGAGCTGCCAAGAATCTTATGCCTTGAAGGGAATGCAAACTCTAATAGGCTATGATCCCTCAGTTTTCTAGTACTTCACCTCAAGGGAAGGGCCATGTCACATGAGAGACCAGCTGAGGCTTTTCCAAAGCCCACAGGCCAGAGCAGGAGGCCCTCCTGTTTACTCCTAAGAGTGATGCTAGGAGAATGGATGACATGTGGGTCTCCTCATCAGTGAGTTTCTCATTAGCTGAGACTACTTCATATTCATTGCTGCCAACCAACCATAATCTCTGAAGAATAAAAAGATGAAAGAGTAAATGGATAGAAGACAGAAGAACAGGCATAAATCCGGAAATGGGAAGCCTATGAAATTATTATTCTTTTATGTGTCTGCCCTAAATGACTCTCCTCCAGAACCCCTAGCTGGTTGTTATACTCTACTCATGGAAAAGAAGATTCTGCCACCAAGAGGCTTCTATTGGTATGCAGATCAGGAAGCGAGCCAAAAATAATAATAATAATAATAATAATAATAATAATAATAATAATAATAATATAGTTATTAACGATAGCTAAGAGGTGCCCAAGAGCATGCCTTGTTATCCCTGAGATCCTGGTGGCATGCCTAGCACACAGATACACAAGTACAGTTGAGGCCAAAGAGAGAACCAGCTTCAAAATGAAACAACACAGTCTCTCAGTCAACACATACAGCTGCTCCGAAGCAGAGAAATGGTGGGTAAGCTGATGTAGAGTTGAGGGCATGGAATGGGGTGATGTTTTAAAGGTGAAAACAGAAGTTAATAAGTTTACACTGATTTGAAAGAAAATAAATGTATAGCATCTAATACACTGGCCAGTAACAAGGTAAGCTCTCAGTATTGGTAAATTAAAAATTTAGAGAACTCTGAAGCTCTCTGCCCTGTACCCAGCTGGACCCATTTTTCTTCAGTTGAGCAAAAACAAACAGAAAGCACATAGCGAGGTATTTTAGTCACTCGCAGCTGCAGTAGCTGTTCTCACACTTCCAAAATTCAAAGAGGAGTTGAAAACATTGTATTACTATGAAATTATTTCAGTTCCCAGAGACTTCATTAACCCAAGCTGCACCCAAGGAACACTGGGGCGAATGTGTAGACTGAGCAAACTTAGTGAAGAGCTTGTGATGCCTCCTTCACTGAAGTTACAGAAAAGGGAGGTCTTTAGCAACTGTGTGACCTGGCAGAAAACAACAGGACACTGTCTTTCAAATCCTAGCTTCGGATGCAGCTCTGCTACCTAGGAAGACTTATTTAACTTGTTGACTTCATGTGCTCAGCACTCAGTGCAGTGGAAAACAAAACTTCCCTCCTGAGAGTGTTGTCTTTGAGGTTTAAATTTAGAGGTTTATCCAGAGCATTTTTACATTGATTCTTCATGAGGATGCTTCACCAACTCTTGATAAGGCCCCCTACTGTATCTCAGATGCAATAGTCATATGTACAACACACCACACAGGACAGGAATACACTAACACAGGCCAATGCCAATGTATCTGGTAAGCAGACTGCAGGGTTGTGATTCTTCATGCTTTAGTAAATATTTGTCTCACAATGTACAAGCAATTAACTCTGAGACACTTAATTTTTATTAATAAATTTTGTTCTTTCATAAAATTTTATACATGTACTCTGCACATTTTGATCCCTCTTACTCTCACTCTCCCCCCTCTTCCTTCCCACCCCTACCAGCATACCCACCCCTATAACTCTTTCCCCGTTTACTAGGTTTGGTTCTGTTTAGTGTCCCACAGAGTTTAATCAGGGCCTTCTGTGTGATCTTGAGTTTGGAATTAGCCATCAGAGGTTGTTAAGCTCAACAGTGGGCTCACAACTGGATACCATGCCTCCCACATGCCCAGAATTTCTCAGCTGCCAATAGATCATTCTTAATTCCAACTCTGAGAATCCATAAAAGCCAACATAATCACATAAATGTGAATCCATTTACTAGTTTCTAATACAGCAGACCACTTCAATAAATTGACATGTTATCACATTTAATTGTACTTATCAAAAGCAATAATTGTTTGCTTTAATTAAAATTAATTTAAGTCCTACTTTTGATTTGCTTTAACCTACTTCATTATTGTTATAGGTTCATATTAAATATAAAAATGAATATGTTCTTTGAGATCCATATTTTGCATGAAAATAATAACTATGGTAATTTAAATAGCAATCCATTAGTTGAAATATATTGTGTTCTTTCATAATAATTGTGAAGACTCAAAACAGAAACACTGTACAAGAAAAAACATACAACAATGTTTCAAAACTCAACTGAGAATATGTTTTTGCTTGTGATCAATAAAAGTGTTTATAATTCTGTGTACTGATGTTACCAGCAGCCTCAATAAATATAGCCTCAGACCATTTGCTAGCCTTTTCCCAATTATTTTTTATATTCTTGGAAGCAATTCATATACTGACTCCTAATTTCCTTCAGCTGCTGGTCCTTTTAGTTTTATCAGTGTCATAAGATATACTTAATATTGCAATTTAGAGAACAGAATGAGCTAGAAATCTTAAGGCACAAATTGACTCTTTTTTTATGGTTTTTGAAGACAGAGTTTCTCTGTGTTGCTTTGGAGCCTGTCCTGGAGCTATCTCAGTAGACCAGGCTGGCCTCAAACTCACAGAGATCTACCTGCCTCTGTCCCCTGAGTGCTGGGATTAAAGGCATGCACCACCAATGTCTAGCACAAATTAACTCTTAACCTACCACTGTCTTAATCATATTTCTTCTTGCTAGGACAGTATGTCTTATAGAAATGGTCCTATCAGAGGAACTATTCCATCTGCCTCTTGGTTTCAGAGCTATCAGTCCATGGTTCTCTTTCTTTATTGTTATGAGCCTGAAGTGAGGCTGAGCATCAAGGGATGGAGATTGCTATGTTAGAGTCAAGTGCTAACCTCAGAGCGGCTAGGAAGTGAGGCAGGAAGAAACTATCCAGGACAAAGCCCAGATCAAGGATGAAACCCCAGAGACTGGCTTCTTCAGGCAGGCAATGCCACCCAAAGTCACCAGTACCTCCCAAAACAGTAAAGCAAGCTGGAGCTCTAGGTTTCAACACCAGAGCCTATGGGGGGGGGGGGGATTTCATACTCAACTACTAATTCTAAGTAACAATCTTTAACATAATATATTAAAATTGCAAATGTTTAAAATTAAACATTAAAATTAAATTTGCTAGAGAAGTGGCTTGCTGGGTAAAACATGAACTGCCCATGCATGAAGACATGATTTTAATCCCCAGAACCTATGTGTAAAGTTGCATGCACTGGCCCACATATGTAATCTCAGCACTCCTACAGCAAAACAGAAAACAGAGACATGAAAAGTGTCCAGAAGCTGAAGTTAGCAGTGAAGCAGCAGAATAAAAGGAAGTATTCCTTAACAAGGCAGGAGAGGAAATAGTCCCCAAAGTTGTGCTCTGATTTCTGTGCATGCACTGATACACATGTGCCAACAGTCACACACACACACACACACACACACACACACACACACACACACACAGCGTATACATACTTAATTTAAAAACACATCTTTTAATTCCATTAATACAAAGTTGTAAGCATTTGCATTTGTGTAAATGCACTTTAATTTCATAATATTTTCATAGTTGACACATCTCTTTCAAACCACAAATAAGCAGGCAAAGCCAGGAATGAG